>QODF01000007.1:5776580-6298305 GCA_024372805.1 Oostethus manadensis
AAAAAAAAAAAAAACAGGGGTGTAACAGGACCCTCTAATCCCCGCCTCCCCACCCAACTAAAAGTGTTATGAAGTGTAAGATGTGTGTGTGTAGGCAATTAAAATTGAGGAGCCGAAACTGCGCGACACCATGGGCAGAACCACTCCGCCGGCTGAGCTGGACTGGTCGCCAGTCAATCGCAGGGCAGACATACTGTACAAGCATTCACACTGTAACGGACAATTTAGAGTTGCCAGTTAACCTAACATGCATGTTTTTGGAATGTGGAAAGAAACCGGAGTACCCGGAGAAAACCCACACACGCACATGCAAACTCCACACAAGAGATGCCCAACGGATATTTGAACCCTGATCTCCTGACTGTGAGGCCAACATGCTACCCACTCATCCACCGTGCGTCCCTGAAACGCATCAATAAACTTTATGCAAGGCAGTTTGTGATGCTCTGTAATCACTTGTAATGAAATGTTATTTCATAAAGAGGATGAATGACTTTGGAACACCATATAACTATAGTATTGATCACATAAGAGATGAGATTAGACACGAGCAGGAGAGATGCAAACTTATTTAGAAATATCAATGCCCCTGCCACTCAAGTGACAAAAAAACTACCCAGCAATAACTCGAGGCACACCTGCACAATCTGATAAAATCTAAGACCATGTATATGTATTAAAAATGTGCATTAAAAATCTTACTTTTACAAAGATAAGGTATATTACAGGTACTGTATATTACTTACCAGTATGTTTATTACTGTGTCGCCAATCCAGCAGTTTTATCTCGGTAAACAAAAGTATTTTTAATATGATCATTTCATTGTGTAGGTGAACCATCTCACAACAGGCACATTATTAACAACATAATAATAATCATAACGCTGGCCACTGTTGTGGCCAGAATCCTGCTAAATGGCAACACTGAACCCCCAACATTGCAACACACTCAAGCTTGAGTCGTCTTTATATTTTCAATGGCTAATTTTCTCTGATTATATCTTCTATATTTGGTGATACATTTGGTGTGTAAAGATGACTGTAGGGGTGTTATTTCATGTCTAGAGGGTTTTAATACTGTATTAAAATCCACATGTAGAAGGTTGTAAACTGGTTATCTATGCTCCAACTACGAAAACATTTGATTTATAAATTAAGAAATATGTGAAATTGACTGGCGACCACTCCAGGGTGTACCCCGCCCGCCCTCCGCCCAAAGTCTGCAGGGATAGGCACCAGCATACCCGCGACCCTAATGCGGATTAGCGGCATAGAAAATGGATGGATGGAATATTACTTCACGGAAATTGAGTTATCACGGTCGTGTCTGGAACCAATTAATTGCGATAAACGAGGATCACCGTACAGTAAGAAGATGCATTCAAATAGTGAATGCAGAATGGCAATAACTGCTGGAATACTGCCGTAACAACTTCAACATACCCAACTCTGAACTGTCCTCTGCACAGAACACATTTACTGCAACACACACAAGTTTTATTCATGTTTTAAGTGGCTTATTCTTTCTGATAATATCTACTATTTTGGGCAACACCGATGTAAAGGTGTATGGCACATGCTTGGCTGAGATACAGCAGTTTTCTCTCCAACCAGTTTATTCAGTGGAGTGCGATGCAGTGGTAAGCTGATCTAATTTTTCGTGGACATTACCCAGCGTTGCCCTTCGCCACAGAATCTGTTCATCTTCTTTATGGGAATAATTCATGGGTGTGGCCTAAATGCAGAGGGTGCATATGACCAGATGATGTGGTTCTGTTGGCTTCATTGAGTTTCGACCTTTACAAATAGATGGATTACAGCCTTCAAGATGAGTATCCTGCACTAGTTGGAGGAGTATGTTTTGTGGAGCTCTATGGTTTGTGTTGACAGAATCACAGAATTGGCCAATAAGGATGGAACCTACCGTTAAATGTGGAATCTTGCAGAAATTGACAATGTGAATGAAAGGCTGTAACCATGAGGAGAAGAAACAAGAAAGATTTCCCCAGTCATTTACTGCGCAATGTCCTCACAAACACTAACCAGCCTCCTGTCTAAGAGTGGCAATTGCAATAAGGGTGTCATAAAAATAGCCTACATGAATAAAGCTATTACAAATGCATTTATGTCTTCTTTAACCACAAGCATGGATATGATTGTTGAGGATTTTGTAGCAATGAAAAATTACAAATGCTGGGCAAAATTGCCCAGATGTATTGCATCAATAAGTAGAAGGATTTTTACATTTTCGTTTAATTCACTTAAACACAGAAAACACACAATCTATGGTGATTTAAAAAAAGAGCAAAAGTAAAAAATAGAGTTAAAAAACTGAATAAACTGAATTTGAGGAAAAATGAAATGGATTTCATAAGGCCCTACTTGTGGGTTTCGTTAACAAGATGGTGTGTGGTATCGACATACCAATTGGTGGGGTAAAGCAGTTGTTGACCATGACAAACATTTTGCATACAAATAATCACGATTTACTCTACCATGTGTGATTTGGGCACCAAACGCAAGTCAAGAACAAAAAGCAATAATTGGCTGTTTATGCTTTCTAAGATCCAACTCATCATTGTTTGCCAAAAGTATATACAACATATATGTTTGATAGTTCAAATGTGGGAAGAATGATGAGAAAACAATCAGAAAGTTCATCAGGACCCCTAATAAAGATCATTTTCCCAATTTTCCTACCTGATCTCAAATGTTAATGGTCAATTAGAGGGGACTCAGAACCTTCACCCTTTGTTCCATTTTCACAGTGTTTGAGAAAAAGCTTTTTTATTGGCCATTACACTTCCTTCAGAAGAAAAAGTGAGTTTTCTTTGGAGAAGTCTGTCATGCTGTTCACACGACAAAAATAAAAACAACAAACTAACATAATTGTAGCCTACTATTATTAGTGGGCCACAGACACTTTATATTTTTGTCAGATGCTATTGATTCTCTTGGTCTGGCCGGGCAATTCAGTATTTAGAATACTGCGCCAACCATATAACCGATTCATGGGTGTTGGAAAGCATTGGCTGTTTGAGCTCTCATCACACTCTGGGGCATTGGATTCACATTCCAAGGATTCAGAAGTTGGTTTACTGTGCCTCTGGAGACTTGGGAGGAGGCTGCAGCTTAATATAATTGAAAGCTGGATCTTGGAGCCCAGATGATTTTGGAAGGAGACAACCATGCCTGACTTTGGATATACTCCCACTGGGCAAGATGTCCCATGCTGAAGCACGATTACCACTCACATGCCTGCACACTGACTCACTCACTCATTTACAAATGGTAACATGTGTAACAAAAAGGACTGTCCAATATTATTGGACAATATAGGCATAGAAATTAGATATCTGCTCATATTGGTATCGGTATTTTCGCCAAAGATGACATCGGCACACAAGTAATGACTTCGTGCTCCACACAGCAACAGGTTTGTAAACTCAATATGTCCATGGCCAATTATTCTCTAGTTTCGCCTTCCAGGTGTAAATAAGCAATTTGCAATGACTGTAACAAACTGGTAGAGGTGAGTACGGTGTCTCCTTTTATTAGTTCTAATATACTATCACACATCACATCAGTCCCAGCCAATGCAGCAAATTAATTTTTTTAATTTTGTATGAATCATTACCTGAAGTAGCTACGGTTATGGTGGTTATGTTGGCCACACAGTCTGGAAGATCTGGGTTTGAATCTCTGCTGGGCATCTCCGTGCGTGCGTGGGTTTTTTCCTACTCCTGCTTCCTCCCACATTCCAAAAACTTGCATGTTAGGTTAACTGGCGACTCTAAATTGTGCATAGGTATGAATGTGAGTGTGAATGCTTGTTAGTCTGCCCTACGATTGGCTGGTGACTAGTCCACGGTGTACCCCGCCTCTCGCCCAAAGTTAGCTGGGATAGGCTCCAGCATATCCGTGAGACCCTACTGAGGACAGAAACAGAGATGCAGTGAGCGTAGAAGATGGGTGGAGGGATTGCCAAAATAGAATTTGTTGACTATGCTGAGCAGATTTCCAACCCTGCAGCAGAGTGTAAAAGTAGCATTATTATATTTCAATCTACAAACATCCACGCTGTCTTGGCTGCACTCAAACTAAAGCTGGATGAGATGCATTCACTGAGTAGGTGCCAGCGCTCTGTCACAACTTCTCCCCTTACAGCTTCCTTCCTCATTATTTTGCCTAGTATGTTATTTTATGTCACATACTGCGCTGGAGGCCTTTCTTTGAGGCATTAAAAAATGATTTTCAGAAATGTACTGAAGGGTGTGAGGGTAAAAATATCAAAGTGAAGGAGGGTTTGAGAAAGACAATGCAGGCTTCAGAAAGCTGAGAGAGCAACTCTGGTTACTTGATGAGGAGCTCTAAAGATTGCTTTGCCACTGCACTTTTCCTTGCCACCTGCTAAAGTAAAAAAATAGCTTGCAGTTTTAATTGCATGCATCCTTAATCCCACTTTACTGGGCAGCTGCAGGCAATCTTAAAATGTCATTTTGGCTTCTAACGTCCCCTCTCTCTCTGGACCAAAGAGTGACTAAGTAACCCACCATTTAATGGCTTAATTGCGTGACTTAAAAGAAACACCTCTGTGGTATAATACACAACATCAGCAGTCCCCTAACATACCAGCCAAGCTCTCTCGGACACTGCTTGGCCAGCGGTCCAGCTAGCCAACATACGATGTAAATGGATTTCTTGAAATTGAAAATCTATGATGTCAAATGGAATAGAGGACAGTGTGGAGCACAGTATACACTTTTGTCATAATGATATTATTTATAAGTCCAAGATGCCCTCCATGCCCACCTCCATAGTTCAAAATACTTTTTAGCCATACTTTTTCAACTTTCTACTTATCTGACAACCCCTATCTTGCTCCCTTCACCTCCATTGACCACCCACCTCCTCCCCAAACTCTCTCGCGTCAAGTTCAGGGTCTAAGTGAAGGTTTGGTTAATGATGCACATTTGTGCCCGCTGACAGCGAGTAAATTGGCCATGCCTCGGTTGAAGGATGGGGCTCATATTTTGGCTCAGAATCAAGCTGCGACTACGTGAGTAATGCAAAATGAGATGTCAGACCATCACAAACTGAATCTGAATGCACATCAAGGGTGTGTGTGCGTGTGTGTGTGCACGTGCGTGTGTGTGTGTGTGTGTGTGTGATGAGGCCTCTGATCGTTTGAGGATGTCAGGGTGAATCTTTTGACTTTCCAGTGATGTTTATGGTAAAGTTCACACCATCTTGCAACTTGAATAGCTTTGTTGAAAAGCAAAGATGGTTCAGTTTCTCATTTCATATAATTTAGCGTTATATCAAACTCCTGTGTCAAAAGGAATTATGGTCATTGATGCATTCATCTCATATTTAAGTGCATCATGCTTGGCCTGTACCCAAGCATTATTTTTCCTTATAGGAAAGGAGGATCATTCTTTACACACATAACAGTGTGAATCAAAAAGAAGCATTATTATCTTTGCAAAAGCAATTTTTCATACAGCTCATCTCATGAAATTGTGCAGGTGTTCCCAATGATATGTCATCAGATGTTTCTGATGTGGTTTACAACAACAAGGTCTGCACTTCGGGAAACATGTATTCTTCTTTCACTGTTTCCTATTTTTCTTTGCGTCTGGCCTTTTGACACAATGCCATAGTTGGCCACTTGCGCACCGTTTTGGTTAGTTTTTATAATTGTATGCATATTTTTAAATGTTTAAAATGCAACAGTTTATTATTATTAAATTTATTATTTTTCTATTTCAAAAAGTCAGAGTACGAGTTATTTGAAATATCACCTTTTATTTATTTAACAAAATATACCATTTGAAGTAATTTTTTCTGCCTTTTTTGTACCAAAAATGAACCAAACTGAGCACTTCAAGAAACTGAACCGAACCGAAATGACATTTTAGTGTACCGTTACACCCCTAGTTGGCAGCTCTGCACTAACATTTAAAGTATTCCCTGCTTCTCACGACCCCCCTGACAGTTCACAGTGCCACCCCCAGGGGGGGGGGCGCCTGCTATTTCAGAAGCACTGTCATGAAGCAAGGTGAATTATTATGTAAGTAATAGAATGTAATGTTATTGCTGTTGTAAACAAAACACAGGCAAGCACAATACATAACCCAGGGACTTATAAGGACGACTACGAACAATACGCTTCCAGCTTGCGTCTCGGAAAAGTAGCAAATTAAAAGCACCGAATGAATACAAAGTCACCGCTGGTACGGGCCTGGAGTTTGTCTTGTCAAACAAGACGCATGGGGGAAACTATTCAACACCAATGTTGTCCTTGGAGGAGAAAATGTTACAAGCAAGCATAAAATCAAATTGCATTCAAAAGATTGTAATTGTTAATTTGTTTAAAATAAACACAGTGCCAATATGAGCGTGAAAGAGTATAAAAGACACGACATGTTGACTATGCTGAGTAAACACACACATGTGCTCTCCCTCCGGGATTGCATATTTCCCCCTCAGGACTTTGCGGTCCCGATGTCATCGTAAAATTAAACACTGAAAGGAAATCACTTTCGCTGCCACAGAAACATGTTTTCACAAGCAACGTGCTGCACACACACACCCACGCAAGTGCACAGTTGCGATGTTTACCTCCAGCCTTGCCTCCCCAGTCTGGCTGTCTCAGGGGGAAGGTCACTGTTATCACGCTCAATTTGATTATGTCTTAATCCAATCAGGCAAAGCACCGAGAGCCCCATTGATTTTTCAGACATAGAATAATGCTTATTGGACATCGAGGCACATCGTTGACTCCTGTGCAAGGTGAAGTCCAGAGAAAAATATCTTATTTGTCACTGAGCATGTCTGCTTCTTTCCTCGATTCACCTGTCTTGAAGCAGAATGCAAACCAAGCTGTCAGCTCCTGTTGTATTCACGGGACCGTTTCTGCTCACTTCTGTTTAGTGAGATTGCCACTAACAGCAGACTTCCAAGCAACGTCCCACAACAGCCGCAGAAGATGAAATGCCTGATTGCGCCTCAAAATATAATCCGTGCAAATAGAGAAAGCGAGGGGGAGGCTGGATGGAGAGCCAAACAGCAAAGATGCACACAGGAATAGTTTGCATTCGGAGATGGCTGATGAGGCGGCGTGAGCAGCATGAGAAGACGTCGAAATACTGAGGAGCGGGAAGCTGAATGGCTAAGCAGCTTTCTGTCACTCAAACACATCAGAAGCAATGTGGCAACACACCAGAGCGCATGGCAACTCAACGGGATCACATGTGCACATAAAGCTTAATGTTGAGTGAGATGAAGTAGAAGCAACTTCGGTTAGTCAGCACTCTGAAGATTTGTCCTTCAGCCTTCATGCTGCCAATCAGTCAGTTAAAAGCACATTAAGATAGTGGCCCGCTTGGAATTACATTTAGATGACTTGCCGTTTTCAGTCCACAGTGCGGGTATCGGCTGTGATAAGTGTGCAAGACAGTTGCTGAATGTTTAATTTTTGGGGAAGTAAAACCAGGGTGACCTATTTGTGTGTTTTTTTTCTGAACTAAAGACGGAGGAATAGTAGGCCTGCAGCAAAGCGTCAACCCCCACAACCCTCCCAGAGCAGCACATAGCTTGCTGGATGATGACAAGAGCTTTTGGGGAACGGCAAGGCCCACTCACCTTCTGGTTCACCACACAGTGTGCACTGTGATTCTGGACAAGGACCAAAGAGAGAAAACAAAGGATTAAATGAGACAACACATATGTGCATAATATATTTGCACGATCGTATATGTTTATATCAGCGTCTCTTGTTCTTTCCTTGCAGGAAAAAAAAGTCATAAAAACAATAAATTCAGCATTTATGACAAGGAGAGCAGGAAGACACATTGTCATCCTGTTTGTAATGGCCTTGCTGATTAGCACCCGTGTGCACCACAATAGTGAGACGAACACCATGCATAATATGCCTATCAGCCACATGCAGCTGCATAAAAGGAGATGCAGAGTCAGGCATGAAAGGAAAGGAACAAAAGGAGACATATTACTTCAGTTCATCATTGCCCTGTAGAGTAGATGCAATGGTTGTGCGCGAACCATAAAATGAGCAAATATGGGGTATACATGAAGTTTCAATCTGAGAGCAACGTGCACTTGTTGTCCATTATTTTGAATGGTTACGGTGAGAAACAGAATAACTGGGAAGTGAGTGGAGAGCAGCCGCAGACCTCCTCCACCGTCTGTATACTATGGGGGCGATATTATTCAAGACTAAAAACATTCTGATCTTCTGTCCTGGTCTGCACCTGAATGGAACGGTTCCTTCCACGGCCCATGCCCCACCCCTTAGCACCCAAGGACTTAAGGATCGACACCCTACTTTTGTGGGTTCGGGGGGGGGGACTTGGACTATTTGAGCCACTCCCCTCTGGCAGAAGGTTACGGTCCATTCGGACCAGAACCTCTCGCCACAAGAACAGTTTCTTTCCTGCTGCTGTTGAACTCATGGTCACTTTATAACATTTGCACTATGGTCACTTTATAACCAGTATTTTTGGCACCTTATAATACCTGCACTAAAAACACTCTCATGCCTTTACTTATCAGTGATTTCACCTTTTTACTCAGGGTTCTATGTTTAGTTAGTTCTATGTTTATTTAATACTCTATGTTTACTNGAATTCTACGTTGCACTGAGTCTCCAAAGAAAGTTCCTAGTTTGTGAATTGTTCACTTACAATGGCAATAAAGTTTTTCTGATTCTGATTCTGATTCTGATTCTAAACAGAATTGGTGATAAAGGGCAGCCCTGGCGGAATCCAACCCCCACTGGAAACGGACCGCCTGAATAAGGTGGTCCGATACCCCATATTCCCTAACCACTAGCCGCTAACCACTCGACCACCTCAAAATGTCGACTCCTCATAAGAAAGTGTTTGTGTGCTTGGGTTTGCAAAAACAAATGCCGTTGTCACGGTGCAGCGTGCTTTTACAAAAGAATTCGGCATGGATCCACCACATCGTGAGAGACTTTGTCGGTGGGTTAGACAGTTTAAATAGACTGGAAGCCTCTACAAAGGAAAGCGTTTCAGGGGATCAATGATGTTGTCCGTGCTGCCAGTTGTTGGCCACATTGAGCACTTGTAAAACATGAAATAAAAACTTTAAGGTATGTACAACATGTGTCTGAGCTGGAATATTTCATTTTTGAAATGTTGACTGCTGATTTTGGTGTATTCTTTTTCAATGACCCTGTACAGTTCAATATATTAGTTCATAAATCATGCTGTTTCGTGGTACAGCCTACTATTATGCCTAAAATATAGAAAGGTGATGCTACATACTTTTTGTAGGTTTGTCACTACAACACATTTTGTTGGATGATAATGATAATCGATATTTTGTGAGGGCCGCACGGTGGCTGAGTGGTTAGCACATTGGCCACACAGTCAAGAGAGCTTGAAGACCTGGGTTCAAATCTCCGTTGGGCATCTCTGTGTGGAGTTTGCATGTTCTCCCCGTGCGTGTGTGGGTTTTCTCCGGGTACTCCGGTTTCCTCCCACATTCCAAAAACATGCATGTTAGGTTAATTGGCGACTCTAAATTGTCCATTGGTATGAATGTGAGTGTGAATGTTTGTTTGTCTATATGTGCCCTACGATTGACTGGCGACCAATCCAGGGTGTACCCCGCCTCTCGCCCAAAGTCTGCTGGGATAGGCTCCAGCATCCCCGTGACCCTAATGAGGATAAGCGGTATAGAAAATGAATGAATGAATGAATGATATTTTGTGAGACCATTTCTCATTCATTATATGGGATAATAATGAGATGATATCAAAAGCAATAAACTTCACTTTGTCAAGAGTATTTAACAAAGTCATTGCAATGTCAAGGGATTAAATAATGAAACAAACAACATAATCAATCAAACAAGCAAAAAAAAAGAACCCAATAACTAAAATTAAAATACAACGGACTCTCAGTCTTCTTTCAGCAAAAAATTATACTAAAATACAAATCACAATAATTAACAAAAACAAAAAATAGGCCGTGTCTCTGGTAAATACAAAACTTCAATAAAAACCACACACACAGTTATGTATCGATAAACTAATGAAGGGGGTCATATTTGAGCTGGATGACATATCTGTGGCAGGGGAGTAAAATGCAATGTTTATAATGCGCCTTCTTCCACTCGGTTATACAGGAATTGCTGTGTGTGACATGTACATGTGCAGTACGTTCTCCCAAGCAATTCCTAATGTCTGACAAACTTTTCTAACATTTCCCCAAATGTCGGCTTTTCAACCGTATTGAAAAGTTGCGTTTCTTTTGCAATGCAGAGAGGGACAACGTCTGAGCGTGCATCGTTTTCCTCTGTTTTGTTTATATTTGCTTTCTTGACCAAACACCTCAGTGAGCGTTGACTGTTGGGAAGAAGGCTCTGCTGCACAGCTACACTGGGGCGGCGGCATTCATAATGTTGCTCTAATGTATTTACTCTTATTTGCTCTTATTATGTCTACTATATTGGATAATAGTGTCAAGGTGACTGGGGGTGCGTAACTTCATGTTTAGAGGTTTCTGATAATGTTAAAAACTGTATTTAGTAGCTCATAAACAGGTTTTCTAACTACACAAATATTCCATTTATGAAGACGGAATACTAAATCCTAGAAATGCACATATTATGTAATCAATTAATCACGATATATGAGGGATTGACGTCATTTCCGGTGTATTTAGAGTATGTTCCTTAACTATGTAAAGAAATGCATAAAATCCTGAGATAATTAGTTTACAAAAGTGCTGATGAATAAAAGCATGTCCTCAGGCTGTGTTTGCAACCATAAGACCCATGTGTTGTATTTGTTACTTTTCACCACAATTATCGATTTAACGATCGTTTGAAAGGTAATCTATCAATTTAATCAATACTTGGAAATTAAGTATTGGATTTAAGCGCTGTAGGTTTTATATGGATGTGTGGTTTTTTTGGGCCATTTTAATGATAAAGGCGTTAAACGTTACCATTGTAACAGTTTGATTTGAGGTAAACCGATCAGTCATGTCTGTTGACTGGTGCGCACGGGTGTCGTCATGTGACGTAAGCGTCGTAAGAGCTCTGTTAGAAAAGTCTATGCGGACGTCCTAAAATATGCCATTTTTCATAGGATATGGGGTGTATTTTCATTGGTAAACATGCTTGTTAGGTGAATGACTTGATTTTGGTATGGGATTTATACTGAGTGTTTTACCACATCCAAAGTTAAGTCCAACTTGAAGCCTTTCAAACTCATGGATGGGAGCGTCAGGACAAGATAAAAGATACGTACTGTTATGTTTGTGCATGTTTGTGTTCTGGTTTAATGGGGGGGGCTTGTCTTTTGAGAGCCACTGTTGTTCTGGCGTATGTTCCATATTTTCTTGCAAATAAGCGTGTTGATGAAACACCTCCTTGTAGCTTTAAAAGCGTCTGTGCAAATGTTACAAAATGTAGGATATTCATTCACTTTAATATCTATCTCCACATGACATTTAATTCTAATCTGGTGGTGCCAAAAAACTTCTGTAATACTTTGGTTAGAGAAGTGAATGAGGAATTAAAGTTAGTCCTTTTTTATCAGATAGAATTCATGACTTGTTCATTTATTATTCATTGAAGTGTTAATTGCACTTTTTTCAAATAAAATGTGAATGCATTTGCCATGCATTGTTGTTTACCTTTTTGTTTATATCCATAATGAATGTATACCTGATTCTCTTTCAAAAAGCAACAAGAATTTAGGAAACTTCACCTGCACCGTTCAGTAACCAGCAATTTTTTCTCCGTCAGACTGCTTGAATTTTTGGCAAAAAAGTTACTGAATCAATTTAAAGTTACTGAATCGTTTCGGATCGTATCGTTCTAAATGAACCAAAATCGTCCTTGAATCTAATCGGCAACCAAGAATTGCGATATGAATGGAATCGTTGGAAACGAATCATCACACCTCTATTTATTTGATTTCCCTGAAAACAAGGATGTCCCACGATTTACGTGACATTCCCTTGAGGAAACTGCTGACTGTTTTTATGTGTGTGATGATGCTTTAATATTAACCTGCTTAGATGACTGTCATGACACTCTATATCCTAGCACATACAGCTTTGTCATGGAAAGCAGTAGAAAACTTAAAAAAGCCATAAACTGCCATTTATCCCTGTCCAGCTTGTGCTATTAGGCTTATTTTACTGCTTCGAACAACACTGGGTCTTCCAAACACTTTCTCTACTGAGAATCACTAAATCACTAAGAATGACCAGATATGAAGATGGGTTTTGGTTGGGTTCTTACTGAAGGTCCACACAAACCGTCTTATGTGCCAGCGCAGTGGCTGATGACTGAAGCCTGCAGTGAATTTACTGATTTAATTACCTTCCTATCCCTGCAGTGTAATCATGGAGTCGAAGCAATGGCCGCAATCAGCTGGTCATGCCTGTTAAAATTTAAAGCGCTCTTAAATTACCCTGCGTAAAATCCATATTGATCTAGGTCACACCTCTTATGTGTCGTGGGAACTGCTCTAGTGTAATTCTCATTGGCTTTCAATGACAGGTTTTAAACTGGCTGCTGGCTCTTAAGCCTCAGATAAACTTAATAGGTTATCGTTTTTGAGCCATTATATGCACTCCTAACGGTGTAAATCTGTTTAAATTGTATCTTATCTATAAAGATCTTAAAGGCTCTGTAAACCTTTTTACCTAAAAGTGTCCTCTTGGTGGCAGGGAAAAAAGAAAACGCTAATGAGCGAGGAATCCCCTGTCTGAGTGAGACTTCAAATAAAAGTGACCGAAATGCGCATGAATATTTGCCTCAATTAATTGTGTTTTCTTTATTTGAATTTGAAGAAGGTTAGGGACAAAAATGATGTTCAAGTGGAGCCATGAAAGGAAGCAAATGAAAAATGTGTAGTGTGATTCCATGTTTGCACACAAATATATCGAAGGCCGCGGGATGGTCTAGTGCAGGGGTCGGGACCCTTTTGGGCTTAAAGAGCCATAAAAGTCACATATTTTCAAAAGTATTACCGTGGGAGCCATATCATGTTTTACAGCAATTACAACTAAAAGAGCGCAATTTCAAGCAAGACCAACAGTTTTAGAATATAGTAAGTCTCTGAATTGGATGGATTAAAGTACTGAGAAGGTTTTATATTTTCAATGTTAATTTTAACATTTTTGATTCCTGTCATGTTTTACTTTAAAATGTCAGGAAAACACAAAATGATATATTTATGTCACGCTCGGCGTTGACACACCTTGGCCACTCCTTCTGGCGGAGCTATGAGAGGTCCCACAGCTGTGGTCAATCATCATCCTCACCACCTTCTTAAGCTCACCTGCAGCGACTGGATGGCACTCGGCTATTCGCATTCCTTGAGTCACCTCGACACTCTGCTCTTGGTCCCCACGAGTGTTTCCAGTGGGTTCTTTGAGGTGCCATCCAGTCCAAGCCCGAGGTCCCCGGCTGTTCGGCTTATAGCTCCGCCAGGAGGCTTCGTGTTCGGTGATATATTCCTTGTGCCTTTTCCGCGGTGTCAATTCTGTTCAACCCCTTACCTGTGACACCGTCGCCTTTTGTTGGACTTTTAGTCAAGAGTAATAAAGACTGTTTGGACACAGCCCTTGGCTCCTCTGCATCTTGGGATTCCAGAACACGGTCCGACCGCACCGCGTCACAATTTAATTGTAATACTACAACTTTATTCCAACAGTGTTTTAACTTTATTCCTATATTAATTTCCCCCCCAACCTAATATACCAAAAAGGACAACTTTATATTGTTTTGTTTGTTTCTCATAATATAACAACATAAATTTTTTTTAAAATAACTTTGTTACTATAATGAAATTATTTTTACTTTATCTCGTTATTTTTTTTCTCTTAAAATTTTGACTTTCTACTCATAAAATTCCAGCAATTTTAATTTTGTTTTAATTTATGTAGGTAAATTGAGTGTAAAAAGTAAAAAACGGAATTAAAAACAGAACTGGGAAAAAAAATTGGAGAAAAACTGTCATAGTTTCCTACAACACCATTCATAATATAATATGCACTGTGTGTGCAGTGACAGAAAAAAGTGTCAGAGTTTGAATAATTTTGTCATTAGTAAAATAAATTAATTAACTTTTAGTTAGTGATGAGTTAATTAGTAATTAATTAATTAGCCACTTGTGTACTGCACAACTATAATGAATTATACTATACAAAACAACAATACACACCAGAATATTAAACTACATTGTGGCTAGCGACGCAAAAAGCTTGATTCTTATTGGACAAACCTCAACTTTTTTTTTTTTTGATCTCTGAAAAACATACTTAATAGTATATCGATTTGGGAGAACACATTTTCATGTCTGTCAAAAATTATAGAACTAAAAGGTCCCAACTCATTTATCGTGTTTGCACATCATTGATCATCCCAAATTAAAATAAAAAAAATCATCCTGCCTACTGACAAATTTGGTGATTCATTGGTAGAGGTAAGGAACACGTGTGTTTATTAGGACAGGGTCAATAGATAGACCATAATGGGAGCAAAAAAGGTACTCCATAGTTTGCAAATGAAGAGACACATACTGTGTATATACATTTACTTATTTACTTCAGTCAAGCAATACACAAGTGACACACTCACATTTGCTACTGTCATCTATGTGGACGACTTCGGTTTACCTTCCCCCTGACTGGAACAATCCATCTTCAACAAGCCTTTCCATATGTGTGTATGCGCGTATGTGTGTGAGTGAGTGCAGCCTCCCCACGGAGCTGATTTAGCACTTCTCAAAGGAGATGCTGTGTCGAGCACCGGCCTGGAGGAGAGCTCATCAGGCCAGCAGTGTAAACCTTTCCTGCCTCTTCAGGGGCTAATTACACGGCACTGACACACACAAGTTGACTACTCCTACACATTCATACACAAACCTTGGAGATAGAAGTACTACAGGTGTATTCTTTTTTTAAATGACACAATTACCTGAGCAGCTCCACAATAACTCTGGATGAGATAAAAACTCTTTGTGGTCAATGACTGTGTGTAGTATGAAAACCATAAATGGGTCACCATATGCGATATTTGTTTCATGGAAATAAGTTAAAAGAATGAAAGATTAGCCAGCTATTAAACAATAGCATGCAACCTGGGGGTTTGGGTCATTATTTGGAATAATCTTTTTGCAATTTTCAGCAACATCACACATGCCCTGCAAAAAAATGCAGTGTTGCAAGTTTTCCCATTGGAGATATGGCATAGCTCGCTATTTATGACAATGATGCAAGAAACACTTAAATGCTCACCCTAATTGTGTCACTAAATTGTCAACACGGATCCCCTCTGTGTGGGTTGGTCTGACTGACAAAGTTGATCAAATGTAGAAATATGCAACTTCTGCTTGGACAAAAAAAAGTTGAACTTGGATGAATCGCAATGCTGGTGCAATATATCCAACATTTGCTACCATTATTCCACCAAGTATTTTGTGTGTTCTCATAATCTTCTTATATTCAACAAATTAATGCAAACAAACAAGCAAAATGGATTGCCTGTGCTAATTTGCTCATATGACCGACACAATCCTTGTTCCACCCTGTTAGTAGATCAGCTTTGCGCACTTACACAATTTTTAGGGGGTTTTACATTCAGAATGCTAACTGTTAGTGGATTGTGCCCCAGGTGTGGTGAACAGTCCTTGTTTACATTTACGATAGATTGCCTTTAGGTGATGACAAAATGTATTGCATCAATGGAATAGCCGTCTTCAAACTGGAAAGTCACCGTGGGAACCTGGGGTGTAATGATTCATCCACTGCATCGATTTATACTCCTTTGATCAGCAAGTTTTCAGACGACACGTTAAACGTTACTCGTTAAACAGTTTGATTTGGCGCAAGTTGATTACCTCTTGACTGGGGCACACGGATGACGTCATGCAAAGCAGAGCATGAGCGCTTTGTTAGGAAAGTCAGTGTGAATGTGCTTAGAATTAAATGTTTTTGTAGGATTTCGGGTGTATTTTCATTAGTATTCATGTTTGTTAGGTAGATTACTTCTTCCTCTTCGATTTTGTATCAGATTTATACTGAATGTTGGACACTTACAAATGCTTCCAAAATAGGCCTTACATACTCATGGATTGGCGGAGCTTCAGGAAAAGATCAAAGTTATGTAGGATATAAATGCACTTTAATATATTTCGTTACGGTAATTTGCACTGGAACTACTACATACATGCAATTTGTAGTGCAGGGTGGAAACAAATACAGGCTGCTGCTGCATTCATTGTTAACTCAACCTGAAGTGTTGGTTGCACCTTATCCAAATAAAATGTGAATGCATTTGCCATTAATTGTTGTATACGTGTTTGTTTATATCCATAATTAATTTATACCTGATTCCATGGCAAAAAACAATGGGAATCTAGGAAACTTTACGTGCATTGTCCAGTATCCAGGTATTTATTTCCCAGTCAGATTGGTTTTGGCTAAAAAGTTACAAAATCAATTTGAAGTTACTACATTTTTCGGATCATATCATTCTAGGTGAACCAATAACGTCCTCAGTTCGTATCGGCAACCACGAGTCGTGACATAAACCAAATCACACCCCTAGTGAGAACAAGGTGTATTGGAGTAAACCGTCTAAAAAGGAATGTGAGTAGAAGCTGCAAAGGATGCTTCACTGTGACGCAGGGCAGTAAACTCAAACTCCACAGTTTGGAGATCCAGCGCACTACCTCTTCATTGCGGAAATGTGAATATTGTGTAAGATGCATGGCTGTGAGGTTACTGATGCTGATGAAGAAGGTATATCCAACTACAGAGAAAATTAAAAAACTGGCTCATGGGAATACTGAAAGTGCTCTTGCACAAGAAATAAACTACCCTGGGATCCCTTACACCAAATGCAAAGTAGTGTTTTTTTTCACTTGCTGTGATGCCAACACAGCCACAAAAGCCTACAGAGTTAGGTAACAGGTACTGTAGCATCAGAGGCTACTATTACATCCAGTCATCATATCATAACACACTCGCACACGGCCGTGTAAACACCAATAAGCCTTATGAAAAAAACGAATACTGAAAACCCAAAATTTTAACCCAGGGTACTTCTTTTCAAACCCAAATATTGGGTCATGTGTAGGCCTGTCGGGATATCCGTGTCAAAAGGAATATTCATTTGTGTTCTGCGAATGTTATATTCATTTTTAAGCACAGTGACAAACCCCACACTTTTGGAGACAGGAGGAAAGACACCACCTTGTTAGTGAGGTGACAGAACATTATATCTGTATCCTATTTCTTCACGTAGGAAGAAGAAGCGGAAATGATGCGCATTTTGTCGTGAGGCGTCCGTGCGCCGAGACGTTTTCCTTGCACCACTGTTTTGATCGGGATATCCTGATTGATTACCATGTATGCAGGGATAACCCTGTTTGCTGACAAATGTAAATGGAATATTCCATAATAAGAGATAAGATTATTCCATAATAAGACCATAAGCCGATACTGAGTGCATGGAAACGTAGTCACTAATGCTTCGTTTAGTAGGCTGTGCCTTTTATACAAAACACACCAAAGTGGGACATTGCCATGCATGTTAGGTTAATCGGCAACTCTAAATTGTCCGTAGGTGTGAATGTGAGTGTGAGTGGTTGTTTGTCTGCCCTGCAATTGGCTGGCGACCAGTCCGGTGTTTACCTCGCCTTTCGCCCGGAGTCATCTGGGGTAGGCTCCAGCATACCCTCGCGACCCCAGTCAGGATAAGCGACATAGAAAATGGACGGATGGATGGATGGATGGTGTGTGACACGGCATCATGCGTTTGATAATTTGACGGGTTATGACATCAGCAGTCGCAATTGGTGCGATGCAGAAAACACTTGACTGTGACAAGGCTTAGTTGTTTATTGGTTAGTTTATTAGTTGATTATATATTATTTATTTATGTTTAGGTTAGGTTACTTCCAACCATGTCCCCTCCACTGCATGTCAATGGTGTTTATATAAAAGAACAACATGGAAAAAGCCTGTCAGTGTGAAGGAGGCTTATCACATCAGGACTATTGGCCTCCCCAAGGACAAGACAGCCATCACCCATGATGCCATTACATGCATGCGGTGCAGTGCAACAGTTAACATATTGATGATGCATGCATGATTAAATCAATTGTTACCCTGCATTAAATCATCCCATTGTTCCGACTTCATCATATTGTATATTGAAAAGTACACTTCGTTGTTTTGCATCTCACATAGTGCAGATCCTTAAAATCAGTCATCACAATTTCATTATTATTATGTTTTTGGTCAAGTGTAATGTGATGAATTACAAAATTGATGTGATCACAAAGGACTAAACTCAACGTTTACTCAAACTGCTGTTTCATACAAGGGTGCATATATCCCTTTTCTTCACATATGAATGGAACTAAATTCATTCCTTCATTCATTCATTCATTTTCTGTACCGCTTATCCTCATTAGGGTCACGGGGATGCTGGAGCCTATCCCAGCTGGCTTCGGGCGAGAGGCGGGGTACACCCTGGACTGGTCGCCAGTCAATCGCAGGGCACATATAGACAAACAACCATTCACACTCACATTCATACCGATGGACAATTTAGAGTTGCCAATTAACCTAACATGCATGTTTTTGGAATGTGGGAGGAAACCGGAGTACCCGGAGAAAACTCACACACGCACGGGGAGAACATGCAAACTCCACACAGAGATGCCCAACGGAGATTTGAACCAAGGTCTTCCAGATCTCCTGACTGTGTGGCCAATGTGCTAACCACTCAGCCACCGTGCGGCCTGGAACTAAATTATTTAATGATTTATATTGGCTTTTAAAAGCGCTTGAAATTAAAGGTAAGCGCCGGAAATGGAAGTAAACTTGCCCATGCAGACGTTACATCTGGAGATGTAATATGTATGTTCAGATGTCTTTTGGGTCTGCAGATATTTCTGCATGATGCATATTTTAATACAATGATTTTTTTTTGCATTCCCGCTGTATCATTCCTTCAGAAATATTTTTCTGTTTTTATCCCCCTGAGCATTCTTACTGTGTGATTGACTGAGTTCGAAAAAAAAACGAGCGGAGAGATTTGGGTGGTTGATGGTAAAAAGAGTCGGAGGGTATCCCTAAGATAGGTTCTCACCACCAGGGTGATAAAGGGAGATGAAGTGGCGTTTAGCTGAATGATTTAAATTGTGAAGGACCGTTTTAGATAATAACTATATAAATGAGGGAAGGCTTGAATGATTTATCTGTGAGTGAATTTGAGTGTGAACAGAGCTGAAGACTGAATGAAGAAGAGGAGAGTGAATACAAGAGGACGACAAGCCAGGTTGGGCCCACGGAAAAGACAAAGCGAGCCGCCAATAGACAGAAGCGGGCCGAGACTTGCGGCAAAAAGGATATTGATGGTCTCCTTCACACCCCAGCAGCCTTCTGTCTTTGGGCGAGTAGATGAACATATCGGCACGTCCTGACCGAGAGGGAGTAGCCATCAATGAAGAGTCCTTCACTGCTCCTCCTCCTAAATCCTCACACCCTCCTTGGTCATGCCACCCTATCATCTGTTCATCAGTAAATATTCACAGTGTCTGGGATTGGACTAACACTTAAAGCAGATGTAAATAATATGCATCAGTGGTGCTTGCTCTAAAACTGCAAAGGAAAATATAAAAAAAGGTTTTGAAATATGTACTGCCGGGTGTACACTTCATGTTTCATTGACTAAATATGGGCTAGAATACTTTTGTTGAGAATCAGCTACTTCCTACAGGTAACTGGCACAACTTCTTTCTTAGTCATCCCTGCAGCACCACTGTGGTTTTTTTTACCCTACACAGTTGGACACTGAGTATCTACTGACTTCAAGTGGGAAGTGTAGAGTGGGTTGACAAACTGTGCAAAACTGGACGGCCATTGGATAAATACTGGGATTTGTCCCGCCCATCGGATGCTCAGCATCTCTGTGGGTGTATGCGGCAGTGGGCGGGCCTTTTCACTCGGCTTCTGCATGAGGATTTTTTTGATTGACAGTGAAAATGAGCGAATCAGCATTTTACCAGGTTTTTTACTCCATTGTTCTTAACTGATCCAGTGACTTTGTCTTTGTTACAAACAACTAGGAATAAAGGGTAGAATTGACATATAAGTCAATTAAAACATTTATGATGTAGGCCGGAAAACAATTAGCTTCCCCACCTTGAATGACCAGCAGCCACCACTGATATGCATACTGCCAAGCCAAAAAAGCCCGGGCTTTAGTTAGTCCCTGCTTACTCTGTTGGAATAAATGTATCTTTCATCACTTTAGTCATCATTCATTTGCATCATTTTGAAATGCAGGCCATTTCTATTTTAGTTATTTCTGTCCAGAGTTGTATTCACAATACGCCAAATCCTGAAGATTGGCAAGCCGGGACCGGGTTGCTGGGGCAGTTGGGAAGTCAAGACTTCCTGGTCCCCAGACACCTCTTCCAGTTCCACCGGGAGGACAGCAAGGCGTTCCCAGGCCAACGGTGAGACATAATCCCTCCAGCATGTCCTAGGTTTTCCTCAGGGGCTTCTCCCGGCTGGGCAAGCCAGGGCAACCTCACCAAGGAGGTGTCCGGACTAGATGCGAGAGGAGCCACCTCAGCTGGCAACTCTGAGCCCTCCAAGATGACTAAGCTCCTCACCCTACCTCTTAGGGGGTGTCCAGCCACTTGTAGCCTCACATAGGTGAGGGTGGGAACGTAAATTGAGCGGTAAATTAAGAGCTTTGTCTTCCGTCTCAGCTCTGTTTTAATTACATAAGTCCGGTACAGCCACCCCCTTACTCCTCCGTTTGTCAACTTCAGGGTCCAACCTCCCTTTTTTTCAACAATACCCCAAAATACTGAACTCCTCCACCTTCACTCCCAACACGGAGGGTGCAATCCACCCTTTTCCTACTGAGAACCATGGCCTCGGATTTAGAGGTGCTGAGTCTCATCCCAGAAGCTTCACACTTAGCTCCAAAGTTCCCCAGTAAATGCTGAAGGTCACAGCGCAATGAGTTCATTAGGAACACAATGTCTGCAAATAGAAGAGATGAGATCCCAAGGCCACAAAACTGGACTCCCTCAATTCTAGGGCTGTGCCAAGGACTTCTGTCCATGAAACTTGGAGACAGATGGTGACACATAGACAAAAGGCAGCCTTGGCGAAGTGCAACGTGCCGAAAACAGTCTCGACTTACTGCTCGCAATGCAAACCAGGCTCCTACTCCGGTTGTACTCAATGGCACATAGCGCGCCACTAATTCCGTGCTTCCGGAGTACTCCCCGCAGGACACTTTTCCGAGTCTACAAAGCACATGTAGACCAGTTGGGCAAACTTCTATGTACCCTCCAGTACCCTTGCAAGGGTGTAGATCTGGACCACTGTGCACCTCTTGCAGTCGGTCGCACCCTTCTCTCCAGCACCCTGCAATAGAACTGTTCGTGTCCTCAGACTACTTCCTTTACGGAAGCTATGTCAGTGGGACTGAGAAGCAATACTTTGAGGCCATGGCCCTGCGCTTTCTGGCCAAGTGCCAAGGACAGCCTGAAACCATCCTCTGAAAGAAGGATGCAAGCTTGGGGTCGAGGGAAAGTTGTTGTTTTTTTAACAAGGTAAATGCGCAAAGGTTTTCTCAAAATCCATGCTAAAAATTCCTGTTGTGGAAGAGGTGTGATACATTTCTAATTGGATGATGTTATGTACTCTGTAGTAGCCAATTCATGTGTGAAAATGATCTCATGCTACCTGAACTAAGCTTTCACTATCTAAACTCAAATATGCCTGTGGAAACATCTGTTTTGGACCTCAGTTTTGGACACAACATTGCTGAACCTAGACCTGGCTATTTGGGGCACGCAGTCTCTGCCTAAACGGCATGATAGATGCATGTTTCCATTTTGCTCAGAATCTTACGCTTATGCACTAGGACATCATCCTACCACATGAACGTTTTCATTGCTCTCTAATCCAATCTTTACAGTACGTTGCCTTGCAAATAGAAGCTGTTTTTCTCATGACGCTCAACGCTAAGTGGTTTTCTTTAGTCTCCTGGACATTATGGGCTTTCTAATACATATTTTCAATTTAATACAGGTGAGTGAATGTGTATAAACAACAATGTATTTTTAAATTGGTCTTTGAGGCATCAGTGATTCTGCTTCATGAATTGTGCCTTGTTACAAGTGGTTGTGCATATACTGTAGGTGACCCGATCAGGAAACATTATGAGGCAAGCAGTTTTGTTCGTCTACAGTTCTACTCCTTCTAGCAAGCTAAAATTTGATTTGAGTTAGTGAGTTTCAGTATGAATCACAAAATTATTTGTGTTGTTTCTGTGAGTCTTTGTTGGAAGAAAAACTGCACAATCTGCAAAAAACTGCAAAAACTGAAAGTGTTTGCTGCTCCAATTGTTTCACTTTAAATGCCACTGGTCCCACTTTTGGTAGTTCTTTTTGCATGGTTCTAGAGGAAATCATCATTATTATTATTATTATCAATTTTCAGGATTAACCAAAGAAGACAGCAATCTTCTATAAGGTCAAGGGTATCAGTTTAGTTTGAGTAACTTCCATTCTATCCGCTTGATTTTTTTCCTGACAATGAAAAAGCAAGCAAGGAAGCAAAGTTTATTTATATAGCACCTTTCACAGACAGAGTCACAAAGTGCTTTACAACAATAAAAAAAGCATACAGTAAAATACAAATACAAAATACAAATACAATAAAACAGCAAACAGTCTCAGCAGCCGTTGAACAACAAAGCTCTCAAAAGGCAACACTAAATAAGTGCATTTTGAGCTGGGATTTAAAAGAGTCAGCAAAGTCTAGCGAACGCACAGCGAGCGGGAATTCATAACAGAGTCTGGGAGCCTGGAAGAATCGCTCTACTCTGGTCCGAAAACGAGTGCGAGGGATCATCAAGAGGTTTAGGAGCTCAGACATCGGAGCGCGACAGGTGGCATAAGGTTGAAGCATGTCTCTGATATAAGACGGAGCCTGACCATGCAAGGCTCTGAATGTCAGCACCAAGATTTTACATTGAAACCGGAAAGATACCGGAAGCCAATGGAGGATTTTAAGTATTGAGGTAATATGGGCCCTTCTGTTTGTGCGAGTTAGGATTCTCGCTGCAGAGTTTTGTACCAACCGTAGACGGGACAGCTCCTTTTTGTTAAGACAAGTGAACAGACTGTTACAATAGTCTAAACGAGAGGACACATAGGCATGAATAATGAGCTCCAGGTCATTTTGCGACACAATTTTCCTTAGCTTGGAGATTTTCCCTAACTCAAAAAAACGATTTCGGCTTAACTGCTTACAATAATGCTCTAGAGACGTTTGTTTGTCAAAAATTACACCAAGGTTTCAAAGGCTTGGTGCAGCAGATCCTCCAAAAAGGGGTTTATCTCCGGAATAAGGTCATCAGCAGCAATGACCGATGTTTCTGTTTTGTTAGCATTTAGCCGCAGAGAAATATTACTTAGCCATTGTTTAATTTTCTTTAAACAATTGACTAAGGACTTCAGTTCGTAGAACTTTGAGGGCTTAAAAGTGCAGTAGAGCTGGAGATCGTCAGCAAACAGATGGTAAGAAACAAAAGTGAACTCCTGAATGACCTTGCGCAAAGGGATTAGATAAAGAAGGAATAAAATTGGGCCCGAGACAGAGCCCTGGGGTAATGCCCACAATAAGTCAACTGACTCGGACATGATTTGATTTGTTGCCACACTAAAATTCCGTCCAGATAGATAGGCCAACAACACTTTAGGTGTTTTCTGATTTGTGGTGACCTGCTGGAAGAAGTAGTCACATCTAGCATTTCCCATCATTTCAGTAATTGAGGAAATTCGATCCCTGAGATGTAATCTATGGACTTCCAGCTTTGTTGATTTCCATAGGCGCTCCATTTTACGGCAAAGTCTCCTCAAATTTTGGATACTCTCATTAATCCAGGGAAGAGCTTTTTTTCTGTGCCAGACGGTTTGATTTTACAGGGGCCACTTGGTCCAAGATGGGTTCACAGTGGCCATTGAAGCACCGAAGTAAACCATCAACATCAACACAGTCCACAAATAGGTCAGAATTGAACAACTGATAAAACTCTCAGCAGTGTTGGCTGTGATGATGCGTCGGTTGAGGTCACCGGATCAGAGGTGGAGATCAAATCAAACAGAACAAAGCGGTGGTCACATATCATCCACACACAGGTTTTTAACACACACAACACCCATCTGTCCATCCATTTTCATTCATTCATTCATTCATCCATTTTCTATGCCGCTTATCCTCATTAGGGCCGCGGGTATGCTGGAGCCTATCCCAGCTGACTTCGGGAGGGAGGCGGGGTACACCCTGGACTGGTCGCCAGCCAATCGCAGGGCAGACAAACAAACATTCACACTTCCATTCATACCTACGGACAATTTAGAGTTGCCAATTAACCTAACATGCATGTTTTTGGAATGTGGGAGGAAAGCGGAGTACCCGGGAAAACCCACACACGCACGGGGAGAACATGCAAATTCCACACAGAGATGCCCAACGGAGATTCGAACCTTGAACCTCCTGACTGTGAGGCCAACATGCTACCCGCACAACACGCTCAGAGAAAACAGCAAGTCCAGAGTGTGACCCTTTGGGTGAGTTGGGTCAGAAACAACAAAATTAAAAGTTTCAGTCAGTGTTAAATATTGTTAAAAGTATTAAAAGGAGAAGCTACTGACAGCGTCAGTTAACGGGAAATACATTAGCCAGGCTTTTCAAAGAAATACAAAAAAAGGTTATCAGGTTCAAAGAAAAAAAACAACAATAAATTCGTCCTTCAGCACATAGCAGTTTGAAATTCACGGCTTCACTCTAGCCTGGTTTTTCAAACATTAATAAATCGTGCTATTTTGTGGATCAGTACGGTCTATTACTGGTCAAGAAATTTATGTATTTTTTGCCTAAGTTAAGCATTTTCAAGCATACAAATGCCTAAATGAATTAAATACAAATATATTAAAATTCATTCGTTTTCTATGCCGCTTATCCTCATTAGGGTCGCGGGTATGCTGGAGCCTATCCCAGCTGACTTTGGGCGAGAAGCGGGGTACACCCTGGACTGGTCGCCAGTCAATCACAGGGCACATATAGACAAACAAACATTCACACTCTAATGGACAATTTAGTGTTGCCAATTAAGCTAACGTGCATGTTTTTGGAATGTGGGAGGAAACCGGAGTACCCGGAGAAAACCCACGCACGCACAGGGAGAACATGCAAACTCCACACAGAGATGCCCAACGAAGATTCGAACCCAGAACCTCCTGACTGTGAGGCCAGTGTGCTACCCACTCATCCACCGTGCGGCCCAATATATTACCAATAAAATCAAAATTGTGAATATAGTAATATACGTTGGTCACTACTGTACATTTTATCCACTCAGAAATATAGGATCTCTGCGAAGAGAGCCACAACAGGGAGGCTGAAGAGCTGCAGACCTCTGCACTACACTAATCTCAGAGACAAGCTACATTGCTGATTGGCTGACAAAGGGGCAACACAGCACGAACCCGAAATCAGCAAAACTAATCAGAGGCACAGAAAGCAGCATAATATCAAAGCACTGAAAGGTCAGAACCAAAAGCTGATCCCATCCGTCACTAGTAGAGGTCAAGTTCACCGTTTGTCTGATTGTGACGAACAAAGAAAAGGCTCCCTAGGCTATCCTAAATAACATGTAGAAGTGCATTGGATGTTTAGCTTTTAGTCAGCCTTTTATATACGTTGTTTTCAAAATAAAGTACAGGTTTATATTTACAAATGACTAGCATGTAATTTAACCATCATTAAACAGTGTCCCCACGCCTCTTTAGGCAGGGCGTCAACACGTATTTAGTATAAAAATAAAAATAAAATACATAATTACTCTTGGATATAAACATTCAGCCCCCACAGTGCCTGGATGAATGCCAAAGCCACTTCACTACTCTAATAGTGACTCTTTCTTTCCCAATCCCTCCATTCATAAAAGGCATTGGCTCCAATTCGCACATTCATAGACAAATCATTAAGACATGGTCTCAACCACAAATATAATCAAACATATTGAAATCAGGGTTGCACACCTCTCAATATTATTGTCATAAATCAATAAATGTAATCAAGCCCCATCCCAGTCACTTGCCTCCTACACGTGTTCTGAACTGTGCTCAATACCGGTGGGTGAAGGAGCAGAAAAAGGAACCTGTCAAGCATGAAAGCAATCAGCAAGGTCGGCGACAATGGTTGCAGGGCGACTGTCTATTACTCTTAATCTTTCAGACATGTTAGTTTTGTGTGAATACAGAGTACAATGCACAAGGGGTGACATGTGATGCGAAATAATCAAATGAGAGCTCTGATGCATGTCATTTGATTTGCATCGTAAAAAAAGAAACAGGATTATCCATCCATCCATTCACTTTCTTTACCGCTTGTCTTCATTATGGCTGAGCTGGAGCTTGTAGCCACTTTAACACTTGTACAAATGTTGTCCACGCAGTGATTCGCAATTTTGCACGCCGGTGACTAACTTCAGTGTGAACATGTGTAAAGTATGTGTGAACTGTGCCATTGCACATAGAAAATGTTGACTTGTTCCTATCAAGCATATTCTTTGTGCACTAGTCGTGAACGTCCTGCGACCTACAGTATGTGCAACCAATGTGGGCGCGTCTCATTCACATGTAAGGGGTAACTATTCCACCACCTCTTGGAAACATTGGGGGAAATTCCCAAGTAATTTCTGTAGCCTCTTGGATCTTCCTTGTGAAGTTCTGGTAAAAACTGATCATTTAGAGTGCGGCATTTTGTGCCAATGCACACCATTTCATCGTTCACCATTTCATCAAGTGCGTAACTTGTGTTTAAACAGTATGCAAACTAGCCTTCAGGCTTTTCAGCGTACAACGACACGCATTGCCAGGGCAAATTGCGGGACAATGGGTCAAAAAAGCAGGATCAAACGGTCAATTGCTGTCCAATTATTGTACTACAATAGGGGTCTTCAATATTCAGGTCCATTTATGCAATTTTTTTCACAGCAAATGTTCAAACCTTATTTTGCCTTGAATTGCATCACACTAGTTCATATGGATACAAGCCAGGGAAATGAGGCTTTGGCCTACCAGAAATGTCAGTCTGGTGGTTTGGTGGCCTAAAGCAGAGTTGCACTCGGCCCCTGCTTCATGCCAGGATGATGCCGAGTCACCTCCTTCTCCTGCTTCTGCCCCACAGCAGGCCAAGTCCAAGTCTGCCCCATGCCAGGCAGCCGCACAGGCCACTGCCACAGACGCCACCAGTTCCTGTCCCGGCTCTGCCAACCTGGCTATGCCAGCCCCAATAACAGTTTCTGCCCTGGCCCTTACGGACCTGGCCGTGCCGGTCCTTGTCTCAGCGGCCACCAGTTCCTGTTGTGACTCCACGGACCTGGCTGTGCCAGCCGCCATCAGTTCCAGTAGCGGCTTTGTGGGCCTGCTGGCACCAGTATTTGCCACCACCAGCTCCTGTCCTACTCCGCTGCCGCATAAGGTGCTCTCCTAGGAGGGGTCCCAATGCCGCCGCTGCTGAGTTCACCATCATGGCCGGCCATGGAGGAGTCGTCACGCTGCTGCTGCTAGATCTGCCAGCCCGGCTGTCCTCAGGAGAGGTCCCGACAACTCCACTGGATCTGGAGTTCTGGCCGTCCCGTGGTGGGGTCTCCACTCTACCACCACTGGACTTGTTGTCCCGGCTGTCTCCCAGAGCAATACCAACTACTCTGCCAGATCTGGAAGTCTGGCCGTCCTCCAAAGTGGTTGATACAATTTGGCCATGCATCCATTCCCTCGCGGCCTAGGTGCAAGTTTGCCGACACTCGGCCAATCCTCCTTCCACCCACCCTGTGTGACTGTGGACTTGGGAACACCTGGGATGTGTTCCTTTGAGGAAGGGTATTGCAATGTTGCACATGACATGTTGGACAGATGCGTTTGATTTTCCTTTGTTCATTGACATTCCCTTTTGTTGTGTTGTTGTGTTTATTTTGGCAAATCCATACACCTGCTGACATGCCTTTGCATCCTGGTGTAGCGCTACAACAAATTATAGCAAAACATAAAATAGGAAAACTAAATAATGTAGGATATGTAAAATGTGTATTTTAATTTTAATTTATTTTTTACTAACAATAGGCCGTATGTAACAACAAAACAGCAACTATTTATGCATTAATACATTTTTGAAAACCTGTGATAGAGTGTGCTTGCAATGAACTGCGAGTAGTGAGGGAGGAGTGTGTTGCAAAATGACCACAATAAAGTAATGTTTACGTTAAAGGGCCAAAATATAAATCTTATTATACATCCCATAATACAAATTACAAAACAACTGTAGCTGTTCTAACTTTCAACATGGAGCATCATTCATTGT
Source organism: Oostethus manadensis (assembly GCA_024372805.1). NCBI lineage: Eukaryota > Metazoa > Chordata > Actinopteri > Syngnathiformes > Syngnathidae > Oostethus > Oostethus manadensis. The sequence goes on from QODF01000007.1 coordinate 5,805,068, forward strand.
GAATGCAGATGCTTGGGTTGAGTGTGCAGGTGTACCTTAAATGTGTCCTGTAAAATAATAATAATTACCCTCCACACTAAAAAAAATCCTCTTCAGAAAAACTTCAAAATCTTCCACGATATTAAGCTTTGAGTTTGTCGCCTAAATATTTCTCCTTAAGGATGATGTCACCGGTACAGGGGCTTGGCTGGTGGCCCGTAGGACTGACAGAACTGACTCTCATTATCACATCGCAAGACTTATAGGACTGCCTCCTTCATATTTTACACCACATAACATGGGAATGTTTTTATTTTACACCACATTTGGTGTTTAGAATACAATATGTAAATAAGACATGACTCCTTCTCCTTTTTTCCTGTGTAGCACAGCATCAGGAATAGTATACTAGCGTCCAAAATGCGTTTTATACCGTACTTTCAAGCCAGATGCAGCGTTCCTTCATAGCAGTCTTCAGTGAAATTAACATTGCAAAAAACAGTCTATGTCTTAAACCTTTGTCTTTTGGAAAAGAAAACCAACTTAGAATTTTGCTTGGACACCGTGAATAGCCAGCAGCAGCACAATGTATTGGCATAGCTACTATTTTGATGAAAAATATACCAAAATACCCTTTTCTGAAACTTGGAATTTGCCATGAATCCTGCCATGTACTTAAATGTAATTTTTACAAATTTACCATTCACTTTAAAAAAAAACAAACAAGGTAGGACATATTTACAAACAACATACAACATATTTCAGCAACGCTGATAAAACATGTGACCCTTTAAACGCCAGAGTCACACATTGTCTGACGCTTTTTAAAACCTTATTGTGATCATAACACATCAAACAGCAACGCTCGGTATGCATGCGGGGTATAGTTTTATCCAAAGTGTAGTGGAAGCTAGGCATAATGTAGCGAGGTTCAAGGTGCTCAATGAAGCGTTTTCTATTATAGCTGAGGACTTGTTGCCGTCCCACCGAGGGTTTCCCTTGAGATGCCGCTTCATATGTGCAATGAGGTTCGTCATAATAAACTTCCCCAGTTCTGTGCCACCACGGGAAACTTGTGCTCAGCTGCAGCGTCTTTTTACTCCACACGGTCGACATCACTCCCGCTCCTTGCTACTTTGTTACACATGATTAGATGATGACATGATTAGACGGGCTGGGGCAGAGTATGGAATCGACCGCTTGTATTGGAATGCCAGTATCAGAGAGTTGAGATGCAGGCTTAAAATCTGATATTGTTTTTTTGTTGTTGGTGATATTGGCAAGATCAAAAATTGATCATGGTCCATGAATAGACATTAATTTTTCCATTTGGGTGGCACATTGGCCTCACAGTCAGGAGGTTCAGGGTTAGAATCTCCGTTGGGCATCTTTGTGTGGAGTTTGCGTGTTCTCCCCATGCGTGTGTGGGTTTTCTCCGGGTACTCCGGTTTCCTCCCACATTCCAAAAACATGCATGTTAGTGTGAATGTTTGTTTGGTGTATAAGTGCCCTGTGATTGACTGGCGACCAGTCCAGGGTGTACCCCGCCTCTCGCCCAAAGCCAGCTGGGATAGGCTCCAGCATACCCGCGACCCTAGTGAGGATAAGCGGCATAGAAAATGGATGGATGATTCTATTTATATTTTAACGTCCTTTTAATTTAGGCACTCCTGTGATTCCATACAGCATTGGCCAACCGTGTGTTAGCAGCTCTGCTATACTGTGTGTATTTGAGTACTTTGTGAGTACTGTCCGGGGTACTGTTTAATGCTCTGTCTCCTGGAATGGACCTAATGGGCTGTGAGGAGAATGCAGACAAAGCATGCCCAGAAGTATTGTATGATGAGTTGAACACCTGTTCAGCCATGTAGCTAGACGGTCATATTGCTTCTACCAAGGCCAAGTCCTTCAGTCTTTGTTAATTAGTGAAAGTAAACAATGAATACATGTTCACAATCAAGTCAAGATGCTGCAGAATATAAATATCTATGACTCTCAGATTGTTTTTTTCCCCTACTGCAATATTATATTATACTATATTTAAAATATAATAGAATTATATTTAAAATATAATATAATATAAAAAATTATATGAAGAGTTTTTCTCTTTTCCTTGACAGGCCAATGTCCCATATTTCTCTGTTTTTACAAGACTTTTATTTTGCATTGCTTTTGCTCCTTTTTAGTCACACATAGTATTTTTTGCTCATTAAAAATGCAAAATGCTGCACTTGGAAAATATTGTCAAGGGGAATGCAAAAAATCTCCCTTCACACTAAAACAGCCCATAATATTTTAAATTTTTTATATCTCTCCGTATAATTGCTCTTAGCCAATCAGGACGCAGACACAACATATGGGTTTTCTCTTGGCCAATCAGGACGCAGACACAACACGTGGGTTCTCCCTGAGCCAATCAGGATGCAGAACACTTGTAAAAAACACAAAAAAAAAACACAAAAGATTCCACGAAATAGCGAGTCTGTTAGGTGACCCGCGATGTCTGGAAGCAACACTGTGTATTGTATTATATATACATCATATTAATAATGCATTAATAAAGCTCTTTGTCTATATGTGCCCCGCTGTTGGCTGGTGACCAATTCAGGGTGGAGTCCACCTCTTGCCCAAAGTCAACCGGGATAAGCTCCAGCATGCCCTGAAACTCTAGTGAGAACAAACAGTATAGACAATGGACGGATAGATGATGGGAGTGGAACGTATGTACCGTATTTATGTATAACTTAGTGGTTTCCAAATAAATAATATATTAAAATGTGGTCTGCTGTGGCAAATCTTGCAACTCATGTCACAAGCAAAAAGCAAATCAATGCAATCGCTAGGTGTGAGGGGTGTGTGAGTTGTTTGGATTGTGTATTTGCCGAGTTTTGATGAATTTGCTTATGTGGTGACACACGATATAGTTTAGACCAGGGGTCTCAAACTCAATTTACCTTGGGGCCGCTGGAGGCAGAGTCTGGTCGAGGCTGGGGCCGCAGCCTCGGCGCACATGCTTGCAAGCGCAATTTAAATTAAAAAATTGTAAAAATCCAATCTTCTCAAACGTCTTTTTTAAATTTTTTAACACAAAATAAGATAAACAAGGACCCTGGTGTAAGGACGTTCTCTGCAAAACTAGTAATAATGATCAGTTTTTCACTCATTGAAAAATGTTTTTTTTGCTTGCATCAAGCCCGGTAGATGTCACGCCCCTGAGAGCCATGTACCTCACAGTGATTGGTAGGTTAGTCAGCTCCACACACAACACTGTAATAAGTGCATTTTATATAAAACCTGAGCACCGCACTAACATTAAACTTTCATATTAAGGTGGGGGTCCCAAAATATCACCTCATGGGCTGCAAGTTTAAGACACAAGGTTTAGATGTTTGCTAAGGAGCAAGCTGACGTCATTGCTGTCAATGCCGCAGTGGTTAAGTTGCCCGTCTTTTGCCAACACAGTCCACGCCCGCGGTTTTAACACTTCATTTCAACACAGGTTTTTGTGGTTGTGAAACCGTGACTTTGTCATGCCGTGGTGTACCTTGAAACCTGCCCGTGCCTCCTGTCAACTTGGTTGACCTGTTTTGGTCATGTTGCAACGCGGCTCATATCCTTCACAGAGGAGCTGGGCTCTGTGTCACTTAAGTTTGATTAAAAGTCAGAAGCTACCCGGATAGCTAAGATGGGCAAAAGCTTAGATTGCAAAAGTCAGAGGGCGACGGGGAAGCCGAGACCTCCGAGTTATCTGCATAAACTTGAAGAGCAGGACTAGATGCAACTGGCAACAGCATGGTATAAATCATTTTCTCAGATGTCAATCGGTGTGATAACTTCCAAAGCTCTAGATATAAATAAAAGCTATTCAATGCGACAGATCATAACTGAGGGATCCTTCAGGGATTCTCCGTGTTCTTCTGTGTCTTAGCAACCAAAATGCAGCTCTTATTTTGCGCTGCAGTGTTACCGGAAGGCAAACACCACCCTCGCCCTGGCAGGTAAAAAATCGCAACATGCCAGAGAACTGACAAGCAACACGGGACAAGAAGGAGTCAAAACGCTGAAAAAACTAAAGTGCGTGACAAAGTGGCACGACGACAGTGCTAGACCGAGGGGAAAAAGTGCCAAAAACACACATCTTGCAAAGCTCGGGAGGCCTCTATCACACACATACCAGAGAACGCTAACACAGTTAAGTGAATACAGAATCCACGCACATGCACACAAAACCCCAGCTCGCTTATGAAGATGTTCTGTTGCCATGACGACGGGCAAGGAGGTGTTTGCGGAGTCTCCTTCCTGTGCCTAGTGTTTTCCCTCTCACTCTCTCGCTTAAAACAGATAATCTGCTGTCGCCACCAAGGCTGAATTAATGTGGCCCACTTCTGTTCCTCATAGGAAGATGCCAAGAAAGGAAGATGCTATAAATACTTGCTGCTTGTTCAACCCATGGAACGCTTTGACGTCATGAAGGGTCACGTCTGACTGACAGGTGTACGTTACAGGATGTGGAGTCTCCTCAATAGAAACTGACATTTCTGAATATTACATCATATAGTGACAAAAGTAGCACCCGCAGGAGGTGAAAATAGCATTACAGGTATATTTGGTACTTTCTTCGGACATTTTTTTGCCATTTATTCATAAGAACATTTATAAGTCGGAGGTTACTGATGCGGCAATTGCATAGCTTTCCTTGAGCCCTTCTTTTTAATGTATCATTTATTTAGACCGCTACCATTTCTCTGATTCTCCAATGTATTTACATAAACAAACACACACGGTCAGTCACATCTCCCAGGGTTTCCACAGAGTTTGGTTCTTCATCGCCTCCCATGTATTCTCCAAGCCTCCCAGTGTCAGTTTCCATTGAACCACCCACCATCACACCATCAAAACCATTACTGCAATCAAAACCTTAACGGTTAACACCTATGTCATATCAAAACACGGATGAAACTAAAAACTAGTTTTTGGAGAAATGCCATTCTGCTTCCAGAGCCCTTGAGCAAAGCTTAGGGGTGCATTGCTGACATATCTCCTTGCATGCCTATAGATGGTGTACGGTGCAATTTATACAGCACACTGTAAATAAAATTCCCACGCGAGGGATTGTGGTCAGTGTAATAGGAAAAACTATCAATTTGAAATGGTTTAAATTTAAACAGCAATAGGAAAAAAACATTTTATCATATGTTACCTGCAGACAAATGATCCCAGTTGAGTAAATATTCAAGCATTTTACCATAAACACAGATTTTACAGAACAATTTACCAGTATGTTAAACACAATCTCCATATCAATCAATAGGGAAATCAAGATAATCATTATGTTTATGAATGAGCACAAATTGTGACATTTCTTTCTTCAGCCTGACATGCCTTTTGGGGAGACATGACCAAAAGATTAGTACAGCAGTTTTGAAATAAAGCACAGACTTGTCAGCATCAGTCTTAGCCAGATGCTTTCCGATGCCATTTTCATGCCCGTGCCATCCCTCACACACCCTCTTTGCCTTTAAATGGTCGACAGGCTGTCAGCTGTGACCACCCCAAAGTGTTTTCACATTATTCTACTTAATCTCTAAAGGCCACAATCATTTTGTGATGCGCTGAATCATTTGGCTGCTTTTCAAAGTAAATGTAAGGGCTAGGGGGTGTTTTAAAATAATCGACGTTTCGAGTCAGGGAAATCTGAGTCTGCTATCAGACACGCAGTTTTAAAATGATCAAGATTGTCTCATTCAGACACATGGGGGTGCCCACGGCTGCTGCTGAGCATACATTTTTACATGGAATCAGTTCTTGTTTTTATTTAGAAATAACCTATTTTGATCCAAATTCAGCCTAATTTGTGTCAATGAAGAATTGAAAATGATGTGGCTGTTTAATAAAAGACCTATACTTACCATTCATTCATTCAACACTGTTATGCAAACCGTCTGTGGCTTTTAATCCAGTAAATTAGGCTGCTAACTGAGAGTTGTTGCTTTTAAGATTGTTGTTTTTATTATACGTGCACTCTTCTGTGTGATATGCACGCTTGCCAATACTTTCTTTATGTGTCCCTAAACACATGAAGTTACTGTTGTAGCACACCTACCACCAATCTGTTCATCTCAGTGTTTTAGCCTGTTTGAGGTGCAAATGAGATCTTTTTATTAGTAGGAATCCGGATTAGCGGTGCTGTAAATAAGAACAAAAACAACTAAGTGATTAGTCAACTATGAAGAAAATCAGATTTAACTATGACATTTTTTAGTCAAAGGCAGAGATCAAACTGTTACTTGAATTCAGAATCAACACACCCACTCAACTACAGGTGGTCCTCATCTTAGGGAATTCGGCATTAGCGTTTTGTGGTCACGTATGCGCAAACATAAATTAATTAAAAACGCAATTTTGTTCCGTAAACACGAGACTGGCTCGAGAACACCTTACAGACTACACTATGGACCTGATCTACTAATAGTTTGCAAGTATAAAAATACATGCAAACCGGATTGCAAAGATGATCTACTAACAGGGTGCACCAAGGACTACGTCTGTAGTTAGCAAAGGTGCACCAAGAATTGTGTGTGTCAGTGAGCAAAATCCATCCATCCATAACACTGGTTATTCATTTTGCATGTTTGCCTTCATGAATATGCAGAATATATGCAGATTACTAGAAAGCACAAAATAAAGAGAGGAAGAGATGCACATGTACAAGCCACAGCGACTCAATTTAGAGGAAACTCCACATTTGTTCATACGTAAGCTCCACTGATGACGTGTTGTAAAACACACATGTCCATGAAGACCAGCTGGTTCTTTATTTGACAGGAGAAAAACAACAAGTTCATTCAACCCATTGGAAATTGCTGGAATAACAGTCTGACTCATGGTCTCATCTTGCAAACATTAAATTCATCACACAGCAACTTAACACCGACATGTTGTACCCCAAACATATAGAAACATGAACTAATGAGTTGAATATAAAAAAAACCAAACATTTAAACATTTTCCCACAATGCATAACGTGCATTTTTGAAATGTTCCCAAGAATATCATCAGTTGTGTCATGCGTTGTAGTGGAAAACATGTATTTACAAAACATCTTGTAGAGAAAAATGAAATTACAAAATACACTCTCCTCTACCAAAGTCTTCATGGTGACACCGGGTAGCACACCCAAACACCTCATCTAAAATGGGGGGGTCGTCACCATTTTTGCACCTGTTGAAAATTCAGCAAGCAATATTAGTATGTCACCTACCACACACCCACTAATAGTAGGTGCAATTTATTTATTACAAAATTATAACAGGCTACTGTTGGCCCAACCACACCAAAAACACTGTAAACACCGTTCACGGTCGGTTGTAAATCTCAAACTCAAATCGCCAATCACAAACTCAGTCTTTAACACTAATCATAACTGCCAGGTCGCTGCAGTTTTGTGTTAAACCATCTGCTCCCATGAAAGTGACAATAATAAGTAAGCAGTGCAATGGAAAGGGTGCTAGTGCTTTGGCTTTTACGTTTGATTACATGATATTACTTTATGACCGTTTCATTGATTTTTCGTAATCGGTGTTTTATTACTGTAGTTTATGTCAAGTTCTTGTATAATTCATACGTAAGCCCAAGGACCCCCCGCCATTACATTGTTGTTACGGCTAATCAAGCTTAGAAAGTACAATGACCGTAGTACTATAATTACAAATGTAGGTATCATTAATACATGAACCTCAGAGCAAAAATACCGTATATTCAAGTCTTATTTCAAAAAGTTGGCATTCATATGATCTGAAGTCACAAGCATGGCCAGTTGTTGAAAGACGATCACAAGACCTTCAAACTTTTCCTGCAACAGGAATAATAACGGATGAGAAAAAAGGGGATTTGAATCCCCGTTTCACATTTAGTGCCTCAGACATCAATTGCACTGTGGCAAAAGATAAAGGATGTTGCGTCGCATCTCCATTAGTCAACTGTCTCTTTGGAGACGGCATAAAGAGACTGATGGCACAGCAAGAATAAACATCAGCAAGAGGATGTGTCTTGAATCCCAAAGGAAAAAAAGTTGGATTATAACCTGACTCACCAGGGCCAAAAAGGTATATTGATAAATGACTTTGTTGTTATCACAGATAACTTGTTTGTCCGGGACAATAAATCACAAGGTTATGGAATTAATGATTTTAGGCCATTTAATATATGGATTGAATTTAAACATAATGTTATGCACGGGTAAACTCTGCTTGCAGATAGACCCAACCTTTGGATCAAACTAAGCAACTGTTTTAGACCTAGAAAATAAAGCCAGTTCCCATGTATAAACGCGCACATTGAATCATACGTTGTTGCCATAGCGGCAGATGCTGATTGTCTATCATACTCTATATAATGTTACACACATGAGAGTTGATGTGGTAGATGTGTCCATGAAAAGGGTTGTGGCGCAGCCTCCATAACTTGCCGTCACTGCAACCGATCTAAGCAAGAGCAAAACCAAGCCGGCTAGCTGGGTGAGCCACCTGCTGTGGCTGAGAAAGGTGCATTGTGGGCGGACACGCTCTCTGAGAAGCCCCGCTGCAGTAAAGGGTGTCAGGAGAACCAGAGTATATAGCGGAGTGAGCCACCTGCCCTGGTCGAGAAAGGTGCATTGTAGGGACACGCTCTCTGGGAAACCCTGCTGGAGCTATGGGTGTCAGGAGAACCAGGGTAGTCTACAGAGCGGGGTGAGCCACCTGCGGAAGGTGCATCGTTAGGCGGACACATGCTCTACTGTATATGGTTAGCACATGCCGAGTATGGCATTGTTTACTTTTTCAAGCATTATCACTCATCTAACAAATACTTCTATTTACTTATTTGTGCTTGGAAGAGATGTGTCATTACAGTATATAGGAGGATGTGCTCTATTAATTTATAGTGTATTATTGATTGGACTGCAGGTTAAGAAATTCTGTATTGTTATATTTTACAGAGGGCCGCACGGTGGGCGAGTGGGTAACACATTGGCCTCGCAGTCAGGAGGTTCAGTGTTCGAATCTCCGTTGGTCATCTCTGTGTGGAGTTTGCATGTTCTCCCCGTGTGTGCATGGGTTTTCTCCGTGTACTCCGGTTTCCTCCCACATTCCAAAAACATGCATGTTAGGTTAATTGGCCAATCTAAATTGTCCATAGGTATGAATGTGAGTGTGAATGTTTGTATGTCTACATGTGCCCTGCGATTGACTGGCGACCAGTCCAGGGTGTACCCCGCCTCTTTCATATAGAAAATGAATGAATGAATAAATGAAGTTTAAGATCTACATCAACAAACATTATCTGTAGAATTTAATTGAATCCTACAGTTTGTAGACTGCATCAAACCGTACCCATTGTTTTAAAAATATAATGTTTTTGAATTGCATCGTAACCTGTGTATCTACATTCAAACTGAATCATCGATCACAAAAGAGATTGACATCCCTTAATACATTTGACTTTTTACTCAATTTATATTCCGAATATTGCTGCGATTGGCTGGCGACCAGTCCAAGATGTACACTGGTATAGGCTCCAGCATACCCTAAAGAGAATAAAAATGAAAAGGAAGGATTACAAATATTGTTTATTTGTTACATTTATCCCAAAATAATTTAATTTTGAGTTTGAGTGACTGTTTTAATGGATCTTGTCTAATTGGATGTAACTCAAGCGAATGGTAAAAGACTCTAAAGGTGTTGTGTTAAGAGATATATAAAGATGCTATCCCACTCTGGCTCCAAACTACCCTTATTTCTACCAAAAAGTATAAAAACAGCACCACCGGCTATAAAAGACTGCACAAATGTTGTTCGACCTGAAATAAAAGGGTGGTTCATAGCTTTCATTCGCCGTTGCCTTATGTACGTGCACACACAGAAAAGCAGTCTTAGAGAAGGCGACCAAAAACACCACACCAGACCAATCGTTCTGCAGCGATGATATACATTCAACAACAGAAAACGTTGGTAGCTGAACTTTGCCAATTCGTTATCATTAGCCGACCACAAACATAACTAATGCGTGTGTGTAATACATGAGATGTGGCCTGCAACATCAGAGCAGAACGAGTATGGAATTTACACATTCGGAAGTTTGCGCCCCTCTGCAGTACCTAACCAAGGCAGATCTTGAAGATGCCTTTCATACAATAGTCTCTATTTTCATTTTTATTTACATTTGGACAGAAAAATCTACAACTTTCCATACAATCAATCATACAGAAAATATGCATACAATATGAATCATGCAAAATGAGTCATACCATTCTTCTTTTTGGTTGATTAGAATTAAAATGTTGCAAACAATCCATTTAACTGTAAGATCAGCAACTTGAAAAGTTTTTGAAATGGCAAAAAAACCTTATAAACTTATAAAACTATATTGTTACTTTGCTCATTTCCAGCCAAACAATACACATTTGACAAAAAAAATAAAATAAAATCAAAATTAGATATATATTTCACTAAGGCCGCTAGGTGGTCAAGTGGGTAGCACATTGGCCTCGCAGTCAGAACATTCTGGGTTCGAATCTCCGTTGCGCATCTCTGTGTGGAGTTTGCATGTTCCCGTCGTGCATGTGTGGGTTTTCTCCGGGTACTCCGGTTTCCTCCCACATTCCAAAAACATGCATGTTAAGTTAATTGGCAACTCTAAATTGTCCATTAGAATGTGAATGTGAGTGTGAATGTTTGTTTGGTGTATAAGTGCCCTGTGATTGACTGGCGACCAGTCCAGAGTGTACCCCGCCTCTCGCCCAAAGCCAGCTGGGATAGGATAGACCCGCGACTCTAATGAGGATAAGCGGCATAGAAAATGAATGAATGAATGAATATTTCACTAATTTGTCAAATTGGTATAATTACTACACAATCTAAAATGAGTGTAAATGTTGCTGGGTTAGTGAAGACGGCGCGGGTTACATTCCCACCCCAATATCCAGTCATTAGAGATGGATAAATGGGAGCGATGCCAAACAATTCACAAGATCGACTCACTGACGGGAAAGGCAGAGCAACTAACCATAAAGTCAAAAAAAAGTGCAGTAATGTTGGATACGCTAAGTGAGCAGCCGCCATGCGTCTACGGAGGTCAGGAGAACCAGAGTGTTGGTCTGTGGGTTTGAAAATCTGTGTGGGCCACGTGCACGTCTCCTGCAATTTTCCCCAGTTTTGCACATAGAAGAAGAAGCACATAGTCGGGATCTAAGGGCCGCTTAAGGACTGCTAGAGCTGTAAACTGGTGTGTTTTTTCCCGTTCGCTTGATTCTAATTAGACCGGTAGTATAAAGTCAGTTGGAAAACTTTGCTCGTAGTGCTTTTTAGAAAAATACAGTGAACAAGGCTGACATATTATTTCCCTGTTTTGTCATCACTTCACACAGATCATTAAAAAAGCATTACGTGTCAATCACACACATACACAATATGACTCTCAATTTTGAGGCTGACCTGAAAATACTTACAAAATAAACAATATATCAACTTCTGATCAATCCATGTCAATTTCGTACTTAAAATAATGTAACACTTGAAGCCCCACCCATTTCTTGTTAAACGTGTACACGGAAACCGATAATGTGGATGGGCGAAACGACACAGATAGTGGTGTGCTCGCTCATCCCTGAACATAACCTTCCACATACGGTAATGACATTTTTATCAAATGATTCAACCTGGCATAGCACAATGGAACGAAATCTCCCTTCCAGTTGATAAGGAAGGCAGAAGTAATTCATTATGTGAATGAACTCCTTTCCGTTCTTTTGGTCGTGACCCAAACCTCACGACCACAGCGCAGGTGGGAACGCAGATTGACCGATAAATTGAGATCTTTGCCTTCCGGCTCAGAACCCTGCAGGTCTTTTGGGTAATTCTTTAGCACTTAAAGGAAAACAAACCAAATTTGCCCATCACTGTTGAACCGAAGAGGGAGACGTGTTCATGTCTCACATATGCACTGCCAAACAGGCAAGGATACATACTGGAGCTGACGCCACGGCTGCTGTGTTTTAGTTTGGAAAAGTTCCCGTAATGCTTCAAGCGACCAAAATACTGTAAGTATTACATGTTATCGTGATTGCACCTGTTACTATAAGGTCACAGCATGTATATGTTTTTGGAGGTGTTTTTTTAATAACGTCCTTTGTGTTACGTGCAGTATTAAGCTGTCTCTCTTTATCTGTTTTTATATCTTTAGAATGCACAGAAAAAGAAAGACTTGTGGGCTAATGTGTGTCCCACATTAAGGATTGTGGATGATGGGGAAAATGCAGTTTTACTTTCAGGTCATCACTGCCATTAGAGGTTGTCTAGTGCAAGCCTGAGAATGTTCTACTTGCCAGCTTGACTATCATAACTGAAAGCCTGGTGGACAAATCGAGATCTCTCTTCACATGCTTGACAATGAGGGAAAAACAGACCAGTATCCATCTATACGGTATACGGCATCGGCTCTCTGAAGCCACTCCCAGTCTATTGAAAAGCTAATTTAGCATTTAAATTGCCATTCACACATCATGTTATATGTATATTTGGCAGACAAGTTGAGATGTGGCCCAGAGGCTGTATTCATCTAACAATTTTCAGATGTCAATAATAAAGGGCAGTCCCAAGAGCGTCGAATGGACACTTGGTCGCAGCAAGTTTTAAATAGAAAACATATCCAACAAGTCAATTCCTTAGAGGCAACAACAAATGCAAAACAAAAGATAAGTCAACAACAAAGTACACGTTTGAAAATGTGGTCGTCACGACCAACCATCAAGAATTGCAGACCATTTCAGAGTTTCACTGAAGTGAAAAATATATTTACTTTTTTCCACTGGAAAAATATCACCAATCTGGTACCTGAGTGCTCCTTTTCTGTTCAGCTATTCTCTCAGAGCATCCATCTGTCATTTACGTGCGCACTTCGCCACATCGCACTTCAAATTCCACGGCTTCACTCTATCAAGGTTTTGCAAAGTATAAAATCAATAAATTATTGTTTTGTGAGTGAGTATGGCCTATCATTAGTCAAAAAATGTGTATGTTTAAGCAAATTTCTCATATTTATGGCATTATTAAGCATTTCCAAGCATTTAAAATGACTAAATGAAGAAAAATAACAACATAAGACCGTGAAGGACAGATTTGTGTAGTATTCTACAGTGCTCTCCAGGTGTAGTGTTACTGTCCTGACCTGTTGGTGTTGTAATGCTGATGTTCTAAATCCTGACATTACATTACATTAGCCATTGCAAGACGTCCTGCAAGCAAAAAAACAAAAAAAACAACAGTAACCCTCTGATGATGTGCTGATGCGTGAGGCATATTTCTATGACTCATAGTCTTATCTTCTGTTATGTCTGCTATATTAAGTAATATGAGTGTAAAGATGACTGTATGGATGTTACTTTATGTCCAGAGGGATGTAATAGTGTTAAAAAACATATCTAGAAGGTAATGAAAAGGTTTTCTAGGCTGTAAAAAAAATGTAACATTTATACATAAGTAGTCCTAATTCACTTATCATTGAACTGGTTTTGGAACCAATGAGGGATGGCTGTACTGCACAACATGATTTCCAAAGTGGAACTATATGCATGATTTTCTATAACTTCCCTACTTTAACTATATTTTACTCTACTCTGCGACTATTTCCCACAAAATATTTACGCTTTAGTATGACTTTGAATCACTTAGACCATTGTATTATGAAAAAAAAGTTATTACCCAGTCTGACAAAATACATTAATAAATTAATACTAACAAACTGATAATAGCAGCATCATTTAGGCATTTATACATACAAATTATGCAACAATGTGAGTTGTTGTTGTTCATTACAATACAATTTCTAGTTTCATACTGTAAATATTCAAAATCCCTTTCGGATTGGATTTCCTTGGCACAATGACTAATGATGCCAAGGTACTAATCTATAGTTCTGTCTGTAGGTGATAATGTCAAACATGTGCTGCTCAGCGGGTATCACAGCAGCACCACCTGCCCTAACGACCCTGCTCCTTACCAGTCAGCAGGACCCCGGCTTGAGCTGCCAAACATCAGCTGTGAAAGGAGGAGGAGTAGTATGGGGGAGAACGAGTGTGTGTTTGTTCCTTCATCACACACTGACCTGATGATGCCGATGCCATCATCTCATCCCGAGGGTGATGGATTTCTTTGTGGACCACACTGGGGAGGTCTAAATGTGAAATGTGAAAAGTTCAAACTTTCAATCACTACCTCACACTTTGTGCAAAATTAGTGATTTGTTTTTATGCATGTTGTTCTGCTCCGTGCTCTATAAACTTGAATGCATATTACTGTTGGTGCATATCTGTGTAATGAGGGAGAGTGTGGAGACCTACACCTTATATCAAGATAATTTTTTAGATCATAGATCATGTATGATTTAGATGCCCTAACATGCTAAACAGATTTGCTCTGCCAGGGAAAAGTATAAGATATTCTCCCTGTCACATATATTTTATTATGTACTTAATTTTTATGCTTATGTTTATGCAAATTTGGGGCGGCTGGACCGGAGCACGAGGGGATAGAGAAGAAGAGAAAAGAAGAGAGGACCGGGGAGAGGATAGGGACAAAAAAGAGAGAGACAACACCAGCAACAACAGTTGCAACAACATTAACAAAACAACAGAGACAAAACAGACAACATCAACAAAAGTCTATGACAGTTGTAAAGCCCTTAGTAGAAATAACAAAATAACGTGATCGCAATAACAGCCACAGTGATAATGTTGTATTGAAACAGTCATACTAGATAATCATTATTAATATAAAATAATTTGACAATTTTAATTTCTTAACCAGTCGTCTCACAGCACTTCGTGGTTCAGATTTTGCCACTTCACTCTATCATGGTTTTTTAAATATATAATCATGTGGTTGACTACGGCACATTCAGAAAATGCATTCAAATATGCTGTGAATAATATTTAGTAATCCACAGTGGTCACTAGGTGTCAGTAATGTTACTGTAATGTTTGGTGTGACATACAAATGCTGGAACAACCGGCTTTTATTGTCGGTTTGAATGATCTCAAATCAAGCACAAAAAGCCATAATAAAAATCCATAATAAAAACAGAGGCTACTGGTACTGCAGTAACCCACGGCAAGCTAAAAATCAACTCTGGACCCTCCGACTATGTTGGGTAACACGAGTTTAAGGGATAAGTACATCGGGATGTTAGTTCATGCCTATAGTCACCAGTTCATGCTGCAATAAATGAACTACTGTACATACATTACATCGTGCATTTCAGTTGGCATGATTTGCTTTAGGTCATGTCCACACCAATAGGGATCTTTTGGAAATAGTTATTTAAAAATATATTTTGTTATGATTGCAAGAAACGTTGTTACGTTCACTTGCGTTGCCTTTTGTGTTTTCCGCGCCTTCTCCTGGACGTGTGCTTTTTGGTTGCAGGAGCTGCCACGGCAACTGGAGGCGGGGGAACGGGACGCACCTGCACGTAATGAGCGGACACCCTTTTTAAGCAGAGGGTTCACACCCGGGAGACGCTGGATTATTCTCTTCCCCTCGGGAAGGATCACGCACGAACTAACTTGCACGTTTTCTCGTTTCCAACCACCCGTTTGTTCCTGCAGTTCCAGACTCCAATGCAGCCTCTCTCCAGCGTCTCCCGGACGGTACGTCCCGTGACCCGGTCTACCAACTTTTATGCAAGACAATTCTACACTGCATGCATAGAAGTCCTACCAAGGGGCATGATCTTCTTTATGACTTGACCTACTCCCCATTGAGAACTTGGTGGCCTTTATTAGGATAATTATGGTGAGGGAAAACGAGATATCCAATTCCCAAGACTGGGTGCATGACACAGCATTTTAACAATCATTTTAATTGGATGAACCTAGTGAGGACAAACGTTACAGAAAATGCAGTGTGTTTTAAAATGTTTATTGTCCCACCTATAAAATAACTAAATAAGCCACTGTTATGATACTAGACAAGAATACTTGTTACCCATCCATTTTCTATACTGATTGTCCTTTGCTCGCTTATCACCCGTCAAACACAGGACAGACACATGCAAAAAGTCTTGAACTAAAATTCAAACACTCATGCCAACTGCAATCTTTCTTGCTACGAGGCAGCAGTGCTAACTAGAGCACCACTGTGCTGCCCCTCATGCCAAATAATTTGATTAAAATTTGGCAATGTCATGGGCATGTCAGATTTAGGATTTATCTGCAGCTATTAATAGTGGAGCAGCGGGGGCATGGGTGTAATTGCATTCTTGTAATGATTGACTGCATAAAGCGGTGGGCAATAGAAAGATTCACAAAAGTGGACAATAAAGCCCTGTTTCCACCAGGAAGGACAGTTTGGTGAAGCACATTCAAGGTAAAGGTCCCATAATGTAATAAATTCTTCATTCATTCATTTTACATGCCGCTTTATCCCTTGAGCAACCTGAAACGCCAGCATCACTAACGACACCCGGGGCTTGTTCCTATTGCCGCAGAGTTTGAACAATGCAAAAAGGTTTGCCAGAGATGACCCGAGGGCTAAAGTGATCTGTGATTTCATCAAGGAAAAATGGCGCTGGACGACCAGCGTTGAACATTACGGCTTTTGGTGGCTAATAAACGCTTTGGAGCCACGGTTTGAACATATGAACTACCACTATTTTTTAAATGTTTTGTTATAGTAGTAATGTCATGATACTTGTTAAGGACACATCTACTGGTACAGTTTGCCGAATCCAACTTTGAGTCATTCTTACCTACAGGTGTGCACAAACTATAGTTAAAAATACAGTAAGTTAAAAAAAATAGATATAAGAGTTATCTTTATTATTCTTTAGAAGCAGGGAGTTACATTTTGATGTGCGTTTGATGTGCGATGTGCGTTTTTCAGCTTTCCAAATCTCCCAAGCTTGTCATTTTGTGTAACTTTAATACTTCCAGTCCTCCTCTTTTCTTCCGTGTTTGTTTACTTTCACATCCAAGCGCCTGCAAAACTACTGGGTACTAAACGGAATGGCAAAAGGTAACTTTATTATTCCTATTTCATTCAATTATTATAATTTTTTTGCTTTAGTTTAAAAATGAATTAAACATGTCCTTTTTTAAGTGTTGGTTTTATTTGGAAAAAAATGAATGCACTGATTTTTTTCACTGTCCAATTCAGGCCTTGATAAAATAATTGCTCCTACTGCTAAAAAAAATAAAGGAACTGCCAACCCCTTCACTACAGCATTATCCACAACCAAGCTTTGTTGAATACTGTCAACGTCTGCACTTACAGTCCCTTGACAGATTTCCACACTTGGTCTGACTTCATTGTTCTCTTTGTATAATTCAGCAATGATGATTCATGTTTGCCATGGCCAAGCTCTCACCTTTGACCCATCTACCATGGTAACTTGTCTGGAGGGAGCGCAGTGAGTCAGCTTCTCATCAGAGGTCGTGTTCGTCTGTCACAGATCTCTGCATCTGCATCACTACGCCAACGCTCCGTGACAGCAACGTCTGCATTGTAAAACATCTCTAACATGCATAATGACTCGCTTTGCTGCCTCTCCCCGATGCAGATCATACGCTGGATCAGAAATCAGTTTATTGTCGAATACCTTTTTCATGTTTTTGCAAAGACTATCTTGGAAAAAATTTACTGTAAATGTACTTTACAGCAAAATAAATCACAGAATCTGTCTTTTTGTGCCCCTGTATAGGTCAGACACCTGGGATAAGGACTATTAAACAATACAATAATTTGTATCGCTATATCTAACGTCATTTTGCATGTGTGTATGCGTGTCTAACCGTGACATACAGCACAGCCTGGTCCTGTCGTCATGAAAAATAAAACTATTATTATAAGGACTTAAAATAAAGTACAATAAAGCCGACATGAACCTCCCCGCACACCTCAGGTGTGTGTGTGTGTGAATAAAAAAAAATCATCTCAGATAAAAGTGTTCCTCCAAATTTGTGAAGTGTCTGAGCATACATACTAAAAAACCTGAGCATTCCTTGGACGCGCCATCGGACGTCAACATTCCGAGCCCTGCAAAGTGGTGCAAAATAAATCTGCAAAAGGTTGAATCAAGGCAACTGGACTCTTCCATATGGTTGAAGACCTTTCACCTTTAATCCAAAAGGCTGCTTCAGTTTTAGATTTTAGGTGCAGAGGTCCCCTCTTTATATGTGCCTGGTGGGTGTGTGCCCAGGGTACGTTAACACGGGTTGTTGGGAGGCATGATTGGCTCCCTCTGGTGGAAAAGGCAGCTGAATCCTTGCAGCGCCCTGTTAAAGTTAAAATAGTTGTTTATTATTCTAAACTTGTATTAGTACTTGTTTTATACATGTCTTAGGTACCCTTTGAGTGTTAAGTTGCTGTGTGATGATTTTTGCATTTTTTTTCTAAGATGCCCCCTGTGGGTGTTATCCTGATTAATGACCTCCTGCGATTTCCGATGGGCTGTCGTGCTCGTTGCGAGTTCCCTTATAGCTCGTGATTGACTCCTGCCAAAGACAGAGCTATTGCTCCCTCACTGAAATGCAAGCGGCACAGTATGTAAAAAAATTTTTTTTGTGATTCTGAAGTAAAGGAGTAATGTTTTATAAATAAAAAAGTAGTGGCTTATAGAACAGTAATTACAGTGGTTACTGAATACATATCAAAGCAATAGCCTGAAGTTATGAACTGGCCAGTTTGAACAGAAAAATATGGCCCCCAAGATCAACTCCTGCTCTAGATTCTGCAAAATATTGTGTGTGATTAAATAAGACAAGGCATACTTTTGTAAATGTAAAAAAATACATTTTAAAATTCATATCACTACACCACATAACAGTAAATTGTGATTTCCTTGTATAAATAAAAATACAAATTAACTCTAAATTTGACCTTGGAATGAATATATGTGGGTTTAATTTTGTAGATCGTCCAATATTTAAATTGACAAGGTTAGGCATTAGGCGTTAATATCAATGGTTCAACCAAAAAAATCACAAAGTGGTTGATCTGCATTGTTCGAGCAGAATTCCTTATTAGTGATGACTTCATCAAACACACACGGTATCATGAGAGATAAATATACAGCAAATAGAAAAATCTTAAGGTCTGGCTCTCACTGTGATGCACTCCAGAGAATTAACACAGACAATATGAAGCTTCACTCGGCTCTTTGCTTTATTGTCCAACAGCAGCTTTTGTGGGGGTTTTTCTTACGCCCTCAGCTGCACAAAGGCAGGTTTTTTCACAGGCAAAAATTACTGAACCCATAAAAAGCAAAGAGACAGTTAGCAACTAACGAGTGAACACAAAAAACTGAATGGGCTTAGAATAAAGTCGAGTTTTACTCCATGACTGCTGGAAATGCATATAACCACATTTTTTCAAGTTGCCAAATGTACTTAAACCATAACAATACAACACAGCACACACACTGACAGCAGTATAGCGCATGGGGGGATTGCAACTTAAGTGGCCAAAAAATCTGTTGCAGCTGCAAGCTAAGGTTTTGATGAGGCTAACCCTTGGAAATCTCAAGCGCAGAAATGACACCATGCATTTATAGTGATATAGTAAATATAGTAACCAAACTGGCAGAGGAACTTAAATAGAACACTTTGATATAAAAAAGGGAGGGTTTCAGGAAACACCCAATTCCTGAAACGAGATTTTAACATACATTTTTAGAAAAATACAATGAAATATAACTGGACAAACAAACTTAAGTTTTGCAATGTTTTTTGTCCCACAAATCGACGTGAAAATATATTATTTTTTACTTTTTAGACCAAATAAACCACTGTTATGTTAATATTAGTTAGAATATTTAAAAATAATAATAAACATAGCATTTGTCCTTTCATATGTCATCTTTCACACTGTTAAGTTGCGCAGTTGCCATTTGTGATATGCATTTGTGATATGTGCAAAAACGACAGCTACTGTATGACTTATGCAAGTATGAATTCAAGTAAGTAAACGGGTGTGTGATTAATAACCGCAACATTATCTGCATTTGTAAGAAAAGACAGTATATATTGTAGATATAAAGAGAAACAGGATTTACATTCAAAGGGTTTTTTATATTTCTTGTCAACATGGAGTGTTGATCAGGGTGACGGCCTGGGGTGTTCTGTAGTGCCTACCTGAGAAGAGGCGCCTGAACAGTTTGTGTCCGGGGTGTGAGGCATCTGCAGCGATGGTAAGATAGCCGTTTAGCTGTCCCCTTATCTTCGGCTATGTAGCTACCGTTGCGCCTGACTCACATTAATGCAAGTAACTTTGAGTCACTAATTTCCGCCAGTAATCATGAATACAGCGGAGCTTACAAAGGTGGTGCAGAGCTAGATATGATAAACAAAAATAGGGGAAATCATTTTCTCGCCAAACCACTGCACTACATTATCATCTGATCAACGCATGAGAATTGGGGGCCTGCAAGCTGTCCCCTAGAGGCAAATTAGAAGTCTGATTGGCTAAAAACATTTTTTTAATTTCCCTTCCTGGGACTAAAAAAGCCACATCTTTTCTTATCTTATCCTAATAGCATGTATGTGACAGGTGCCAGCACTCCTGATTCTGAAGGCCCTGGGCAGATGACATCAATGTGGTAATACAGAAGCGGAAATATGACTGGACAAAATAATGTAACATACACACACTACGGGTACAGTAACACACTATAAAATGAGGATTATAGACTGTTGGCAGTAAATTTATATAACAAATACAACAATTTAAGTGTGTAATGTAGGTCAGTGCTTCAGGTTGTGGCCATCAGAGACTTGCTGGCCATGGCGGCACACCACTGGTTGTGTGTGTCCTGTGAATGACTGATAACCGGTCCAGGGTGTGCCCCACTTATCACTTAAAGTCAGCTAGGATAGGTTCCAGCTCACTAAAATGAAAGAAAACTGCTTTATTTTTGTCAAATGCGCACAACATGCACTTTATTTCTACAATGCAGCAACTCGCTGCGTCAGTAAATCTTTTCCAATTTTAGCTCTTCACCACATCTTCTAACATCAAGCCCATTTGGTGAATCATTGTTGCGTGATGCATAATTAGCCGACATATGAGTAAGCATTACGTTAATGCTTCCAGAATCTCAGTCACTCTCTACTTTTAGTCAGCCCCCTGCAGGAAATGAGATTGCTGGTAAATTAAGCTTCTTTTTGTATTCAATGTAATACAAAAACAGGCAGATAAGAGAAATGAGCTCACTTTAGAGAATGATATATTGAAAATAGAATGAAAAATTCAAATACAAATGACTAAGCAAGGGCAGGTATACAGTATTAATATTGCAATATGTTTATAACCCTCTCAAAGTGCAGGTCGATGCACTAAACAGATGTATTTAGAAGTCATTGGTCACTGTGCAATATGTGTGTGATGCTGTAGATAATTGGATCCTGATGCAAAAAGTGAGAACTGGCTTTGCAGTAGAAGTTTGAAGGGATCAAAATTGAAGGACAAAATAAAGCAGCACTCCCGAGGACTCCCCTCAACACATCCCCCAATTCCACCCACCTTGTTTTGATCTTTCTTCTTCCTGCTCCCACTCGCTCTTCGTCACAAAAACATGCACATGCCTTGTCTATCCGCCCACGTAAACCGCAGGCATTGGTGAGTCCCCAACATGCGGCACAGTTTGGGTGGGGGAGGGGAGGTCGGGGGCATTTATGCAAAGACTCACAAAAACCAGTGCAGCGCTGCTGACAAGTGGTGGTGTCTCCATGGCAACTAAGGGAGCAAGGCCCTGCTATGCGGTGTCAAGCAAACACACAATTTCAAACCTTTGAAATGAAATGAGATGTGTAGCGCTGGTAGTAATGGCGAGATGAGGTCAATCAATGGAACTCAGTCAGAACTTGTGCCGTATTAAACACTCTAGAAAGTAGATAAAGCCGACTGCAAGTGCCTAATATTATTGCCAAGAAAGCTTACTCTGCGACAACACTTGCAGTGTTATTCAAATTCTGTTCCCTCCACATCGAGTTTGTTTTATTATTAATTTAAATGATTGCTTCAAAACTGTTTTAGGGACACCCTGCTGCAATTCGTATATCAAATTGTATATCAACCCGCAAGGAGTGACATATGTACGCAATCCCATGACCGGGTTTTGAAAGAATTCCCCCTTTAAAAGGCTTGAAAAATGTTTACAGAATCACTAAATGTAACTAGCCTAGTCCAGCCTGCCCTGTGTTCCGCCCAGGTTTGAATTAGGGTCCGTGGAATGAGAATCGTGGATTAAATGTTGTCAATCATGGCGGAATCTCATCACAAACACTAATCCGGCCCCTTCCGAACACAATGTGTTGAAAAGGCGACGTGAAATACCGGCAGAAGTTGGCGCAAACGCATTTAACCTCATCTCTCACGGAGCGTGAATGGAAGCCAGATGGGTTAGCTTAGTTTAGCAGAGCATGCTAGTGCAGCAATGTGTGTCTTCCTTAACCACAAGCATTAAGTATTCTTACTGTAATTTTATCACGAAAAGTTGTTGTTAGCTTCCTCACAAAATGGAAACCGGGACCAAAAATCAGCTCTGTCGCTCCTGTACGATGTCCTCAGGGGTTGAGTCTCTAGTCAACACAGTCCCTGCTTTTCTCGTCATCATGGCTCCAAAAAAAACCCACAATGTAGCCAAAGAAAGTTGCAAGTGTAACCCGCCCTGCTTCACACTACCTACACCAGGCCTTGAACACAGGATCTTCGTAACGCGAGGCGAGAGCGCTGACCATTCGGCCAAAAACCCCAGAGCTGTCAGCAGGCGTTCAGCACAGCTCTTAAGGCACAGGGAGTGAGGTTTACCGACGTACACTTGCACAGCCGCACTGGCTGCCATCCGTTACACAAGTGACAGCATTTTGATTAAACGAATTGGGTTAGAGTACATTTTGGTTTGAGTTTGGATCGCATTAACCAAGGTTGCACTGCATTTTTATCTATTTAAATATATTTATCCAATATCTCCATATGTAGCAGTGACAATCAAAACTGCACAAACAGCGGACTGGGATGGCAAAGGTAGTAAACTCAGGAGAAAGAAATAGGATGTGTGATCTGTGTGTTTTTATGTGTACAAACGGGGGTTTACACAGGGGCTTGGGGACAAGGTTTGTGTGTTATCTGATAAGGAATTGTTATGACGGGTATCCAATACTTCCAGGAATGATTTTCGAAAGTGGCTGCTTATTGCTTGCAAGAAAATGCAACATGGTGACAAGAAAATGAAAAAAATGTTACAAATACTAGAAAAAGAACAGTGGCGATGACTCGCAAGCTGAAAAAATAATGATGATGCTTAACCCGTGACCAAAATTGTTCATTTAGCGTGAATTATATCCAAAAGCACGTGGCAGCAAGAGGTTGTGTATGCTTTGTTGCTTAGTTAGTCAGTCAGACAAAACACAAACTACATATTTTTTATTGCAGTCCGCTTGAATAGGGCAGCAAACATGCCAGCGGTCGCGTAACCCTTCAGACATTTGACGTGAAGCCATGTACCTCCTACTCCAGCAAACTTAAAAAAACATCAACCTTTTTATCTTAATTAACTTGAAATATTGATCACAGTTAATTGGTTAATTAACTCTTGAGTCAAAATTGTATATTTTGCATGGTCACACTTTGATCAAATTTCATATGAGCACTGATAAATAGACAAGATAGCATCCTACTGATCAATAATTAGCCTATTTATCCTTATCCTATCTTAATACTGAATTGAAGGGAAAAAAATCAAACAATCATGATAAATATGAATGAAGTCTTCAAGATTAAACACTCTAAATGCACAAAATAATCATCAAATGTACTTATTTGTTGACATGAAGCACACAGAGCAAAGAACAAGTTCACGCTCCGTCTCCTTTCTGCCTCTGCTTCTCCTCGTGGCGTTCAGGTGCACTCATAATTGTGTTAGGCCTGAATTGTTTTTCATTTTGATTCACGTACCCCCTGTGACAATTGGTGTGGTTCGCCCACCCCACTTTGGGAATCCAGGCACGATGCATCACCACTACCTACTGGACTGGAATGTATTGTCTTGCCAATGTTCTTTCTTGGCAGAGCTCTGTGTTCTACAGACTGCTATTCGGTTTTTTCCCATGTTATATTGGCTGCATGTGTAACCTTCCCAAACAGTGTTGTCATGGAGCAAAGGGGTGGTTCCGTCCCAGTTTGTTAGAAATGCTTAACCTGATACTCTTTAAGTTTTGGCACCGGTTCCGGCTGCTATGCAACTTACCGATTACTCAATGAAGAAAGTGCACAAAAGGTAAATAAATGTTGTAAAAATAATGTTTGATTAAGTAAGTACTTTCCTTTTGTTCTTTGCAAACATTTTTGGTGTCATGAGCACTTTATGTCCTGATTTAAACCACGTGGTTTCCAGTTAAACCACGCCCACTTCCACTTTATTCCCACTCCGAGTACAGATACTGATACAGATCATTTAGATGGGTGAACATATGCAGATAGTGGTTTTACCCGTGTATCCCCAATGAAGACAAAGTGGTTCTTACTGGTTGTGCTTAATGGTTTTCCAATCCATTACTTTATGTTCTATTAGATGCCATTTGCGGACAGTCTTATTTCTTCAAATAAATCTTTTAGAATACAATAAATCGTTATTGTCCACTGAGTCCATATAGTCAGTTGTGTAAAAAAGGCAATCATAACATCCATCCATCCATGTTCTATGCCACCTAAACCTAAGTGTCACAGGGGCATGCTGGAGTCTACCCCAAGTGACTTTCACCGAGGGGCAGGGTACACCCTGGACTGGTTGTCAGCCAATCACAGGGCACATAAAGAGACAAACAATGCCAGTCATAATCATGATAATAATAGTAATAATAAACAATTGTCTTAATTATTCCTATTTTAACCATATCACTGCTGAGTCTTGCATGTGTGACTCGACTCTCACTGTGCGGTAAAATAGCGCAGCTAAAACAAAATACTTTACAGCGGAATCAACTAAAATGCCAATGTTCTGGAAAAATATACCTCTAAAGTCTTACAAAGCGTCAGCTTCTCTTACCAGACCTTAGTTAATCCCAACAGGATCAGAGGATTACAGTAACTCTTGGCATGCATGCATTGTTTTTTTTTTTCCTTTTTGTGGATTGGCAATGCAAATAGCAGCATTTGGCACTTGTCGTTTGCAGTCAAAGTTATATTGCGTAGCATATTTCGACACTTGTATGGGCATTAAGAATGTTACAGGGATACCTTAAACATTGATTGTGCATGTAATAAACAAATTATGACAGTTTCCTATATTTTTGGCAGAAATCTGTTCCAAATCCGAATCAATCGAAGGTCAACCAATTTCCTGGAAGAGATGGTGTTTGACCTTGGAGCTTCCACTATAAAGCACTTTTGTAATGTTTAATTACTTGCGAGAAAATGTAGCATCTAGACTGAAACCTGCTGTGAGGAGATGACATTGCAGCACCTGAATGGCCCCCCGCAGGTTTGTGCAAGTAGGCCTGTGTTTACCAATAGGAGAAGTCAGCGCAGTCAGTTGGACACTGATTGAAGTCAAAAGCATTAACCCAGCAGACAGAACACGCTGAGAATCATTTGTGCCTCACTCTGTCTCATGAGCGCAACTGACACATCATGGATGCTCCAAAATGACACATTTGACACTAGCGGCTGATCACCGCCGGCGGGTGAGCTGCTTCATCTCACCGTGGATCAACTGGCCACTCAATTTGTGGAACAAGCTGGACCCCCGTCTGTAAGAAGCCCATCTCATACACAGATCTGGCAACGTAATAAGATCCTCCCCAAAAATGATGTTGTCACGCATGAGTCATTCGCACAAAAATGAAAAATTTGTCATTTTGATTTGAAGCGATTTTGTAGCTGATTGACGCATGCGTGGTAGCTTAGGCCTGTCCACACCACAGTTTTCTGCAAATCCACAAAAGTCTGTTGCTATTTAACCCTTGCATCTACATGGTGCCAGCTTTTAGGAGAACAAAACTGACATTGTTTTTTAATTGTTCCTCGAAAGTGAATAAATTCCATGTATGGATAACTGTGTGAACATATATAATGTTTTCATAAACGGCTAAACAAACAACAAAACAAATGACTTCTACCTCTATTCTTTATTAGAACATACAGTACACGATACCGTCACAACTAATATGGTTGAGCCCGACATGCATAGTCGTCTCTCTTCACAACATGCTTGGAATTTTGGAATTCCACTCGATCACTTGATTTCTTGATAATGTTTCACATTTACACAACCTTGATCAAAATGTTAAGACCAATTTAAAAATTGCAATAATTTATATTTATGGCCTTGAAACACATAAATAAAGGAATGGGAGTTAGACAAAAACATTTTCACGAGTAAGCAATTTATTGCTTACGACCATTAAACTGAAATAGACTGATTTTGATCAAGAGCGTACAGGCACTGATTATTTTCAACACATGCAGCGTCTAAGGTTGATATGCAGGTCAAACTCATATTCTTTCGACCAGTAAAAACTTTATCAGCCATAAAGGCAAAGAGTTAAGTAACATTTAACATTTCTTAAGTGTCATATGTGAGTAAAAATATAATAAAAAAATATATATTAAGACATAAACACACAGTGCCACTGAGGAAAAGACAGGAGGCAGAGCTGGAGGTAGCAGAGACGAAGATACTGAGGTTAACTTTGGGTGTGACCAGGATGGATAGGATCAGGAATGAGCACATCAGAAGGACAGCACATGTTAGATGTTTTGGAGATAAAGTCAGAGAGGTCAGACTGAGATGGTTCGGACATGTCCAGAGGAGAGATAGTGAATATATTGGTAGAAGGATGCTGAGTTTTGAACCGCCAGGCCTAGAGGAAGACCAAAGAGGAGGTTTATGGATGCAGTGAAAGAGGACCGGAAGGTAGTTGGCGCAAGAGAAGAGGATGCAGAAGACAGAGTTAGATGGAGGCAATTGACTCGCTGTGGCGACCCCTGAAGGGATAAGCCGAAAGGAAAAGAAGAAGAAGATATCAAGACATAAACACATCATATAACATCACAAAAAGTGAAGCGAAAACAAATGCAGAGTTGATCTTTTGGTCGTGCAAGTTTCTCTGAGGCCTTGATTGACGTCATGTGTGGCTACGTTTTGTATGAGATGTAATTCTCCTTTTGGTCAAATTTCCAAATTGCCTGAACATTCATCGAGTGGGCTTCTTCAGCTTCGTTAGTACTGCTGATTTGCATTACATACAAAGGCTTGTACTTAGTACTTTCTGGATTGCCCTTAACGGTCAAGCAAGGAAGGAAGAGCAACCTACCCTTACTATTTTTAATTCAGTATTCCTGCTCGTGTCGCTCAAATCTGACAAACAAAATTGATACTATCACGTGCACAACCATCTGCAAACCTCTAAGCACAAACGCATGACATCTAAAAACCCTTTACCCACTTTCGATGACTGGTCCTTTTGTAGCTATCACCGAGCCGTATCCAATTATGATAATGGCCGTTAAAATGTGCCTGTGGCAATATTTCAGACATGCTTGCTTTGTAGAATTCACATGCTACTTCTGGGAAACACCTATCCAAATTCCCCAAACTGTCAAGGTCAGTTCCTCTTCGACCAAGCAAAACAAACACACACAAAGCTAATCAAACCGAAGGAAAACACATGACGTAAGCAAGCTGTTGCAGCAATCAAATTCAAACGCCACTCTCGAGTCTTTCATCTTGCTTAAAAGGTGAACGTGACAGCATCATTCCCGACTGTTGGACTGATGTGATTTGCCCTGCTCTTAGTTGCACCGTGATTCTCTGCCAGGCTTTTGAAAACATCATAGAAGGTGACGAGACACATCAGAGAGGTTAATGTACTGGACACCGACCAGTATAACTGATGTACAGTACATGTACTAGTCCTGCAAAGCAAACACACACATACAATTCCATACTATTTGAGGTCAATGAATGTTCTTTACGTGCAGGTATTGCCCTGAGACTTCAAAGCTTTTTATTCTTTGTCAATTTAGTTGCATGTGTTATAATTTGGTTGTAGAAAACCAAAAAGAGTTCACTTCAGCACATAGCAGAGCACTATTTTTGTACCGAATTTGACAACATACTGGGATTCAAGGCTGCAAGGGCAAAGGAAACCAGTTGAATTAAAATGGTCAAGGTTTGTATGCATGGACAGAAAGGAAACTGCCAAATGTTCATCAACTGCATTGTTACTTTCATATCTTTAAACATGCAGAGTCCTAAGCTGAATCCACTTAGGATTGTGACACTAGAAAACCATAATATCACCATATTTGTGTAATAGCATGCTTCTAGGCTGGCATGCTCATATGAGAGCCAAGGAAGTTTACTGAAGTTTGGTGAAAAGGATTATTGTAGGAAAGTGCCTGGTCTTGACAGATAAACAGGCACACGACTGCAGGAGTGTGGCAAAGAGATTAGTTTTGTTTTCAAAATATCCGTCCAAAGACAGTGGACCCAAGGCCCGAAAATCTTATTTATACTGGCTGGCTAGATTAAAGCAGAACATCTTGGTTTCAACAATAACCATCCAGTTGGCTTAACATTTAATATAAGAAAAGGTCGTGAAACAATGTCAGGGTCATGGGTGAGTCGGAGCCTAGCGTGGAACGCACTTGCAAGCACAAGGAAAAATGTATACAGCAATCTCTCGTTCATGGCAATTAATCGGTTCCAGACCTGAAGTTGAATTCCTTATTTATAAATCAAATATTTTCGTAGTTACAGCATAGAAAACCTGTTTGCGTCCATCTAAATACGTATTTTGAAAAGGATTAGAGTCATCTAGACACATCTAGACCACCCACAGTCACGTTTACGTTTGTATTACTCAATATACAGTAGTAGACACACCTTAGGGAGAGTTCCTTGGTCCCTTTTTTTTTTCTACCTCTGGGTTCACTACTGTACTTCTTGCACTGGCTATTGTCTCATCAGTGTAACATTACTGACACCTCATGATAGTGTAAAATACATACCATAAATCACAATGTACTTTTGACTTGTTTGTATTTTATTTCATTTTGCCATTTTTCTCCTTAAAAATGCTTAATTTAGGCAGAACATATATAAAAGCTGCTTAAATATGCATTTTTAAAAATAATAATAATTGCCAGTATTCATGCACCTAACAGGGATGTGATAGCTAGTGATGGGCGATACAAGATTTTTTGATTCGATACAATACGATGACTTTTGTGTCTTTGTTTTTCAATACCAACACGTAAGCATTTTTATCACCAAAAAAACACATGACAAATACTGCCATGTAACAACTTAAATGCGTATTTTTCATAACATATATTAGTCATCACAAATTACTAGGGGTGTCACGAGAGTGGATACACGGGATTGTGTGTCATATGCAATTTTTATGTGGTGTATTTTCATTAGGCCGCACGGTGGCTGAGTGGTTAGCACATTGGCCACACAGTCAGGAGATCTGGAAGACCTGGGTTCAAATCTCCGTTGGGCATCTCTGTGTGGAGTTTGCATGTTCTCCCCGTGCGTGTGTGGGTTTTCTCCAGGTACTCCAGTTTCCTCCCACATTCCAAAAACATGCATGTTAGGTTAATTGGTGACTCTAAAATTGTCCATTGGTATGAATGTGAGTGTGAATGTTTGTTTGTCTATATGTGCCCTGCAATTGACTGGCGACCAGTCCAGGGTGTACCCCACCTCTTGCCCAAAGTCTGCTGGGATAGGCTCCAGCATCCCCGTGACCCTAATGAGGATAAGCGGTACAGAAAATGAATGAATGTATTTTCATTGGTATACATGCTTAATAGCTAAATTACTTCTTCCTCTTCAATTTCTCTTGGGATTTAGACTGAGTGTTGGACCACATCCAAAGTTAAGTCCAACTTGAAGCCTTTCAAACTCATGCAAGGGAGCGTCAGGACAAGATAAAAGGTACGTAACAAGCGTTAAGTTATGCTGATGTGCACGTTGGACAGAGTCAGTTTTTGGGAGCCACTGTTGTTCTGGCGTGTGTGTTGTTGATCAAACACCTCCTGGTAGCTTTAATAGCATCTGTGCAAACCTTACATTATGTAGGATATTCATTCACTTTAATATATATCTGCACATGACATTTCGTTCTAAATAACTTCTTGAATATTTTGGGTAGAGAAGTGAATGAGGTATCAGATAGAATCAATCATTCAATGTCACTTCATTCATTGTTGATTCAACCTGAAGTGTTGGTTGCACTTTGTTCAGATGAAACGTAAATGTGTTTGCCATGAATTGTTGTTTACTTGTTTGTTTATATCCATCATTAATGTATACCTAATCCATTTATGAAAAGCAAAGGGAATTTCGGAAACTTCCCCTCCACTGTCCAATGAAAGGTTTCTGAATCGATTTAAAGATGCTGAATCGTTTCGGATCGCATCGTTCCAAATGAACCAACCTAGTCCTTGAATCGAATCGGCAACCACAAATCGTGATACGAGATAAATCGTTAAAACAAATCGTTACACCCCTGATTTATAAGCACAAAAGCCTGTATATAGTAAGTTACCCTAACATTTGATTTAATAATTGGCATAAATACTTTATGAGCGTGAGTGATATTATTTCAATACCATTCGAGTATTGATATTTCGATACGCGCATCAAACCACATGCCCCATCATGCTGCTAGTTGCTATGTATGCAACATGCAGTCCAAGCACATGCATTATGATGTACAAACCATTATTTATGAATGTGCACCACACTATCCCCTTGACTTAATGGAGTATAGTCATACTTCACCGCATGCACGTGTGCATGGAGGCCACATGAATATCCGACTCGTGTGTGTGATCACTGCCTTGCTGCAATGACACTTCCAAATGAGACACGATTGCTGTTTATAGGATATTTTGCAGTCTCAATGTACATCCCTATGGAGTCAGCATGACACACAGCAGCAGGCTCGTAGGTGGACACCCTGAGGATGGATGGTGGGGAACCACTTGGTGAATCCAAACAGTGTTGCAGAAGATCAGATGTGTATTTAGAGACCCCGGTGTCGTCACCAGGGCCGGGTTAGTGACTCATTCAGTCATACCAAGAAATGATAATGACAGACTTTAACTCCCAAC
Organism: Oostethus manadensis; assembly: GCA_024372805.1. Lineage (NCBI taxonomy): Eukaryota > Metazoa > Chordata > Actinopteri > Syngnathiformes > Syngnathidae > Oostethus > Oostethus manadensis. The sequence goes on from QODF01000007.1 coordinate 5,836,204, forward strand.
AGATAGATGCACCTGCATCTCCAGATACCCCACAGTGCAGCCGGCAGGATGTACTGAGCTACAACCATCTGTTCAAATGGCACAGACTGATTCATAAAGAGCCTCTCCAAGCCTGCGCTGTCTGTGTCAAAGTAAGGTAGCACGTAGCAGCCTGGGCGGGAGAGAGGCTGTCTGCAGTGCAGCAATGGACAGAGAGGACCCCAAGCATCTCCTACAACAAGGCTGCACAGAGCTGGGCCAAAACTGGGATGGTTTACAACAACAAATGGGAAAGCCCCGGAACTTACAAGCAGTCACCGAGTCCCCACCCGCACTCATGGCACGCAAAACCTGATATAGCACTAATGTGTATTTCTTAAACCTCAGCTTATGCTCAGTCAAAGGATAGTTCAAGCACACACACAGATTGAAAAGGTGTCACTCACACGTAAAGCTGACCCACCCTCCATGACAGTTTACATTAGATGCATACAACTGCTCACACCCCCACATGTGTAGTATTGCCTGGCACACATGCTGAAACAATCCATCACAACAAGATAATGTTTCTTTCCACACACGCACTCTTTATTCATTTTGCAAAGAATAGGTGTACAGAATATGCGCACGTCAACTACTGCTGTACTAAAATACATGTTATTCCAAAGCTCATTCTACAGTGTGGTTGCATTTTAAAGCAGACAGACTTCAACCTTTTATCAGACAACTTCTACCAAAATATCTTCTCCCCCCGTGAAGTGCAAAAGCATGTCCACTATCAACTGACATATCAAATACACGGTAAAATACATCAGATGCAGAGAAGTAACTTACCTTGCAAAGTCTCTAAAAGCAGGAGACATCTAAGAGCACAAGCTGATTTGTCACCCAAAGACAGCGGAAGATCGCAGTCATGTACAAAGTACACTGAATCATAGACTTCCTGAGCTCTTCAAATCTATATTGTCTTTCCTATGACTTGCCCTTACATTTATCCAGACTCACTGACAAAGAGTGCAGCAGGAAAAAGCTCCCGAGCTGGGGAGATGGGAATTGTCAGTGAGATGCTGTGGCCGCCACTGATGAGTTGCAAGCGCACACTGAGGACCATCTACTGCAGCACAGCAAAGTGGCAGTGCAGCAAGAGAGAGGAGAGGCAGGCAAAACAGACATTTGCCATTGCTGGTTCCTACAGCATGGCTGGAGCTAAACTGTGACTGGAATGTGGATTCTGGAGTTCTGAAGCAAGAAATAGACCGATGTATTGTATATTAGTACATACAGTATATAGCATCCAGCAGAGTAGTGTTATTTATCGTTATGGATTCCATTAAATGTTTCCCTTTCCCACTCTATGACTGCATGTTCTTCAGCTTCTTCTGTGTCCTCATTTATGGTGCCACCATCTATTAGGTGCTTGTGATGATAAACTTTTCAATGTTAATTCCCCCAAAGCTAGGTTATTAAATTATTGTAAAATTATTAGCAATTGTGCTAATAATTCACTTTGGTTACAAAACATGTTAGTCCCATATATGTATTTTTTATTAACTAAAACACATTTGAGGTTTTACCTTTTATTTGTTTATGAAGTACATGCAACCTATCCTTCTCCAGGAAACGTTTTGCTACTTTGTTGCAAACATCTGATCTTTGACTGAAAATGAAAATCATTCGTTCATTCAGCAGAGCATAACAAATATCTTGAATGCATTTGACTCGCTGCTCTCCAGCTAGTGCTGCACAGATGCGTTCAAAAAAAAAAAAACATTGTCTATTACTTTTTATGGAAGGACAGAAATGACAAGCACCTGCCCTACTCCCAGAGGATGAGGCGAGAAGGCAAGGACTGAGGATGTGACGCTCACATTAACAAAGAGAAATTGGCACATGCCATGATCCAACTCATTGCACTTAATATGTGCACTTAGACAATAGGCTTGTGCACTGAGCTGAGTAGAGACTCACGGCAGCCTCATCATAGGTTTCTGCTCTATATTTGATCAGGAAATGTGCAAATTCAGCATTTTTTCAACTTACAGAATGTTAAAAACTATTGCAATCATACAGAAAATATATTTTTACAAGTTCAAGGTAACGTTATCTTCTTTTCCTTTCGGCTTATCCCTTCAGGGGTCGTCACAGAAAATCATTTGCCTCCTAACCGTGTCTTCTGCATCCTCTTCTCTCGCACCAACTACCTTCATTTCCTCTTTCACTACATCCATAATCCTCTTCCCTAGTTCAAAACTCAGCATCCTTCTACCAATATATTCACTATCTCTTCTCTGATCATGTCCAAACCATCCCAGTCTGGCCTCTCCAAAATCTGGTTATTTCCAAAACCTCAAATATATGCTGTCCCTCTGATGTGCTCTTTCCTGATCCTGTCCATCCTGGTCACACCCAAAGATAACCTCAGCATCTTCATCTCTGCTACCTCCAGCTCTGCCTCCTGTCTTTTCCTCAGCGGCACTGTCTCTAAACCAATCAACATCGCTGGTTTCACCACAGTTTTGTACACCTTTCCTTTCATTTTAGCTAAAACTCTTCTATCACACATCACACCCGACACTTTTCTCCACCCATTCCAGCCTGCCTGCACACGCTTCTTCACCTCTTTTCCACACTCTCCATTGCTCTGGACTGTTGACCCTAAGTACTTAAAATCCTCCACTTTCTTTATCTCTTCTCCCTGTAACCTCACTCTTCCACTTGGGTCCCTCTCATTTACACACATGTACTCCGTCTTGCTGCGGCTGACCTTCATTCCTCTCCTTTCCAGGGCAAACCTCCACCCCTCAAGCTTCTCCTCCACCTGTTCCCTGCTCTCACTACATATCACAATGTCATCTGCAAACATCATAGTCCATGGAGATTCCTGTCTAACCTCGTCCGTCAGCCTGTCCATCACCATAGCAAACAAGAAGGGGCTCAGAGCTGATCCCTGATGGAGTCCCACCTTCACTCGGAACTCCTCTGTCACACCTGCAGCACACCTCACTACTGTCTTACAGTCCTCGTACATGTCCTGCACCGCTCTAACATACTTCTCTGCCACTCCAGACTTCCTCATACAATACCACAGTTCCTCTCTGGGCACCCTGTCATAAGCTTTCCCCAGATTTACAAAAACACAATGCAGCTCCCTCTGACCTTCCCTGTACTTCTCCATCAACATCCTCAAAGCAAATACTGCATCTTGTTGTACTCTTGGCATAAAACCGTACTGCTGCTCACAAATGCTCTCGAGTGCCCTTAGTCTAGCTTCGACTACTCGACTAGTTCAAGGAAACATAATGTATATGTATGTTAATTTATTTATGTATATTTTTTTACTTCTCTACTGACACTGCTGCCCCCGCGACCCGGACTCGGATAAGTGGAAGAAAATGGAATGGAATTTTTTTTACGTTTTTCATCATCACAAGTGCTGTATTCCTTCAATACAGTAGGAACACAGCCTGTGATTGCATTACAGTCCCACTCGGCTTTGTTGCACATGTGCATGTGCATAAAATTGTACCGTATCCTGGCCTACCACTTTCAATCGCACAAAAAAAGGGGCGGTGCGTCGTGCTCGGGCACGGATCAGTGCGCTCACACTAGCAAAACGTGCCGGACTTCAGGTGTGAAGTGGCCACAAGCATGGTACAAATGTCGTAATGTGAGAACGGTACACTCCAAGTTAAAACCCTGTCTATAGTAAGTTTGACCATAATCTTCAAATGGAAAAAACACACAATGCATCATGGTAAACAGAAAGTCTATTGAGCGTTTTGTAACCAACTGACTGAGGAGCGCCTCACTGGCTCTAACAAGGGAGCAGGCTTTTACTTGTAGTCCTTCAGTCCCAGCAGGACTCAAGGTCGCTTGTCAGAGCTGCTTGCCGGCAGCCCAAATCCTTCAATGATTAACAGTGGCAGACACGTTGGAGCAGCTGTCAATCTAGATCTATAACGTCGACCAAAAGAGACGGCCGGCCAGGCTCCGAAAAGTCCCACGTTCATCCAGGTAGAACAGAGATTTATGAGACTATTGGAAAAAAATGCAATCCTTCAATGGGCATATGCATAATACTGATGCTGTTTCCCGTCACACTCAAGTAAAAAAAAGGAATTACATTTTAACAAGCCTCTGGAGGTAGTCAAGAGGGAAACCCCCCCCAAAAAAAGGTTTAATTACAGATGTGTGTTCTGGGAACTGGGACAGAGATAAACAGCTATTAATCAATTCTTTATATTCATTTTAAACAACATAAAATAATAAAGAAACTATCGTTTGTAAATTTGTACATTTAGGAAGATTTCTTCCTTTTTATTAATTGAATATTTTCGTAGTTAAGAGCATACAAAACCTATTTACGACATTATATATATATTTTTACATTAGAGCCCTTTAGACATGAACTAGCACCCCTATAGTCAACATTAACTCATATTACCCAATATAGTAGACATAGAAAATAAGTCATTTAAAACCAAATGAAGACTCGTGCTTGTGTGTGTAGCTGTAAATGTGTTCCCTACAATGTCTTTGTTTCATCCTGCGTTGCCAACTTCCTGAGTAGTTGCAGTGAAGCACCCTCTCATCCCAGTCGCTCTCGCCTGCCAGAAAGGTCCGCGATGGAGGTGTTACCCTGGCGCATCAAGAGATGGCGGCATGGGGCATGGGGCGCATCAGGTAAGAGTAGTCATCTCCCAACCTGAAAGTTGCTGGTTCATTCCTCCATCTTCCTGTCATCATGTCAAAGTATTGTTGGGTAAGATACTGAACCCCCAGTGGCTCATGATGCTGCGTCTCTAATGAAGGCCGACAATTTGCTCATAGTGGCCAATGGTCTGGCGTGGAGCTTTAAGGGCCAAAAAAAACCTTTTCATGCACAGCGGTAGACATCAATGTAGTGATTCAATTCTGTCACATCCCGGGGTTGGTTGGATCAAAAAATGCTGACAAGCAGGGAGGTGTAAATTAAATTGTATCTAATGGACACAGAAGCCAAAAAGCAAAAAAAAAATTAATAAAGGTAATAATAATAATAAATGTACAGTAATAAAAATTAGGAAGACTAAAAAAGAATTACTGATCGGGAGAAGCTACTGGACGAGCAAGAAGACAAAAAGTGCAGAAAGGATCTGTACCGCAAAAAACTATCTAGGGCTAGTCTGTCTAGTCTAGTCTATCTAGGGTCAGTTCTAATTTTTTTGCATATACGACCTGTATCTGATTTTTTCATGTCAGTGTGAACAGCACAATTCCAATTTTTTCAAATGCGACTCGGGTCTCATTCGTATGTGAATATAAATGGGATATGGATGCGATGCGACTGCAGTGTGAACGCTCAGGTGGCAGATATCCCACATATATGTCATGGAAAGGCGTGTATTGTCGTGCAAACCGAGACTTGGCAGTCATGGAAAGGTACACCAATTTAGGCGAAAGTTATTCTCATCCTAAAATTATTTGTATAAGTTGTTAGTGAAGCAGCACTCGGAAATGTCTCACCACTCCACTTACACGCTCCTTGGAACAGAAGTGGCAACAAGTTGTCTACACACTTCCATACTAAAATTCTTGCCATCTTTCTTCATCATCTTCTACACGGAATCATTTGGTTGAAAAAATATTGACTTCCATTGCATAAAAATCATTGAAATTGCCACAAACACGTTAAAGAATTAATAGCTAGTAATGTGTGAACCGATACTGAAATGTCGATATCTCCGATACCAGCTCTTCATGATCTAAAGGCAATTCTGAAATCAAAATAGTGATACTTTTGATACATCAGGTACATCATTTTTGTCCTTTGTTTTTTTCTGTTGTTGTATATTTGCTTGGCTATATTGTAAATCACCCCAATAACTCAAAATACTTCACGGTTTAAAACACACAAAAGCACACAACTCAGCAGTCTATACTTCCATAAAAACGCAGAAATGCGAGCGATGTCCTGCTTTTTTGCATGCATGTCACATTCCGGGCACGTTGCGTTTACATAACGAGTCGCATTTGTTTCGTAATGTAAATGTAAATTTTAATGTGATTAAAATATCCCATTTTAAACAAAATATCCAAATTGGGAATCCTACCCTGCGGCGTGAATGCAGGTTAGGAGCTGGCAGTAACAAGTCGTGGAAGACGATGATGATCTAGTGGCATCCGTGTTCATTTCCAGTGTTTAAGAAAATTGTTTGACAAATAAAAAATATCAACACCCCGGTGGTTCTCGCAAAAATGTCTTGTTGACAGCAGAGATCATAGACAATCTCTGAGTGGAATCTGTAAACTATACCAGGTGTCACACCCACGAGAAGAGCAACGTGCATGTGCTAATCATATGTAGACCACATGACTTCTCTTTTTACTGCAACTTTTGGATGGTAGGATGCATACATAGCGTAAAAAACACAAAACACATTTTACTGCCTTATCACCGGTCGAGCATCATTTAAATGTCACAGCCAAGCATCCAAATGACATCCACTGTATGCTATTAGGGCAAATTGCAGCCGACACATCTGCAGCAACAGCATGATGGTATCATGCTAGAAAGACCAGAATCTTTTTGGAATGTTTCCAGTCCCTTGTCAAATCTACGCTTCCAAAGTTTGCTTCTTTGCATGCATGTAATACTTCGATAATAATATAAATCGACTTTTACATGTATACTAATATCTGTCTCCATTTTCTCCCCCCTTCTTTACCTCTGAAATGCTTTAACACACTACCTGCTAGTGTTGGCTGTAATTCAATCAGCAATACCTGTATCGTCATTGCGTGTAACTCAACACGTAAAAATATTAATTTCACCAGTCAGTAAAAGCCAATATCCAAGAAGCATAAGGCACTTGCCCTTATTGCAATCTGCAATAAGGCCACAGAAATCAGCCTGATGCTGTATGGGCTTTGTCCTTGCAATGAGGATTTGCAGTGAATGCAATACCAAAGAGACGGTCTAATCATTCATCAACAGGCCTTATCATTGCTCTTGTTTGACTTTGGCCAAATTACATGCAAAGGCGAAACGTTTCAAGCGGTCTTGTGACATTATATTGATGTGCTTTTCTCTGATTGTTATCTTGTCAAAGACAACAAACCCCCAAACCCCCAAATCAGTTTGGATTTCTGCAAGATGGATGTGCACTTCATAAAATGTGAAATGAAAGCCAGTTGGGTGAACTACTACACTAGCTATGAGACATCAGAGTTGTGTAGTAAAAGGAACTTCACACAAAAATGGCACATGGTCACTGACCTTATCGTACAGATGGATCCAACAATGCACTAGTTCCTATCTGGCAGTGTACTGTTGCTGATACATAGTACAGTATTTCACGAGACAAATGATAAATGCATGAAATGATGAACGCATAATTCTTCTTCATACTTTCTCAGGGAGGGCTGATGATTTCCAAGAAGAGTGAAAAAGGCCAAATGTGATAGATAGGTACTCTAGACAGATAGATGTAGTAAGATAGAAAAGATATAGTAGCAGTCAGGTTTCCTCACTGCAGGCTTAACCGTGACCTGAACACACCACACAGTGTTTTCCTAACATGTTAAGTGTGGGGTGTTTCTTTGCTGCATCACACAGTGAGATACAAGAGATTTCCACGTGCGTCTAAACTTGACGTTGCTCTAAACAACAGCTTGAAGATTTACCCTTAAGTATCACTGCACAGTATCAAACCAGTTAAATCACTGGGACTTTATATGCATCCAAGAGGAAATATAAGTCTGACAGACAAATCAAATTGAGAGTTAATTTAATTCTCTGTCTGCATGCTGGGAATATCTGGCTCTGCGTGCATCTGGGATAATGGTGCTCCTCGTTTATCTGTTCTCTCTGATCTCGTCTGCCGCTACAGCTTTGTTTGCTGCTTGTGTAAATGACGGATGTGTTACGTAAGCATCAAGACCCATTGCTAAACACGATCGTTCTTCCAGGAAAGCCTACTTGCCAAGCTACTGTATTCGCAAGCTCCTCCTGCGTATAACACAGCTCACTTTTTTCCTGTCACACGCGCTTTGACATCCCGGCGGCAGCCGTGAACCGGCTGGGTCAACACAGGGCTTGATGAATTATGTTGGGTAAAGCTCTGAGGGTGTAAAAAAAAAACAATGTGCTGTGTATGCCAAGTCTTTCTGTCTGCAGTTAGGCAAAGCACAAGAAATGACTTAGAGCGGGTGTGATTACTGGGCTGAATTAAGCAGCACAATGGATTTTCCCAGCGGTATTAACACTGTGAACTAAGACAAATGTGGGAGCGAAAGCACTGTGATTGCAAGTGCAGAACAAAGTGGGAAGTAGCACATGCAAAAATACGGTGCACTTCCAGCGGCAGATGAGCATATACGTACCTTTACAGTAAATGATTAAAGACACCATACTGTATGTACTGTATAAGCTCCCTTAAACAATGTGCACAAGAACATAACCTAACTGCTAAATCAATTCAGCAATTCAATTAAAAAAGTTGCAGATACTGGACTGCTAAGGTGAAACAGGTTCATTTCAAGGTAAACAGGAACAATGTTGCCAACTTGGTAGTCAGAGTCACATGCCGTCAGTGCACTGTCAGCTCCCGCGGCACACTGAGAGCATAGTGGGGCACTAAGAATCCATTAGTCACACATGTGCGAGGCATGATGCTGCCGGGGTGGATCTTCCCTGTTTTATAGCGCGCCATCTAAAACTAAACCCCCATCCGGACGAAGACGATCCGAGGCCATCAAAATGGCGCATCATCCAGACGAAGCCGGCGTTTTCAGGGTCTGCCTTTTGAAACCGGGTCCCAGAATGGAAAGATTTGAAGACGGCGTTTTCGCAGCTCTGTTGTTACGGCTTCGCCCCAGGTTCTATGAAAACGCTTGCGACCAGCAGCTCCACCCCTTTACAAACGCACATGCGCTAAAACCGCAAACGCGGAAACAACAATGGCGCCGTACATTGTCCTGCTGAAGCTAGTGGGCCTACTCTCGCTATTGCAGCAAAATCTGCTTCTTCTTCATATTCCAGAAGACAGCAAATGCTGGAAGAAAAAGCACATCACTTTATAATCCAGTGTGACTCGAAGCAGTCACGGTCCAGTTCGGCCGCTCGTACTTGCTGCCGTGTTTTCCGTTTTTTCTGCACAACTGCGCATGCCCAGTGTTTGGTTGTCGCTCTGTCTCGTGATTCCACCTTCAGAGCGTCACAGCACCACTAACAGGTTTGGCATATATATTGCATCAATTTCACCCATACATTCATATGGACGCACATTTCTGAACGAGCTCCATCTTTATAGAAAACGTTTTGGAAATGATGAGTGTTTTGTCTTTACGTGGATATAGTCTAAATGTTTCTTTTTTTAAATTTATTTATTTATTTATTTATTTTTAATGTTTCTTAATCTTCATTAAATTACTACTCATTACACTCAGTCCTCATTCGGACTCGGTCACTTACCTGGTAATAGTAAATCTATTCTGCTGTACAAGCTGTACACTGACTACTCTCAAGTAGCCTATAGAGCAATTGCTTCCGTCCTGATTTCTTATTTTTTGCATGTTTGCTGCACGTAAATGTTTCACACCATGAAAGAAATTCAAATATTGGTCTATGAAGGGTCATTAACGATAATTGTGCTACGAATTATTGTTGATAAATGATATTCACAGCATTTTTTGAGACCATGTTTTCATTAGTTATATGGCATAATATTGCACGTACGTCATATCACAAGAAATGCCTTTTAATTTCTCAAGAGAGTTGAACATCGTAATTGGACTGTTAAGAGCTTTTCAATAAAATCAATTAAAAAGCAACAACAAATTAAACAAACAAAAAAAGTAAAAAAAAAACTCAAACAAACAATGAAAACACAGAGTGCCATCACAGAGTGCCATCACCGAGTGCCATCCAGTCGCCACAGGTGAGGCGAAAAGGCTGCTGGTGATGATGGGGCAGCTGTCCACATCCAGTAGCTCCGCCCACCTCTAGACATTAAAAAACACCCCTATATAACACCCCTATAGTCACCTTTCCTCTTGTGTTACTCAAGTTAAATGTCTTTGAGTGTGTTTTCTGAATGCCTTGCGTATGTATTCTGGTTTATTTAGCCATTTTTGAAAAGAAATGTTTTTTTTAGTTATCTTAATCCTCTTGAACTATTGAACATATTTAATTGGTTAATTAAATGCATAGTCATTTTGGACTGTCGCTACTGGGACGATATAAGGAATACCAGTAAAATGACGATAACAGATGAAAAAGTGAAGAGAGATTAACTGCACTGTGCTTGAGGTGGGTTGCAGTGAGCAAATCAAGTGCTACTTTTCTGTGACGTGCTGACATGCTTCCCCTGAGCTTATTTGTAAACAACGATGGCGTCGACGGTGTGGGAGTTCTCACTGTTACAGAGGAAGACGTTTTGCTCCAACACATCGAGTCTTATCAGACACCTGAAACGCCGGCATTGCACCTGCCCTGCTCATGAACGGCACTGCCGGTCTGGCTCAGTACCACCATGCCGGTCTGGCGTGATGCCAAGGTGAGTTATGTCAGGAGTTGTCGGGGGAGCGCCCGCGGTGTTGGAGTGTGTGTGTGTTTTTACATTCATTCATTCATTCATCCATTTTCTATACCGCTTATCCTCATTAGGGTCACGGGGATGCTGGAGCCTATCCCAGCAGACTTTGGGCGAGAGGCGGGGTACACCCTGGACTGGTTTTTACAGTATTTATTTCGACTTATTTATCCATTTGTACATTTTCTATGCCACTATGCGGGGAGAAAGTGCAAACTCCACACAGAGAAACAAGGAGATTTGAACCCAGACCTTCCAGATCTCCTGGCAGTGTGGCCAACATCCATCCATCCATTTCTTCCGCTTATCCGAGGCCGGGTCGCGGGCCAGCAGCCTAAACAGGGAAGCCCAGACGTCCCTCTCCACGGCCACTTCGTCCAGCTCTTCCCGGCGGATGCCGAGGCGTTCCCAAGCCAGCTGAGAGACATAGTCTCTCCAACGTGTCCTGGGTCTTCCTCGAGGCCTCCTACCGGTTGGACGTGCCCTGAACACCTCCCCAGGGAGGCGTCCGGAGGCATCCTAACCAGATGCCCGAGCCACCTCATCTGGCTCCTCTCTTTGAACCCGGACCTCCTGGCTGTGTGGCCAACATGCGTCTACTTATTTATATTATACTTATTCATTTTTTTGACTTCCTCAGACCCTAATAAGGATTCGGCGGCATAGAAAACCGATATATATTTTTTTACTTTTACTTTACTTTACTTTTTAATGAGCGGGCTAGACGGGGGTAGGTTCTGTTGGGGAAATGGGTTGGGCGGTCCCATTTTGGGGGCTGGGTGTGGGGTGGCCTGGGGCGGGCCAAGCACTGCTCTCTGGGATTAATATTTAACATTAATGATGAAGGGCCGCACGGTGGCTGAGTGGTTAGCACATTGGCCACACAGTCAGGAGATCTGGAAGACCTGGGTTCAAATCTCCGTTGGGCATCTCTGTGTGGAGTTTGCATGTTCTCCCCGTGCGTGTGTGGGTTTTCTCCGGGTACTCCGGTTTCCTCCCACATTCCAAAAACATGCATGTTAGGTTAATTGGCGACTCTAAATTGTCCATAGGTATGAATGTGAGTGTGAATGGTTGTTTGTCTATATGTGCCCTGCGATTGACTGGCGACCAGTCCAGGGTGTACCCCGCCTCTCGCCCAAAGCTGGCTGGGATAGGCTCCAGCATCCCCGTGACCCTAATGAGGATAAGCGGTACAGAAAATGAATGAATGAATTAATGATGAATATGTTATCAATATTATTATGACCAGTAAGTATTATAGTATCAGTACAGTATTAACACTTTGGCTGTTGATATTACAGTAGCGTATAATTACTATTGTGGACTCTACAGGTATGCTTGTCAAAGACATTTGCTGTTCTTGATGTCGTCTCTCTCTGACTTGTCCCTCCCCTTGACCGCACGCTCCCCTCTCTGCCTCCTTTTCTCTTCTTCTCTATCCTCTCCTGCGCCAGTCTGGCCAAATCAATATGGATCATAATAAAACATGAAATAAAGTCAAATACAAACTATGGACCAGAGAAAATGTGTTTAGCAAGAGCATCTAGTGGGCCAGAACAGGTTATATACAGTGTATATATATATATATATATATATATATATATATATATATATATTTATACAAAACTACACTGGCATCTATTATTCTGCTCTGGTCTGACACACACCTTGGGAAAGGACACCCGTAATGATGACAAACGTTGTTGTTAGAATGTCTTGGTGACGGAGACCAATCCTTTCCAACCACATTACAGCGAACACATTTGAGAGCGAGAGATGGTGATTATTTTTGCTCGTGGAGACGCGGTGGTATTTGTGGAAGAAGCACGGACTTAATGAAGGACGGTTACGGATGAACCAAAACCGGAATTGTATAGATCTTAATGCTCACGAGATGGGGCGTCTAAACAGCTCAAATAAATGTTCACATTCACACAGTGTTTCAGGTATAAATAATCCATACTCAAATCTTTCTGATACCACATAACCCACAATGACTGTCAATTTTGGACGACTGAGCGCACCTGAATATGAGCAAATATGACAAGAAAAATATTTGCTCGCATATACAGTATATAGGTTGCACTTGTCTTACCTGCAGGCGTCCATGTCGTAACAGTGGACATTTACAAAAGGACTGGCTCCTGGCTGGAGCTTGCGGGTTGCTTGCAATGATGCAATAAAGAGAGAGAGAGTGTGTGACAAAGGAATTGTGAGGCTGTTCAATTCCAAAAAAAGAAGAATTACTTTTCTGGTAGCGTAATGTTTAACCAACTCCAATTACACACACATTTCATCATCGTTTGAAAAAAAATCTTTCTGTGGAACTTCATTGTGTGGATTAAACATCCCGTGTTACGGGGCCCGATGCATGCGACAAAAACAGCAGCTTTAAAGTATAGATTTTATAGTCAATAAGGATAAAGCAAGACATCAAATTTCAACCTCAATTACTATGCAAACGGATGTGAACCAAGTTGTTTGTGTAGTTTGTGTACTAGATATGACGCAAAGGTGATTAGACCTATCAAGCGCAAAGATTTTTATCACTCTGGATTTCCAAAAGTGAACGATTCTGATTTTTTTTTAAAAGAGAAGCAATTTACTTCTACTTATTAGCATTATGCTTATGCATTATGCACCGTTATGCAAGAACTGTGCCTCTACACTCTAAGCCCTGCATCTGGTGAAGTGGCAAAAAAGACAAATTAGAGGTCGTATTTGACGCCGACGAGAATTAAAACAAAGTGCTGCTACGTAAATTGATCTAGGGCCTAATGCATCTCAGCTTTGTACACATTGAGCCTCCTCTGATGGGATTTGACAAGCAAACACTTGAGGAACATGCATCTGACCCCGTAGCAAAAGGAGATTACATATACAAACACATGCCCGCAGGAAGGATTTTCATTAAATGATGTCTATCCGGCGTGTTTGTATTTCCTTAAAAAATAAAGCTTGCGTTCTGCTTTGTGAGCAGGGAAATTAATCTGCAACTGCTGGTCATCATGAGATACCATTTGCAAAAATAACCATGGCTCTCTGCTGAACGCAGCGCATTTAAAGACAAAGAAAAGCATCGAGTGTTCGTCACACAACGGGAAGTCTTGTGTAAACACTCCAATCCTTGTTTTGGTGCTAATCCTCTGCTGTAAAAGACATCCCTAGCTTTCTGCCATCATGGTTTATCTTGTGTAAATTTGCCTACTCACGAGCTGTTTTCCAGCAGAACATGCTGACATGGGGATGATGGCGGATAACAGGAAACTGTGAATAATCTGATCTGACTCTCCACCAAGAGCTCACACAACGCCAGTACAGACTGACGAGAGTGAAATTCATTTCTCCTTTCTGGATGTGATGCACAAGTTTCAGTTCAGGTGCTGAAATTATGTTTAACAATGAATGGTTGAATAGAAAACAAAATAAATAACATTTCAGTGCCCGTCCGTCCGCCTCCTATGCTGCCTATGCTGACTTTAGGCAGGAATCAGGGTGCACCCCGGGCTGGTCGCCTGTCACAATCATACATGTGGACAATTTAGAGTAGCCAATTCACCTAACAAAGAAACTGTAGTACCCAGAGAAAACCGTGCGACCCACTCAGCCACTGTGCGACCGATTCTATAATATCTTTCTCAAAATAGAAAAGTATGGATTTTAAAATCTCACGATTCTCCAAGTCTTAAGTCCAAAGCTAAATAAAATGCCTATGTTTGCCTTTAATCTCAATTAAGGGAATCCTAACAATCACACCTAAGGGGGTTATTTACTGTGATTATGAGTTTGACAGTGATGGAGTCTTCACCTCAAACACATTAAACTGTGACGAGCGCATGCCCATGGGACTCTGGAGGCAGCTGACAGGTACCGGCAGGCCAAGCGGTCTGCAGCTCTGGCAGTCACTGAGGCAAAAACCCGGACATGGAAAACGACTTCAGGATGGCTTCAAAGAGATTCTGGACCACCATCCGCCGTCTCAGGAGGGGGAAGCAGTGCACAGTCAACACCGTGTATGGTGGGGACGGTGTGCTGCTGAACTCAACTCGAGATGTTGTGGACCGGTCGAGGGAATACTTTGAAGATCTCCTCAATCCCACCGACACGTCGTCCAACATGGAAGCAGTGTTTGAGGACACTAAAGCGGGTTCCACCAATCTCTGGGGCTGAGGTTGCCGAGGTAGTCAAAAAGCTCCTTGGTGTAAGGGCCCTGGGGGTGGATGTGATCCGCCCAGAGTTCCTTAAGGCCCTGGATGCTGTGGGCGTGTCTTGGTTGGCATGACTCTGCAGCATCGAGTGGATATCGGGGTCAGTGCCCTTGGACTGGCAGACCGGGGTGGTGGTCCCACTTTTCAAGCAGGGGGAACGGAGGGTGTGTTCTAACTATCGTGGGATCACACTCCTCAGCCTTCCCAGTAAGGTATATTCGGTGGTTCTGGAGAGGAGGTAGTCGAATCTCAGATTCAGGAGCAGTGTGGTTTTCGTCCTGGTCGTGGAACTGTGGACCAACTCTATACTATGGCCAAGGTACATGTGTTTTGTGGACTTGGAGATGGCATTCAACCGTGTTCCTCTGGGAATACTGTCTGGATTGCTCTGGGAATATAGGGTATCGGACCACCTAATCCAGGCGGTTCATTCCCTGTATGACCAGTGTCAGAGTTTGGTTCGCATTGCCGGCAATAAGTCGGACCCGTTTCCAGAGAGGGTCGGACTCCGCCAGGGCTGCCCTTTGTCACCAATTCTGTTCATTAATTTCATGGACAGAATTTATAGGCGCAGCCAGGGCGTTGAGGAGTTACATTTGGTGGCCGCAGGATTCGGTCTCTGATTTTTGCAGATGATGATGTGGTCCTGTTAGCTTCATCGAGCCGTGACCTTCAACTTTCACTGGATCGGTTCGCAGCTGAGTGTAAAGAGGCTGGGATGAGAATCAGCACCTCCAAGTCCGAGTCCATGGTTCTCGCCCGGGAATAGGGTGGAGTGCCAACTCCAGTCGGGGATGTGGTCCTGCCTCTTGTGGAGGAGTTTTTGTACCTCGGGGTCTTGTTCATGAGTGATGGAAGGATGGAACATGAGATGGACAGGCGTATTGGTGGAGCGTCTCCAGTGATGCGGACTCTGTCGTGGTGAAGAGAGAGCTGAGCTGAAAGACAAAGCTCTCGATTTACCGGTCGATCTACGTTCCTACCCTCACCTATGGTCATGAGCTTTGGGTAGTGACCGAAAGGACAAGATTGCTGGCACAAGCGGCCGAAATGAGTTTTCTCCACAGGGTGGCTAGGCTCTGCTTTAGAGATAGGGTGAGAAGCACTGTCATCCGGGAGAGACTTGAAGTAGAACCGCTGCTCCTCCACACTGAGGTGGCTCGGGCATCTGTTAAGGATGCCTCCAGGACGCCTCCCTGGGGAGGTGTTCAGGGCACGTCCAACCGGTAGGAGGTCTCGGGGAAGACCCAGGACACGTTGGAGAGACTATGTCTCTCGACTGGCCTGGGAACGCCTTTGCATCTGCCGGGAAGAGCAGGACAAAGTGGCCTGGGAGAGGGAAGTCTGGGCTTCTCTGCTTTAATTTCATTTCATTTCATTTAAGGCTGTCGCACGTTTCACTCACTGCAGACGTACATGTGTGGGGATCATACTCAATTTGACCGCAAGATGGACATACTGGTTTCCTACAACACTTATGACTATCGTGACTGGGAAAACCAGAGTGTACAGTGGGAAGAGCAGCCCGCTGTGACCGGGCAAGGTGCATTAATGTCGGATAGGCTGTGTAAGTAGCCACCATGAATCCACGGAGGTCGGGAAAAGCAGAGTGTACAGCTGGAGGCGTCGCCCGCTGCAGGAGGAGCTGCTGCCATGGCCACGCAATGTACGCAAAGTACTTTTAAACTTGCGACACATGCAAGGGTCATACACCTGTCTTGCCCTTGTAACCAGGCCGCAGGCAAGGTCTTGCTTTATGCATGCAGAAAAATCTCAATTGTCTTCCTGCAGGCTTTGCGTGCTGTCTGCGGGTTTGAAAATCGGTGCGGACTACATGCGCGTCTCCTGCAATTTTCCTTGTTTTTGCATTTAGCCAGCACATAGGAGCACATAAGTCGAGATGTAAGGCCCGCTCTATTTTAATAAAGCTACTACAATTGCGTCTATATTTTTTTTTTTTTATAAAAGCTTTTGACATTCCAATTCCAATGTTAGATACTTTTGAGAAATTCAAGTTTATCGCTTTTGATGTACTCGCATTATTATAAATATGAAAATCAATAATACTGATTATTGACAACAATTTGTAGGGCAATTATCATCCAGCAAAAATGTGTTATTGTGACAGCCCTGCCAATGATGGTGCAGGCAATTCTAACATTTGTTTCCTCTGTAGTCAAAAATCATCATAAAACAGACAAAGAAAAAAGCCGAACAGGATCGTGATGTTCATCCACATTGTCAGCTACAATGTGACACTTGTTTGTGTGAGATTTCAAGCTCATCCTTGAAATCTCGACTAGTTTCTCAAAGGGTGTACTACCTTTCATGTTTTCTTTTATCAGAAAGGGACCACACAGGCAATCCTTGTTAACAAACACATACTTGAGAATGTTTCATATTCATTATAGTACAATCAGTAATGCTTAAAAACACTTTGTCAAATAATTAAATGACACAAGATAAAATGGCACATCAAATAAAATTATAATCTCGGAACATGAAACTTTGTTCCTATGAGCTCTCAGGTCCCAAGACTTTGCTGTGAAAAGTTGCATCGCGGACAATCTTTGGAAAAACCTTGACTGAAAAATCATGGTCTAAGAACAAGACACACAAATCAAAGCCTCTGTGTGTTCAGCAGATTTAGCATCCAGCATGACCAAAAAGTACCATATGAAGCTGACAAAGATCTCATCGTAAAGCAGGGGTGCCATGGAGGACGGACACCCTGCAGGTTTTCTTTCCAGTCGGTCACTAAAGCAGGTGATTTTGATGATCGACACCTCCTTCAACTTGAGGGAAGGAGCTCATCAATTAAAGTCACCTGCTGGAGAAACTGGTTGAAGAGAAAACCTGCAGTGTCTCGGCCCTCAATGGCACGAGTTGGCTTTACATGATGTGGAGGTGCCATATCATGACACTGGTTGTATGCCACTGCTAACCCACCCAACACTAGACATCATTTGGACGTTGTTTTTTGGGCTAAATGTGGTCGGTCCGTCATTCCCTGGATTTAGCCCAGAAATGGACATTGAAAATTGGGCTGAGTTTGGTTCGACTGATTTGGCCCAAATATATACCAAACATAGACACTTTTCCGCCAAATTTAACACAGGAAAGGGGCGTCGTTAAAGAGACGTCCTTTCACCTCTTACTTTGTTGTTGTTTCAAAGTATGGTAATGATGTCTTTTCAATGTGTTATCAACTAACGTGTGCTGTTTGGGAAATCTACGCTTCCCCATCCAAGTCAGTAGACACTCAGTGTCCGACTGTGTAATGCAGGGGTGCCAAACTCGTGCCATGGAGGGCCGAGACCCTGCAGGTTGTCTTTCCAGCCCGTCACTAAAGCAGGTGGTTTTAATGATCGACACCTCTTTCAACTTGAGGGAAGTAGCTCATCAATTAAAGTCACCTGCTGGAGAAACCTGTTGACGAGAAAACCTGCAGTGTCTCGGGCCTCCATGGCACGAGTTTGACACATGCGTCCTAAATCATACTTCTGTGATACCCAAGATTGTTTTTACTATTGATCAGATCGAGTTCATTAAGTTCACTGATCTGAGGATTTCAGGCCTATTAGATTTAATAAAAACTCAATAGAAGACGTTTGCCTTCTTAAACAGTACTGCCACGGTACTAAACTTCACCGTTTTTCTTCACCAAAGTAGTAATTTATTGACGCCCCGTAGAAAAACAGCCAGCTGTAAGCGCGGCACTTCCCGAGCGAGCTGGCCGCACCATGAGAGAGCATTCCGGGCACAGTGTGGGAGGACTACCGCTGTAGCTACGGAGCCAAATACCCAACGTCCAACGTCCAACTAGTATTACCACCGTGTATTTGCAGATATCAAAGTGAAAGCGCCTAATTCTGAGCTGTGAGTGCACAGTCAGTCGTGCTGCACCCAACCTGACTGTCCTGGCATCACCGCCCCGGCACATAGCTACAGCACCCTTCGCGTTGCAAAACATATTGCAGTGCTCCCGTTAATTGCATTGTTTTATTTTACTGCGCAGTAACTTGTTTCAGACTCAACTCAAAACGTCTTCATCTTTTTTTTTCTGTCTGACGCGGTGAGACTCACCGCTACACCTCCCCCTCCCTTGCTCATCCAGTCCGAAGACAGTCTAGATGCATTCCCGGATGCGGCTCCAGAGCCGCGGGTCGCCGACCCCTGGCCTAGACTAAGATTGCTTGACGGGGCTCACCTGGCGAGCGTAACCCACCAGACCAAATCCTCTGTTCTTCCGTGTGTCTGGTAACCATTTTGAATCTATACATTTTCTTGTCGTCCCTTCTCGTTCCGCTTCTATTGCGCTTGGGCTTACCTGGCTTGCGAAACACAATCCCCGCATAGACTGGTCTAAATCCACTGTCATTAACTGGAGCCTTTTTTGCTACACCTCAGGTCCGCGTTTCCCCGCTCTACATCCTCTCACAGGGTCATTCCGGAAGCTATAGATCTATCCACAGTTCCTCCTGTCTCCCACAACCCTCGGGAGGTGTTTAAGGACCGTGCCTCGTCATTACCTCCACACCGTTCTTATGATTGCAGCATAGCTCTTCTCCCTGACACTGCTCTTCCGTCTTCAACCCTATATAACATTTCCAAACCTGAAAAACAGGCGTTAGAAAATTATATTTCTACCTCCTTGTCATCTGGTCTTATTTGTCCCTCTTCCTCTCCATTAGCTGCCGGGTTTTTCTTTGTGGAGAAAAAAGATAAATCACTGCGGCCATGGATTGATTACTCAGACCTGTCCAGGCTGTGGTCAATTGGCCCACTCCCACATCAAGAAAGCTCCTTCAAAGGTTCCTGGGCTTTGCTAATGTCTATCATTCATCATCAGTTGGGTTGCAGAGCCTTTGACAAAGCTGACATTCACTAAGGTACAGTTTACCTGGACCCCGGAAGGAAAGAGCTTGTTTGTTTAACTCAAGCAATTGTGTCCTTAAGCTCCTGTTCTTGTTCATCCTAACCCGTCATCTCAATTTTTTGTTGAGGTCGAGGCATCTGACTCTGGGGTGGGTGCCGTCTTTTCCCAGCGTTCCTCCACTGACTAGAGATTGCACCCCTGCGCCTTCTTCTCCTGCCACTTGTCATCAGTGAAGCGCAATTATGACATCGGCAATAGAGAACTTCTCAGTGTGGTTTTGGCCTTGCAGGAGTGGAGGCACTAGCTGGAGGGCTCAGAGGTGCCTTTTGTTTACAGCAACTATAAGAACTTGGCCTTCATCCGCACCGCCCAGCGTCTCAACCCCAGGCAGGCACAATGGGCTCTCTTCTCTACACGGTTCAACTTCAACCTGACCTGGCACACAGAATGGCATGTTGGATTCCCTGTACAGATTTTTTCTCCCGCCTCAGAGGAAGTAAAAGAGGAGACCATTATCCCTCAGATGTTGGAGGCTTTACAGTAGGACATTGAGAGTCCGGAGATGGAGGCCGTTAAAGACATCTTGCCCGCCATCCGGGTGTATCATGCACTACTTTCCTCCTTTCCCAACGCTTCTGTTGGCCCTCCCTCAGATGCCAGGGAGTTTTTGGCTGCATTGGTTTGTTCCCGGAATAAGCCCTAACTACCCGTCCTGCCCATGATCTCATGTAGCCTTGAACTTTGTCACAGGACTCCCACCGTCCAATGGTAACACAGTCATCCTGACAATTGTCAATTGCTTCTTTAAATTGGCCCACTTGATAGCCCTCCCCAAATTGTCTTCAGCAGTAGAAACAGCTGAACTTCTGGTGCGTCATGTGTTACAGCTGCATGGGATCCACCTGGATGTGCTCTCAGATAGGGGCCCTCATTTCTCATTTGCAGTGTGGAACACCTTTTGCAGGCAACCACCCGCAGACCAGTGGTCAGACCAAACGTGCCAACCAGGACTTTGAGGCTGCATTTGCTGCATTTGCCACCAACAACCTGCTTCGTAGGCGATAAACTTACCATGGATTGAATATTCCCACAATGCCCTGGTCAGCTCTGCCACAGGTTTATGCCCCTGGAGTCTGGAGCTGCCGTCCCATCCGTAGCTGCCCACCTGTCTTACCTGGAGCAAAATACCCAGGCTGCGCTGTTGCACATTTCAGAGCGCAACCAGCGTCTCACCAATCGTCTTTGCAGCGCCACTCCCGAGTACTAGCCTGGACAGAAGGATTGCCTGGATTTCCGTGACTTGCCTCTACATTCCGGCTCTAAGAAGCTGCAGCCCTGGTTTATTGGACCATAATCCTCTCATCAACCTCCTTCATCTGTCCAACTACGCCTGACAGACTCTCACAGGATACATCCTACTTTCCATTTCTCTCTCCTCACGCCTGTTGCAGCCTGTATGTTTCACTGCTCATCCAGCTTCTCATTCTCCCATATTTTTCTTGTAGTCGCTACGTACTACCCGTTCGGACTGTTTTACTACTGTCCAGTGGACCTTGGCCTACTCCTGCCAAGTTTTGGGGAGTTTCCACTTTTAGTTTGACCATTCCATGGTGTGCATTTTTCCCCATCGCCTTTTGTTAACCTTTTTGGACCTCTTGTTTCTGCATCTGGGGTCCACCAACAAACCACATGTAACATAAATCATCACGAAAGTACAGCAGGTTTTTTTTTTAATTTAACTGTTTTTGGTCTTACCTTTACTTGTAAGGGCATCCAACTTCTCCATGTGGCCGTCCTTCTCCGGGAATATCTCTGTCATAAAAGTAATCCTTTTCCTTCATTTTCAAAAGTCTGGCTGCTTCAATGGAGATGATTGCCAAGGAGGAGAGTCGTCCTGTATCGGTCCGATTCCGACTGTATGTTTCCAGTCTTTTCAATGCTGAGAACGACCTTTCCACAGATGCTGTTGTAGCTGGTAGAGTGAGTACCAGCTACAGTAACTTTGTCAGCTCAGGAACAGTCTGCATCAGTTCCTTCTGGTTCATTCCTCATGGCCTGGCAGCTAATAGATAATATCGACCTTTAGTCTAACTAAGTCAAATAACTTTGCATATTTGGATAGGCTCTGCAGTTTGGTGTCATCAAAGTGTTTTGAAATAATGCTGTTATAGTCCACTGACTGTCAGGTCAAGCGTGGTGCTTGATTTTTGCTCAAATCACTGATAGAATATGTTAAACTCCTACTGTGTTGCGGATTTGTTCACACCAATATCCAATGTCAAACACTTTGTTTTGCAGCAGCCTAAAAAGTGCATCAGTTTGATTGAATTTGAATATGCCATCATTAAAAAGCATGTTGACGCTTTTAATAATCACCAATCACATGCATTGGCAGACAATAGTGTGTCACTGTCCCAAGTGTCGGGGTTTTCACTCATGATGCCAAATACGGCACGTAGATCATACTGATACATGCTTATTGTTTGCAACAGCCGAGAGTTGGAGCTCCATGGGGTCGGTGCAGCTCGTGGTAAACGCCGCTTCACAACATCATCCAGCATGCGGGTGCGCTTTGTGGACTTACTGACCTCAGGCATGCATTTTGCTGAATGCATCAACACAAGGTTCAATTTGTGTGTGTAACAGTGTGTAAACATGACCTCTGGTAACTTTTCTTTAATTATGGCCTGCAGGCCACTAAGTTCTGATGCCATCACAGAAGCTCCATCATATACTGTATGTCTGAGCAACAAGCTTTTCCACACAGTTAGTTATCCAACACATCTAATACATATTTAGCTACAGCAGGAGCTCTCACATCATCAAATCCCACCAACGCCTTCTTCACTTCGTAGCCCACCTCACTTTTAGAAAAATGACAAATGCATGCTTAATTTGTGATAGCTGTCGTCTCGGCAACTTCTACAACCACAAATGGCGCTGCATGAATCTCCTCTTTAATATCATGTGTAATTAGCCCACCCAATGCTTCGATTAAATCGTATTGGATTCTGTCTGACAGTCCAGAAAACACAGCAGATGTCTTTAAAGGCCTAGATAACCTTTCCCCTTTTTCCAGCTTAGAGATGCAATGGCTCGACATAGTTGCCACGCCTGGAAAAGCTTGCAGCCTCATCATTGCAAGGAAGCAGGTTGCATCAAACAAGTCTTTCATACTCTCCCTCTTCTCCCGCACCTTTGCGTTGTGAACGCTGATATTCAGTCTGTGCTGCTCATTCAACGCCAGGTTAATCCGTGTGGTGCCAAACGTTTTCAATGATACTCGGCTCTGAATGTGAGGGCCCGATCTTTTCATGTCACAATGTCCAGATGCTGTCACAGTTTGAAAATAAAAGGCATGGAAAGCAAAAAAGGCGCATTCTCGAAGCACAACCACATAGCCAGTATTTTCTTGAGTACCAAGAAGGTTGAAAAGAACCTGTTACCTTCCTTTTGCCACTTGTGACAAATCTTTATCCCGCACACATAATATTGGCAATGCAACACCGGAAACACCGATGCTCTTGCGTGAAGCCACGGACCAATCACAGCCTGCCTGAATGGGTGTGGGCGTGGTCGCTTGCAGCACCGTGAGAGCAATGACTCAACGTGACTCCCGTAGCTGCATTTCCTATGCATTTGAACATGAACATGAAAATTCTGCTATTTTATTGGTGCAATCATTGAAATTATTGGATGGAAAAAGAAAATCAATGTAAAAAACGTACCATTGAACTAAAATGGAACAATTAAATGTAATCAAACCTTTATTTTTTCAACTATTCAGTATTCACATGCAGTGGAAAGGAAAAGCCACCAGGGGGCAGTGGTGAGGCTCTGCCTCACTTGCCCACCCTGACTGCACGTCACTGCCAAGAGTGCATTGGGGCTGTGCCAGCATCTTCTTCTCTATCAAATGTTTTGATTGATCTGCAGTAACTGAACTGACAGAAATGCTTTCTTTTTACAATTTCAGATGGACCACAGTGGTCAGTGCGCATTAATAAACCACAGCATTATCAGACGCATTTTGTTTCACATACTTAAGTGCTCATCCAAAACGAAATCTGTTCAACCTTGAAAGATATATGTTTCTAGATTTTCCCGTTTGGACATAAGCAAAAAAGAAAATCTTCTGCATATTGATTTAATACCGAATAGAAGCGGAAAGTTTAACAATCATGATAAAGCGGTATCCGAAATACTAAATACATACAATCAAGTATAAATGAAATCGTCAAGATTAAACTCCTTTAATGCAATGCAATACAATACAATGCAACGCAAGACAACTTTACGCTCGGTCTCCTTTCCTTCCGTCGTGAGGCATTCAGGTACACTCGTAATTTTGAGTGTTATGCGCTAATTGTTTTTCATTTTTTTCAACGTATCCCCATCACATTTGGCGTACCCCTAGGGGTACTCCACCTTGGGAAGCTAAGGTGGATCTAAATTTTTGTTATAAATAAGACTGAAGATTTTATTTTACTTTTGCTATGTTTATTAAAAAAATGGCCTATTTTATTTTAGCAGCAAGTTTTTTTTAATGTGCACCTTCCATGCATGCTTTAAAATGTCTGTAAAAAAGTATTTGTTTCAGTAAAACAACTTGACACATTGATATGTATAATTTTGCACACATTTCATATGTAGCATATCAATTTCCTCCGCAGGGTGACTCTCCCTTAGAGAAAGGCTGAAAGGCACAGTCATCTGGGAGAGACTCGGAGTAGAACCGCTGCTCCTCCACAGTGAGAGGGGCCAGTTGAGGTGGCTCGGGCATCTGGTTAGGATGCCTCTGATTAATTCCTTGAGAATTTAATTGTAGCATTTTACTTGTGCATTTGCTATGACTTACTCGGACACATTAGTTGAGCAGTAGATGTACACTTTGCCGGAAAAGCATTATAAGCACAATTAAGCAACAGCACTGTAGTGCGTCAAAGGTCTTTGGGCTATCATGTCACACCTACAAACCAGACAGACTTACTCCCGTGACAATATCACTCGTTACACTTCTGTGTCGTCTCCATTGACACATTTAGAACGAGTTGGACAAGTCAGGACCGGGGTGATCTGATGTATTTGAGGGCAAAACGTTAAATCTGAACTCACTCAAATACTACATATGCGTACACATACTGTCATTGCAAAACACACATTTAGAGCTTACATGGGGCCACAAATTCCCAATGTCGGAGGGATGCTGGAGCAGTGGAGGGCACAACGCTCTTCTAGGACTTACCATAATCCTTCAATTTCATATTTTAGCTGGCTGCGATAGTGGGGCCGCTGCCTCACACCGCTGGCACTGTCAAAGAAACGATAGACAGGCGGTCAAAAGATCACTTTCCTGCAATTAAAATCTTCCTTTAGGGTCAAATGCAAAATACTGTATAAGCTTTGCCATATGGGTTCGGTCAGGTTGGAGCAGATGGAATGTAGCAGTGTAAATGTATGTTATTCCAAAGTTGGCTTGCAATAAAACATAAGGGCTCTCCCATGATTAGAGATGGTGCTGTAAAAACAGTTACGTTTCAAACGACAAAACGATGCTCCCTGTCCATGATGGAAAGATTTTAGGAGCAAGTGAGACAAAAACCCCGCCTTTATTGTTAAACACACAGCAAAACAAAAACAAACAATAAGAGCAAGAGCTGCAGGGATGCTGAAGGAAAATGCCTTTCATAAAGTCTTGTATGAAGAGTAGACAGCGATACCTTCACTCCTGTCACTCCTCTTTTACTTAGTACACCAATAGTTTATTTCTTCTTCAGGACATTCCAAATGGTTGTGCTGGCTATGACCAATGTTCTGAAATAGATGTGATTGATTTTCCATCTTCTCTCAGAATCACCATTGCCTGTCTGTCACCCATAGACAGCTCTCTGGTTTTCATGTTGTTTTTACCTCAATTTTCAGTCTACAAAGGCAAAATCTATCTCACCCAATGTGAAACAGACTGTAGACTAGAGCTGCAACGATTAATCGATGAATCGATTATTAATCGATTATCCAAATAATCGACAACTATTTTATTAATCGAGTGATCGTTTCATTTAAAATTGTACTACAAATATCTTGATTTTAGCCACTCTAATGTCACTTTTTTTAAATTTCCTTAGTGATCCATAAAAGCAGACATATTATCTTTTGTGTTTCAGGCAAAACAAGATACTTCACACACATCACCTTTGACTTTGGAAAAGCACTATCAACATTTTTGCCTCTTTTTGATATCTTGCAAAGCAAACCACTGCAGAGATGTGAAAATTAAAAATGTATTTTTAAAAATCTGATTAATCGATTAATCAAAAAAGTAATCGACCGATTCATCGATTATGAAAATAATCGTTAGTTGCAGCCCTACTGTAGACATTCATTGCTCTTTACTGGTTGAATAAGCAAACCTGTCAGTCCCATCAACCAATGCTTTTGCTCACATAACAAATGGGGTGGGTTCAAAGAAAAAATGCTATCTTCTAAGTTGTGCAAACTGTCAAGGTGTAAATATCTCGATTTCAATGCTGAAATGTTTTGATGTCAAGTCCAAATGTTTTCAGTGTGCAGCAAAAATAAAGAAATTGACCTCCCAGTTCCAAAACTTCTGGAGGGCACTGTAACTGAGGTGTATCATGCTGTGAAATGTGATGTTTTTTATCACGTCTCCCAGAAGAAACAGATCCACTCTACCTGGACAGAGAGTTATTTTCCTGACCACAAACCTACGCAGCCAACCCAGCAATTTTTATTTCTTGTCCAGCCCCCCCCCCTTTCCCCCATTTCCCATCCACTTCTCTGGGCCTGTAGCCAGCATGGAAGAATGGCAGCTAGCATCCTCTTGTCCCCCCCCCTGCACAGAGGCTTGTTCCATTACAAGAACTGGCAGGAGATGATGTGTGAGAGTGTGCTCAACCTAGAATACCTCTCCATACTGCAGCCATCTCCTAAATTTCTTCACTGGAGGCAAACACAATAAATGATTGGGAAGCAAGATAAGACACAGGGATTTGAATGCATTAAAATACATTCTCCCCTCAGGTAAAAGTATGCTACATTCACAGAATGTGCACACAACAAAATCTTGAATATCCTGACCTTGACACTAGGAAATCTTCACCTGTACGAAACCACTGAAATTCAGCATTTTCATTCAGCATCAATGTCAGTCGTAATGAGCTTGCACACTATTAATAGCCACAATTTTGCAAGTAAGTGGTGCATTTGTGTGGCCAAAACACTATAAATTATCAATTGAATCATGCACCATATAGGTACTGCGCAATACTGCGTGGACCTGTGATGACCTCAGTCAACTAAGTTCCATGCAAATTAAAAACAAATACGAAACACCACTAAAATACACTCCAAAAACTAGTCAGGGTCTGGTCTGACCACCACCGTTTGCGGCAAACAGTAGGCAGACTTGGTTTTTTGCACCCAGCTCCATACAGTTCAACTGCACATTTTTTGTGAGTGGCCTTTTATTGTGACCAACCTATGGCAGAGCTGCGTACTAATTACGCCGCAGCATCTGTGAGGTGCATGAATTATGGATGTTCACTAACAGATCTAGACAGGTTTGTGAATGAGATTTGAGAGACATGGGCCGTTCGTGTGCATACAAAATACGTTTTAGAGCTTGTGAGTTCAGCTTATGAAAATAATGGAAGCAAAAACATAAGTACTGCATTCGTATATTTGTTGTGTATAGTAGTTTCAAAAAGTTAGGGTTGAAAAATCCCTGAAACAAGCCTTTCAGTCCACAACAATCACAGCCTGTGAGATCTTGGAAGGTCTGCTTTATTGACCCATGCCAGAAAATGTCATTTTACCTATTTCAGATATTCATCCAGCTACATTTTTTTTTGTGCAGTCCCGCTAAGACTAGTGCTGGTGACACTTAAAATGAGCCTGCCAACGTCACCACTCCGGCCTTGTTTCAGTCATTGCTGCGAACCGGGAGTGTGTTTAAATTCAGCCTCTCGTTCTGTGAGTATTGACCTTGTACTGAAGGGGGCAGGCTGCTAAAACCTCCCTAAACAGTCCCCATCCGCCTGCCGAGACAGCAGGCTGATGCATTGTGATGGCACACAGATTGAATACTTTATGGGTCCTTGGTTTGCTCCCATACGCCAGTGTCGAGGCTCCAGGGGGCTGCACGCCCAGAGAAAGTGATCTATGGTAAAGCTGTTTACCTGGACCTGAAGATTCACCCTTTCAGTCATGCGGACTAAAGATAAACTTACACCGTGCATACACCACGTGACTGTTGAGTGAAAAGGATGGTCATTACTATGGAAGTAATGGCTATGAAAGCTTTTTCAGAGCCGCAATAATTCATGAATTTTAATAGTTTCTTGCCTACAGTGACAGCTGCCTGAAGATGAGGTGAGCACATCTGAGCACATGATGCAGTTTTGCTTAAATGAAAATAATCCAGATTGGAAATACAGCACCATCTAACGGTAAAAACTAATAATCAGATGGCCAATTTCTAGATAACATCATTTATTTTCTGTACCGCTTTGTCCTCATTAGGATGCCTTGGGTATGCTGGGGCCTATCCCGGCTGGCTTTGGACGAGAGGCGGGGTACACCATAGACTGGTCGCCAGCCAATCACAGGGCATGTACAGACAAAGAAGCCTTCACGCTAACATTCACACCTATGGAGAAATTAAAGTCTCAAATTAACCAAACATGCATATATTTGGAATGTGGGAGGAAGAGTACCCAGGGATCTCCCAGATGACTGTGTGGGAATAGCCCTAACCACTAGGCTCCTGTGAAGCCCTTTTAAAAAATTCTGCATTGGTGGGCTGCGTGGAGGGCCAACTACTGCCACTGTGTGTCTGCATCGTGTGCGGATAAAAGATAGGGTGAGGAGCTCGAGAGGAGCCAGTTGAGGTAGCTCCGGCATCTAGTCTGGATGCCTCCCGGACGCCCTCCTGGTTGAGGTGTTCCAGGCATGCCCAGCCGGAAGAAGGCCATGAGGCAGACCTAGGACACGCTGGAGGGATTATGTCTCACAGCTGGCCTGGGAACGCCTTGGTGTCCTGCCGGTGGAGCTGGAGGAGGTGGCAGGGGACCAGAAAGTCTTGACTTCCTTACTGAGACTGCTGCACCTGGGACCCGGATACGTGGAAGAAAATGTAATGGCATAATAATAATAATTTTTATGACCTATGCACTTCTAAACTTGTTTCACAACATGAAAGTCAGCTGGGATAGGCTCCAGCATACCCGCGACCCTAGGATAAGCGGTAAAGAAAATGAATGAATGAATGAACGAATGAATGAAAGTCCAATGAGACTTCTCAACACACGCTGGCAGAGATGGGCTTAGTCTGTGACAAGCTGTCGTCAGGTGACTACACATTTGACATGCTATTTTACATTTTATTAATAATAATAAATTAATAACAACAAAGTCAGGACAAATTGATGGTTCGCTCAGATCTGGTCACAAATACACAAATGCCAACAGGGCAAATTTCCGTTTATCAAAATAAAGTGCAGTGAAACATTTTTATGGTACATAAATTGTTTTCAAACTAATTGTGGTCAATATGTGTATAAATGGTAAGCAATATATTTATCTATATCTTGACCTTGTTTTTGAAAAATCCTAATTAATAAGGTGTGGCAGCTTGTATTTTGTTGTGGCGGTGCACCACAATCAATTACATGTCGCAGAAACCCTAGAACCTAGAACTAGATCAACCATCAAATGTTATGATGCTCTGCTTAAATTGAAGCAGGTCTGCAAACTTTATTTTATTTCACATCTACTGTAGTTGAGACTCTCATAGTTGAAGCTTGCATAATCTCCATGATGCAGACTGAAGGGGGAGATAAGATGTCACCTTGAATGAAAGCAGGCTCCAGTTAAACTAATAGAGAAATGAATGGGTTGGTGGTGCAGAAAATTAAATAGGCCACGCATTACTTTCATGAATAGAAAGTAATGCATGGCCTGCAGTAAAATAATATTTATGCAAAATTGGAAGGAAAAACTAATCACAAAATAGCACCACTCCCCACTGTAGAATTTTGTGTGAGCGGTCAGCAACTCATCCTTATGCCATGACTCTAACATCCATCCTTAAATTTACAGTTTGGCTTTGACAATGAAAAGCAGCTTTGAATAGAGTAAAATGAATAAATCATAATACATATTAAATTTTCGGGGCTAAACTATAATTTAGAAGTGTAGGGGAAGCCAGTGAGCAAAATCATGCTCAATGTACTGTAGACGTAATCAAACAAATGATCACCATCCTACCGTGATGTGTTACTGACACCTCCTAAATAAATTAGGTATGGATTATGCCAATAAAGAGCAAAAAGGTCGGACAAAATTGTGCAAATACACACATCACCACCATAGGAATCATGACTCAGAAGAAAACTGCACTTTGCCCCACACTGCAACATTAAATTGATCTGCAAAAGCTTTCACAGTCCGTTAGGAGCAGCAGACATACAAACAGCTAATATTTTGTTGTGACAAGCAAGAGTAAGAAATATTGGAAGATTCTTTCAAATACACTCGATACACTGGACAACAAAAAAAAGATGAGTCAGTCATCAAATCAAAAGGAACTGTGGCCTCATTTACCGTGTCCTTGACGGAAAGAATATGTTCATTCAAATGGCTTATTGGTGGCCCATCACTGTGTGCCAAAGGAATGTTAAACTGTGTCAAAGAGAGTTTTCACGATGAATATTGGGAAGGCTTAGCGGAGGCCTTGTTTGGATGATCCCTTAAGGCAGGTCAAATCTACCTTATTTTTTGGGGAGGGCAGAAAATCATTTTATCTCCAAAAGGGGGGGTCGCTGCAAAAAAAGTTTGCAGCGCCACTGCCTTAAGGTGTGGACAGTTTCATTTATTTTCAATAAATTGCAGTGGTGATAGAGTTGCACAAGTACAGTGATTGCATGTATTTTGTAGTTTTTGTACAGCTATTCCGCCTATAAAGCCTTCCAAAAAAATCTCCGAAAAGCATGAAGAACGCTCCGTTTCCATAATATGACCTGTATATTAACCAAACTACAGGAGTGACATTGTTAGTATTATTATCATTGTTGTTATTAAGATTGTTAGGCAGCACGGCGGATGACTGGGTAGCATGTTGGCCTCACAGTCAGGAGGTTCAGGGTTCAAATCTCAGTTGGGCATTTCTGTGTGGAGTTTGCATGTTCATGGGTTTTCTCCGGGGACTCCGGTTTCCTCCCGACCAACCCGCCCAACCTCCTAGATGAAGCGGCAACAGTGAGCTACGGCGCTATGGAGAAATATCCCTAGGCATACCTGGGCGAACAAAAATTGATGAATCACAATGAAAACATGACTATGTGTAGAGTCTGCCTCTGTGGGAAAGGTCGCCAAAACACACGTGGCCTGAAGATCCACTAAGCCAAGATGGGATGTGTGGGGAAGGTACATGTGACACACCACTCAAGGACCAGCCCTGGAGGTGCTATACGCAGTCACCCCACAGTGAACAGAACTTCACACATAACATCAGAACATTGTTGAGTCAAGTGACCCAAGCCAGTAAGCACAAGAAACGGTTTTCGCCAAAGACGCTGATTGCATTTTGAAAACATCAGACAACGGTGGAGTTATTTGACATCACCACGCAAGGACTGCTATCTTCATCAGTCTAGCAGATGAGGGGTTTGGGCTGGAGAGGGGAGGAGAGAAGCAATTAAAAGTCCCACACACCTTGAGCAATAGAGAAAAGATCCACCATCTCAGACAAAAGCCTGAATTGGCAGTTCAGGCAGGCAAGGGAAAAGGATAGAGGACCACTCATTGAGCTCCACAAAATCCTCTACAGGAAACGACTGACCTTGATGAGAGCAAAGCGGCTCAGGAAAAGAAGCAAAATGAGGGCCAAGAAAATGACTGCCTTTCTAACAATCCACATTTGGCTTCACCAACAATTGCTCAGGCAAATGCACAGCGTCCAACTAACCTCCTCCAGGGTCACGGCCAGCTGCCGATTGGTCTACCTACACCAAATCTGGTGTTTGATGGAAAGGAGCCTAGCTGGAAAGATATAGATCAGGTAATCAAAAAAGCAAGAGCTAGCTTTTACGAGAACCCAAAGTTACTCCACAACCTATGGAAGATCTCCAAGATGATATGGAGGAGAGGTAAGGTAGTTGACTTTGGCATTTTGCGGAAGGTATGTGGATATCACGGGAGTAAGAGTAAACGAGCATCTATCATTTTAGAACCAGGTCCCTGCTCAAAGGGAAGCTATTCTTTATCATGGCTGCCAAGCACCTTAAGGACTAAGGAACACCTACATAAATACATCAGTCCAGAAAGGAGGCATTCTAAAGGTGCTGGTGTGCCTGAAGCACAAGACAGTGGTGACCCAGCATCCTCTACAAGTCCATACCCCACAAGCTGGTTGAGAAGGCACTGGGCCGACAGAGTGAAAAAGGGCAAAGTATGCCGAGCTGGTGGAAGAGTGTCAGCCCAACGGGTGGCGATTGAAGTGAGAGCCCACTGATGGGCTGTCATCCAAGACAAGGCATCACGTCTGTGTACGGTGGATGGGCTTTGGCTCGTTTAGTACAAACAGCTGCTAGAAAAAGAAAAAGTTTTGAGGCCCAGTGCCCGATGTGTAGTTGTTGGCGTTTGTGAACCCAGTGCCCACAACGTCTTCTCTCCCCATGGATATGGAAGGGACGCCTCAGCTGTTGACCGGGCCAAACTGTCCTCAGTGCGCTCCGACCGCGTTGTGCTGCCCAGGGGGCACTGGCTCATGTATACCAGGTGCCACAGGTCAGCCATCCATTTTCAGGGCAATTTGAGTAGGCAGGTGAGTTGTTACAGACTCCGTAGCGGGTTCCCACTTCCTTGGATATCATCCTGCTGTCTATACCAACCAACGCCTTTTCTAGGGTCTGATGAGTGTCTGCATCGGGCGCCTAAACCCAGCGTTTCGTTCATCCTGCAGCGCCAGTTCCCCTTTCCAAAAGTGGCCCACTAGGCTGCTCACATTCTACGCCCTGTTTCTTATCCATTTAAATTTTGAGAGTAGGTTCAGATTGTTTCGGCCCCAAGTCCTCTAGTCATTCACCTCACGACTGGTGCACTTTATGACAGTTCCGACTGGGCTTTGAAAATCCGGGGAAGAAGGTGTAAATCTCATGCCAGGCCATACCCATATCCTCCTTCAACGTCTTCAATGGTAACTTCCTAGCTTCCTTGGCTTTCATTGACAATCCCGTGTTTGGTCAGCGACTCCTTGGATGGAACATAACCTAATGATCTTGATAACCAGTTGGAATTATCTGAGCTGAGAGCTGACGTGGACAAGTGCTGTTGCTTCCTGGTCAAGCAAGGGCGGAGAATTGTCTGTGTTTTCAGCATTGACACGTTGTGTCTTCATTTTAACAGCAGAGTTGGAACAGTCGCTGAATGTTCCCTATGAAAATGTTTCCTATGAAGGAAAAGGATGTTCAAATTAGCAAAAACAATAGAAAATGGATGGATGGATCCATGTTCAGTCTGCAAGAGTTTTTGGGGAACATAGTCAAACCATAAATATTGTTTATGGTAAGGTTATGACACCTGAGTACTGTTTTTGGGAAATGATTGCAGTTAGTTGGTTGATGTGTGCTGTAAAAGGAATGCAGTGTATTATCAATTAAAAAAACCAAACAAAACTGTAATTAGAAAGTAGGTAGCAATAACAATATTGCTTTTTTACTAACATCAAATAAAAAAGTGGTCAATAATATCTAGGAACGCTGTTCTTTTATCCCTTGTCATTTAGTTCTCTACAAAGTGTTCTGCAGCATGTATAAACTGCTGTCGGACAGCATGTAATCATTTCACAGGTCAATATGCTTGCATTGGAAAAGCAGATTTAGCATGCTGTGTGTGGTTTGTTGCAAATGTGAGGATCATTTTTGCTGATGATCTGGTGTCATGGCTTCTAGATTGACATGTCAATAAGATACAACGCACTGCGGCAGTTTGCCCAGCATAAATCAATAAAAATAAATGTATGGCTTTTCCTTCTTCAACATCATGGAGACCAATGAACCATTTTATAAAGACTCACAATGATGTGCACGGCTGTTTGCTCAGGTTATAAATCTCAAGGCTGTCTCACAGACAACATCCATCAGCGCGCAGTAATCCCAATAAATGATGCTTTAGGTACATTTTTACCACTATTATACCACCACTGCTATACTTTCAGAGTATACAAATTATGAACATCAAAAGGTCAACATGTCATCAAGCAAGACCTATTTTTCATACAGTGGAGGATTTGCACACAACTTTGGTTTTAGGATTTGAAAGCAATTGGATTTAGTTCAGCTTGTCAAAAGCAGTATGGAAGGATGTTTTACTGTCAATTCAAGGACAGTAACAATATTAATAATGGTGTCATATTTATATGATCTCTTACAATAACATAAACCAAAAAAAAAAAAAAAGATACGATCACGTATGAGAAATAAGACACATTTTAGTTTCACTATTTTGGTTATGTGTTAAAAGGTAGTGAAGTGCATAACAAAGCAAATAAATGTTGGCATGCCACTTGTTATGGTCACGGCTTTTCAAAGCATGCCTCGCTTTTCTAGAGAGAGTGGCTGTCTTCACAGTTGTTTTCCCTTCCTATGAAAACAAACTGCTATTGTAACCTGCTGTGATCACTGTTATTCATCACAAACGATAAAGCGTTCACAAGCATACACACACTCTAAAGTATTTCTGAGCACTGCTAAATCTGGATGACAGCAGAGAAAATGTTTCTTTTGGGGGTGAATTATGGCCTCCTTGTAAGTACCCTCACATTTGACAGTGCACACACATTCACTGGCACTGAAATTGCTCACTTTGGGGTGTTTTGGATATATTTATTTTTCAAAGCCTGGCAGTGGACATGTCTGGCTGTCCACATTTAGAAAAAAACAAAGAGAAAGCAAATCGGGTTCTATTGTAATGAAATCCCAAAGTATTGTTTCCCATACATTCATTTAGATGTGGTGGCCCGTCACAAATAGATTTGGCAGTACATGTTCGCCTTGGCCCATGAGCACATTATAATGGGACTGTCTGTCCATTACACACCTGGTCTGCCAGCCAAAAAAAAGACCTAGCGTAAGGGATCTATGCTGCCAACCCAGCAAATTTGTCACTTTTGTGCAGAGTTCATACAGATTTGACATTTCAAAGTGTATCATTTTGAGATGCAACAATTACTCAGTGATTAATTGATTACCTAATTAATTGACTATTTTGGTGTGTGATTAATAATTTTTAGTATTAACAATATTGCATACAAATTTATCATTAACATCTTTTGATTTTAGTCTCTCATATGTGAATATTTTTCATTCATTAAAGCAGACTTTGTGTTTAAGCCAAAACAAGATGAACTTTGACTTGAACTCTTTTCTGATATATTGCAGCCCAAACCACTTACTGTTTGTTTTTTTATTTTTTATATATTTGTCCCAGCTAGGGACGGTGGTGTCAATAGTGCAACCTGGGGGCCAATGGTGGCCTGCAGCTTGTTTTTGTATGGCCCGCGGCACATTGTACAAATAAAATAAAAAAAAATTCTGAAGCTGGAACGTTGATAGTAATAACTAAAAATAATACAAAGCTTTGTCTTTAAATATATATACCAAGTTGTTACTTTTCACAAATTTTAAAAATGCATACAAATATCTAAGTGGCGCCCTCATCGTTCGATTTTCAGTATGCAGCCTTAAGTGGAAAAAGTTTGGACATCCGTAGTCTAGGGCCTAACTAATTTAATAGAAATAAATAATAGAAATAATAGAATGATTCAGATTAATTGACTAAGAAAATAATTGTTAGGAGCAGCCATGGTTATTGTTTTTATTCTTCTGAATATGTGTATGCCATTACATTATCATATAATTTCCGGTGGTACTGTCACGATCTGTGTGTTTTGTAGGCGTGACAGTTTGGTGTTTGAGTTTGTATGCCTTTGTTGTTGCTATT
This sequence comes from Oostethus manadensis, assembly GCA_024372805.1. Taxonomy (NCBI): domain Eukaryota; kingdom Metazoa; phylum Chordata; class Actinopteri; order Syngnathiformes; family Syngnathidae; genus Oostethus; species Oostethus manadensis. The sequence goes on from QODF01000007.1 coordinate 5,871,867, forward strand.
TTCCTCATTTCATATCTTTTCCCTGCCTTCTCTGTTTGTCACCTTTTGTAATTACGCGCACCTGCTTCTCGTTTAGTTCCGCACTATTTAGGTTCAGGTGTGTGCACCCTTAGTTGTCGGCTCATTATCATTGCCATTGTTTCTTTTACCGCTGTACGTGTGGCTTCCGTGTTCCTGCCGCTGCTTTGCAGCATCTTTATTAAAGATTCCTCCAACTTACCTGCTTGGCATCCAGCTCCCTGCATCCTCGGGGTCGTTACACCATGCCGAGAAGACCGCACCGTGACAGGTACAGCTCATGTAAAGGGTTGGAAGAAGATAAAACCAGAAGGCTGGCCATTCAGCTTGTTCATTTTTTTATCACCCGTTTTGTGCTCTAACACAGTGGTCCCCAACCGCCGGTACCAGGCCGCCGACCACTTGATAATGGGTCGCCCAAGAAATAATGAACTTTTTCTGATTTATGTATTATGTAAGGAAAAAAAGGCTCAGTGAAGAGACAGGGGAAAAGCCTACGACTTCCAAAAAGAGAAAGCTTTTAACAGACCCCAGGAGCCCTACTGGAAATATGGATTTATCCCCGAGGGGATACCAACATACCAGGCCCGCTCTGCATAATATGCGGAGAACGGACCTCTAACGAGGCAATAAAACCTTCAATACTGCTTCGGTACTAAAAGACAAAGCACCCCCAGAGCCTATCCCAGCTGGCTTTGGGCGAGAAGCAAAGATGGTCCTGGACTGGTCGCCAGTCAATTGCAGGGGACATATGACTATTCACAAACAAACACACATTTACACTCACACTCATAAGTATGGACAATTTAGAGTTGCCAATTAACCTGACAGGCATGTTTTTGGAATGTGGGAGGAAACCGGAGTACCCAAAGAAAACTTTGACAATGCAAACTCCACACAGAGATGCCGAGAACCCAGGCCTTCCAAATCTCCTGACCGTGTGGCCAACATGCTAACCACCCTGTACCAATTAACAAAATAACACAAATGGAACGCACGATGCAACCTTATTTATTGCAATGCAGGCACATCAAGCATACACACTAATGTACATAAAAAATTACACCGCTATTAACCCTGGTGTCTAAAGTGGAGTTTTAAATGCTTAAAAGATTTCTCCTTTGGAAAAAAAACTATCAGTCAGAAAACCCAGCAATCCTACCTTTGTGTTTTTCTCCATCTGAGCTACTTGTTGATGAGCTATTTCTTTTACTTAAGATTTGTCAGATCAATCAACATAGATGTTCGGACTTTTCTGCACGCTCTGACGCTCATTGCATTTGGCTAAGCAACGGCTTTTGATATATTTTATGTTTTCTGAGGGGAGGCTCATTGTACCATACAGTGGAAACACCAGTACTAGCACATGGTAGACAGCTCCCTTCATACTACATCATTCACACTCAAAAGATGCACTAAAGGGGAAACCTTTTCCAAAAAAGGATAGTGTTTCAAATTCACCATAGTGGATGCGCGTTTCACTGACTGTGGCAACGGAATCCTCATAAATAATGGACTGGTATGATGAATGAATTAAAATATTTCATGAGTCAACACTGGCAATATACAGTAGAGTTCAGTGTAGATGTCAACAACTGAGGAGCTGCAAAAACCTATTCAGAGGTTTTCCTCTCTCCAATCAACTTTTTAATCCAGGTACGCTGTTCTTCTGAACATTGTCTTGAACAACCCATTTTCCTCAGGTTTTCAAAGAGAAATGCATGTTCAACAAGTGCTGGTTTCATCTTTAAATACGGGCAAGCTGATTTACACCTGTTTTTTTCACAAAATTGATCACTGATTGAATACCACACTGCTATTTTTTAACACATCCCTTGCAACTAATTTCCCAGTTGCATAGCCCTAAGAGCGCATTTCATGAATGCTGAGTCTTGTTTGTTTTCTGAGAATCTACTGCACCTACTGGTGTGTACTAACAACAGTGATTCATCTGGTTAGTCACATTGGACTGCTATTATTTTGAACACTACTGTATGTTTTAGGAAATAATGTTGAGCCTAATGACAAAAAAAAAGAAAATGGTTAGATTAATTTATTTATTTAGTTACTATTAGTTACACTATATAGATACTGTATGATTCATTTATTATTTTTAGCATGGCAGAAGAATATTTAAATAAATACATATTTAAATAAATTCATCAATTAAATATTGTCAAAGGGTATGTAATCTATGTTACAATTCTAATATGCTCAGTCAACCATACCTGCACTCTTCTCCATACCTGAATCCATACCTGCACTCTTCTCCAATGCAGTCAGCATCAATGCAGCATTAGGGTGGTAGTTCTTTATGTAAAGATGGAGTCCATAGCTCTTCCAACATGAGAGCGGAATGGGCCATTGATGTCAGCATGAGATGTATATGGTGTGAACTGTGAATTGATGAGTCCGCCGTGTGTGTGTGCGTGTGTGTGTGTGTGTACGTGAAAGAATACTGAGTAGTCAGTATAAGGACCGAAAAAAGTTCAGAAGGAATTGTCAACACACCCACTGTAAAAAAAATAAACAAAAACAATACTGTTAAAACAATACTGTTTATACAATAATCCCATATTGTTTAAACAATAATCCCATATTCTTCCATTCATTAATGAAGTAACATTTTGTCTCTGCAGTAAATCGGCGTTTTCTCCCAGATCGTTCATTTTGTCAGAGACAAGCTGAGGCAGACAAACCACACACAGCAGCTGTCACACCGCCAGGCACTGTGTTCTTCATCGACAGCAGTCCCTACGGGGATGTACAAGACGAATTGCACACATTTTTACTTTCCTGGACAGGTAACACTGCAGATGACATCAAGTGCACGCTATGTCAACAGTTAAATAGTACAGAGCTGTTGGTGCACACAGAAAAGTGTTCTGCTATCTCTTCTTTCTCCAAATCAATAACAGGACAAATCAATCAGCCACATTAAATTGGTAGCAGCTTTTCTGGCTTTTAACATCTGAAATGTAAACAAGACTGAATATTTGAAATGTTTGGAATACATGTTTTTAAATAACAGACCAATTTGCTCATTTTAGTGAGTAACATGAAGTAAAATAAAATCAGATTTGTGTGTTTTGTGATATTATTTTAGAAAAGTTAATTGGTCTGAGACTGGGATATCCCAATTGTGGCCCTGAGGCCATTTTTTTATATTTTGAAAATACAATTAAACGAGAAAACTAAAAACAAGAAAAACAGAAAACGAGCAGTAATTTGACAAAAATGAAGCAGAAATATTAAAATATAGTTAAAAAAAAAAATAATATTTGAAATAAATAAATTCATATTGTGACAAAACATTTACACAGCAAATTGTAAATGTGAAAATGTAATTTGCACAATATTTTTTACAATGTTAAGAACACAACAAATATTAAAGTTGCAAAATTAGGTTGGGAAAAATGTCAATAAAATAAAGTCAAAATATTATGGGAATAAAGTGTTGCACAGAATTTACAAGAAGCTTCTCGTACAACGACGTGACTTTCTAAAACTGGAAAGCAAGAGTTAAAATGTAAAAGCCATTAGTGGAAAAAAGTAATAATACTCTTTGTCACCTCGAACACAAAGCATATGAGTTGTTAGCATATCTATGTACAATTACAAAATGTAAAATATTACAGTGGCCCCTATAATCTTTGATTTTACCGTATGCGGCCATTGCTGGGAAAGGTTTGCAGCCTTGTGGTCTAAGAAGAAGCTGAAGAAATATTGTATTGTATTTCAACTTGCTTGGAGCCGCACGGTGAATGTGTGGGTAGCACATTGGTGCGTGCGTGGGTTTTCTCCGGGTACTCCGGTTTCCTCCCACATTCCAAAAACATGCATGTTAGGTTAATTGGCAACTCTAAATTGTCCATCGGCATGAATGTGAGTGTGAATGTTTGTTTGTCTATATGTGCCCTGCGATTGGCTGGCGACCAGTCCAGGGTGTACCCCGCCTCTCGCCCAAAGTCAGCCGGGATATGCTCCAGCATACCCGTGACCCTAATGAGGATAAGCGGCATAGAAAATTAATGAATGAATGATAAACTTGCTTGGATTTCGTTTTTTGCAGCGTGTTGGCTGCCTCCTTTTTTCAAGGGTAACTGCCTGCATTAAACAAAAAAACAAGAGCTTTTGTTTTGCTTGTTGTTGGTTTGTTTGCTACAAATGTAGTCAAGGGGTGGCACGTGTACCAAAAAGAACCAAAAAATGTTTGGTCAAGTTCTGGATACTGCCATAGACAGGAAGTTAATTTCACTTTTAATTCAACATACTGTATTCTGCTCAAACTGTGTAAGTACACACAGTATTGTGTAAAAGTTCTAGCTCACTGACTTAAATGTATTCTCCCGACACTTATCAAGAATATTCATCTTGACCAATCAGCCCTGTTTTGGGGATTTGCACTGCCACATGAGATGTGTGCACGATATATTGCTTCTTTTATCCATGAAGCTTTTGTGTCATATTTGTTTGCAATCAATTTGCTGGTGCAGCGGTTCAGTGGCAGCAAAACAAAGGCATGTCGCAAAGCTGTGCTTGCTTGTAAGTTCAGTGGATGGGCTTTGATAACACCGGAGGTTTCTCAGGGCAAAGGGTATAAGGAAGGGCAGGGATGAGCATACAGGGCAGGGAGCCTGAGGAGGAGGGATAGGTCAGGACTTATTACTTTCAGTAGAAGTCCTGTAATGTTGGTTCCTATAATAATTGGAACCAATAGCCATTGGGAGCCTTTCAAATAAGCTTAGATTGGCATTTGGAGAAATGTATTACTCAGATTTACTCAGATCTATCAATCTATAATTTAAGTAATTTTTTGCACCTTGTTTAGCAAAATCAAGAGACAAAATATTGGGAGAAAAACCCTCATTATGATGCAGTGGAATAACTACACTGCATCATAACGGACATAATCAATTCATCCAAAAACGAATGGAATTACATTAAATTGATTGTGTGAAGTCTGGACTTCCCCACTGAAACTGCTGCCCCCGCAACCCGGACCCGGATAAGCGGAGGAAAATGGAATGGAATGGAATGATTGTGTGAAATGTATTTTCGGGGCGTCAAAATAAGGCATGTATTGCAATTAATTGCTTTAGTTAAATGCTAACATGACCCGAGCAGCCAACGTCTGCGACCGACAGGCTGACTTATGTTCTTGCCAAGTGGACTGCAGGCCGATAAACACAGAGGCAGATGCGGGGTTAACATCTTGGATGCTTTGTCCAATGGCAAGCCACCATGCGGGACTACAGTGACGACCAAAATCAGCAACTTGTACGATTTAAGAGTTTGGTGGCGGATTCAAACAACTGTGTTGCTACAACTGGAGATCACTGAAACTCAGTGGTTCAGTGTTGAATAACTGAATGAAAAGTGTTTGTACTGTTTTTTGATGTGTTAAATTCAATTTACATGCCTTATAATTTGGAGATTGACAAAAGAACACAGCAAGATTCTCCCCTGGTGGTCAAAACTAAAGGTTGGAGGCAATGTAAATTGCTTTATAAGTAAAAACAATACAATACTTTATAAAGCCACTTCTTTTGTTATACAGCAACATTTTTGATATACTACAATATTCTAATGAATTTAAAAGAAAATACCACAAGGTGAGGGTTTTTCTCAGCATTTTTTGTTGAGATTAAAAAAGATTAATTAGATGTATTAAGTACAGATCATAATTAATCAAATTCCCATTTTTTATGGCCCCTACTGGTTACACACAAGTCCATTTCGCAACAACTGCCCTAATAAATTAGTGTTAAGAGATTGAAAAAAGAGATTAGCTCAATTAATCCGTCCATCCATCCATCCATTTTCTTCCGCTTATTCGAGGTCGGGTCGCGGGGGCAGCTATCTCGGGGTCTTGTTCACGAGTGAGGGAAGGATGGAACGCGAGATGGACAGGCGGATTGGTGCGGCGTCTGCAGTGATGTGAACTCTGCACCGGTCTGTCGTGGTGAAAAGAGAGCTGAGCCAAAAGGCAAAGCTCTCAATTTACCGGTCGATCTACGTTCCTATCCTCACCTATGGTCATGAGCTTTGGGTAGTGACCGAAAGGACAAGACTGCAGGTACAAGCGGCCGAAATGAGTTTTCTCTGCAGGGTGGCTGGGCTCTCCCTTAGAGATAGGGTGAGAAGCACTGTCATCCGGGAGAACCTCGGAGTAGAACCGCTGCTCCTCCGCATTGAGAGGAGCCAGATGAGGTGGCTCGGGCATCTGGTTAGGATGCCTCCCGGACGCCTCCCTGGGGAGACGTTCAGGGCACGTCCAACCGGTAGGAGGCCTCAGGGAAGACCCAGGACACGCTGGAGAGACTATGTCTCTCAGCAGGCCTGGGAACACCTCAGCATCCGCGGGGAAGAGCTGGACGAAGTAGCTCAATTAATTACAGATCATAATTAATTATTCTCTGAATTAAAAAAATATATTTTGACAGCACTAATTTATTGCAGATAAATACTGTCGTGTCCTGGGGCTGGTGTTGCAAAATGAACGGTTCACCTTCTGTGCAACCAGCACAGGCACTGTTAATTCAGTCTAACCTAATTTGCTATTTTAAGATGTCACCTGTGAACAGGGTTAGGATTAAATGCGCTTAAATAAAGATCATGTGGGATTGTGCTAGTCTAACACATGATATACTGCCTTGTAAATGGTTTTGCACTTTCAAAATAACATTCAAAATTATCGTTACAATTACTATTACCACGCTCATCTAAAGTGTGTGTGTGTGTGTGTGTGCGGGTGTTTTCACCAAAGCAGACTGGACACACAAAGGGAAAAAGGACAGCTCGCCCGGTAATTACGGCAGCTAATAGTGCGGCTGCTGATTCCATCTCGTGTCAGTGAGATTTGCTGAGTTGGATAAGTAAACTTAAGACAGCCCCGGACAAAGTCTTATAGTAAGGTTAGGAGAGATTGCACTGATGCCGCTCAGATTTCCATACCTTGGTGATCAATTTTGTTATGATTTGTCATAAATAAAAGTGGTCAACATATAATAATCATACCAGCTTGCTAATTTACCTGCACGTGATCAACGTTTTAAAATCATTTTTAAAATTACAACACAGGATTTTGCAATTAGTAAAGAATCCAATGGATCATTGTATGATTGGTGGGGTGTAACACAAGCGATGGGACTTAAAAGGAATACAAAATATAAAAAAAATACATCTTTTCCCAGAATGGAAAAGTATTTTTTTTTTGCATTCTTCACAACTGCAGCACATTAGTACACAGTACATTGTACATGCAAATTTGAAAAAGCCTATTCTTAACTTTTTAAGAAAACGCAAAAGCAAGTACAATCCCACAAACCCAGCATGAGTAAGATAAATGGCGATAAAATGGTGAAATATTCACCCACTAATTGTCGTCTGTGAAAAAGAATATTGGGAATTATATTAGAAGTGGAGGGACACACTGATAACAGAGGGTGCGTGATTATGATAAGCCATATTGCCTCAGTTTCTTTGCACAAGCTTATGAATATGACAAATAGATGAGCAATAGACAATACAAGGCAGCTCAAAAACTGCCCAGGAGAGGGCGCTCTATATTCAATAAAAAGAAAAACAAAACCTTGGCCAACACACACACACACACACACACGCACACACACACACACACACACACACGATGAAGCAAGTTAATCAAATCCTTCCTGCTGTGATAACAATCTTTGTGCGGCCAGTACATTTCAAGTATCCTCTTATCTTACTTGCGCTTCATTTTTCAGATTCTCTTTACCTCCCCTTTCCTCCTTACATTTATTACATGCTCATCTTCATCTTCTTAGGCGGACCCAAGCCGGTCTCAACACTATTGTGCCAACTAGTGATCATCTTCATCCAAAGCCATCCACATTCATTGCTGTTACTGCGCTCGCCATAGAACCACGACAGCCCCAACATACCGTAACTGCATCAGGAAGACAAGTAGATACAGTACTTGCAAAAAGTACATTGCCATAGAAACAAGGTAACTGTGAAGAATAGGGATGGCCGATCCACATTTCTTGGCTTCCCATTGTTCTTTATAGTCTAACCGATCTGATTCGGTACCAATCCTTTTTATTTTTATGAAACGCCAAACAGGACTTTGTGGGTTTGAATATGGTTATGAAAAAAGCTTTTTTGCTGAATTTACTTTTCTATTACCCAGCATGACCAACAATATTGTTATTGTTCTGTAACAAACCTGACTGCACGTTGGCTGAGTGGGTGGCACATTGGCCTCACAGTCAGGAGGTTTATGGTTTGAATCTCGGTTGGGCATCTCTGTGTGGAGTTTGCATGTTCTCCCCGTGCGTGTGTGGGTTTTCTCCGGGTACTCCCGTTTCCTCCCACATTTCCAAAACATGCATGTTAGGTTAATTGGCGACTCTAAATTGTCCATCGGTATGATTGTGAGTGTATGTGCCCTGTGATTGACTGCGCTTCTCGCCCAAGCCGGCTGGGATAGGCTCCAGCATACCCGCAACCCTAATGAGGATAAGCGGTATAGAAAATAAATGAATTAAACCTTTTGTAAGTCAGGTCCATATCCAAGATAAAACTGGGAAAATGGGTGCTCCAAAGACTTTTGGGGGCATGATAAATCATTTGACATTGTTACATTTGATCAATTTGTGGTGCGATTTAGAATACAGTGAGCGTTCACACTCACATTCATACCTATGGACAATTTATAGTTGCCAATTACCCTAACATGCATGTTTTTGAAATGTGGGAGGAAACCGGAGTACCCGGAGAAAACCCACACACGCACGGGGAGAACATGCAAACTCCACACAGACATACCCCGAACGTCCTGACTGTGAGGCCAATGTGCCACCCACAAAGCCACCGTGCGGCCGCCGATTTTATTCGATTTCCAAAATACAGCTGATCGGCACCCGATAACGATCCTGAAGATCAGATCTGGACATTGATAAGGATTCAATTTCAATATTAGAAAATGTGTACAGTACAAGCAAACGTTTGAACACATTTTCTCATGCTATTGATTGATTTGGTGTCCAGATGTTTGACAAATATGTACATTTGTGGGAAACAAACCAACAACAAGCAAAACAAAAGCTCTTGTTTTCTTGTTTGATGGAGGCAGTTACCCTTGAAAAAAGATGCAGCCAACATGCTGCAAAAACTGAAATCCAAGCAAGTTTATCATTCATTCATTCATTTTCTAAGCCGCTTATCCTCATTAGGGTCGCGGGTATGCTGGAGCCTATCCCAGCTGACTTTGGCAGGAGGCAGGGTACACCCTGGACTGGTCGCCAGTCAATTGCAGGGCACATATAGACATACAACCATTCACACTCACATTCATACCTTTGGACAATTTAGAGTCGCCAATTAACCTAACATGCATGTTTTTGGAATGTGGGAGGAAACCGGAGAACCCGGAGAAAACCCACACAAACGCGCAAACTCCACACAGAGATGCCTTACGAAGATTCAAACCCAGATCTCCTGACTGTGAGGCCAACATGCTACCCACTCATCCACGGTGCGGCCCTTATCATTATCCCATCTTCTATAAAATTATAAAATGATGCAAATGGAATAAACACATTTTACATAAATAATTAGTATAAACAACAATGAATAACACAACACGGCTGAAAGACCAAAAATTAAAGAAGACGATTTTGTGTTAGCTACAACCTCACGGGATGAGGCAACTTCAGGAGAGTATCAGTTAAATTTTCCGAAAGAGCCGGAATTATGTTTTTAAGAAGTAAATGCAACCTTGTTATGACCTCCATTCACTCTGAATATCCCAAGCATGCATTGAATCCTTAGACTACCTCACATTAGGTTACAATTTGAAAAGGAAATTCCCAAGAAGTTTCCAAGGCTTATTCACCAAAGTTGCCGTGTCCTTGGTGTTTGTTGGCGTGCGTGTCATGTCTGGGAATGTGCAGATGAGTGCATAAATCAAAGCACGGCGGTCGTATCATCAAGCAGTGCTGTTATACACACAAAGTGCACAACGGACAAGTCGTAGAGGGCAGGGGGCCGCTTTTGCACTAATAATATACCCATCGTTCATATGTGTTGTCTTTTAGCAGCAATTGTAATTTTGTTAGTAGGATTGAAACGTGACTGTGCATGCAATCGCACTGCAGTCAAAAGGTTGATTATTGCAAAGACTGCAGCCAGGTACCTGAGTATATCTCCCTGCTCTTCAATTTCATCAGCAACCTCTTCACACCTGCAACAACGTGAACAAGCCCATGACAAAGTGTGCAAAAGTTCTTTACAGAATGATTCACGTTCGGTTTAAAAAAAGTTAACAACAGGGCTCGAAGTGAACTGCAGCTTTGCAAGTGATGGCATTCCGTGCTAAAAATAAACTACTTTTTTTGTAGACATAAAAAAAAAAAAACTGCAGTGATAATGTGAAGCAACCAAATGAATGCGGATACCCTAAGGATGTCACACCACCAGCAGGCCCTCAAAGACTCAGCATTTCCTCACTTCAACACCAACACCTGCTAACTGCTTCGGGTTGTCACGTCCCCGCGATGGGGATGCGCTCCTTTTATTAGGTACTTACCTGTGTTCCTGTTCGGGAAGACGCAGCAATGACTCTGCAGTATGCCTGGCAGCACCTGCGGAGAAAACAAGACAAAAGTTAATATTCAAAGCAGGAACAAAGCATAGTGTGTATGCTTTACCACAACATCTCATCCTGGTTGCTGAGTGAAGTACAAATAACATCAAGTCCCGCATGTAGCTAATGCATAAATGAACTGAATTAAAAATATTGTTCGCTTCCGAGAGTCAATAGAGTATCACGTGAACATACCTTGAAGTGGCAGGAAGTTGAAGCGGCCAATACCAGAGCCAACTATTGAACGGCTCCCAACCCTGAGGGGAGTCATTCCAATCAATAATGAAAGCTTAACGTCCACTCTCTGGGGTAATATGCAATTCTAATTGATATCAAACATCTTATTAGCTGCTAATAATTTGCCTCCCTGATGAGATTTTGGGGGAAAACTGTGCCGACTTAGACAATAAAGTCAAAGTAATGAAATCCCTTTCAGTGTTACCAGCATTGTTTGACTATGTGCATGACTGTGAATATTAATAATAGCGTTCCCAAGGATTTCTAACAGTAACATGGTGAGAAAAGAAAGATGACTCTCCCTTGCCGGGGACACAGGGTCTCCAACATGTTTCCACATGCATACATAGAAATGAAAGAATGTTGGGGGCCACATTGGTACATTTTGTAAATAAATTTTGTGTTCTCTGTGACAAAGTAAATAGTTTTTGTGTAATATCTATTTTATTAATCATTCATTTAATTGGCCAGACGGTTAGCTAAGGTGGTTATATTGGCCACACAGTCAGGAGGTCTGGAAGATTTGGGTTCGAATCCCCGTTGGACATCTCTGTGTGGAGTTTGCATGTTCTCTCCGTGCACGCGTCGGTTTTCTTGGGGTACTCTGGTTTCCTCCCACATTCCAGAAACATGCATGTTAGGTTAATTGGCGACTCTAAATTGTCCATAGGTATGATTGCGAGTGTGCAAAGTTGTTGTGTCCTGTGAATGACTGGCAACCAGTCCAGGGTGTACCCCGCCTCTCGCCCAAAGTTAGCTGGGATAGGCTCCAGCATACCCCTGTGACACTAGTGAGGAAAAGCGCCATAGAAGATGGATAGGAGTAATTTAATTTTCACAATACACCATTGGCAACTAAAAAACATATTGGACACCCCCGCAGATTATTTCAGCAATAAACTCCCCTTCCTCCTCTTCTGCTTTTTAGCACTAGCATTCCACTGCACGGACTCTAAAGTAATCTAATATACTGTCCTTTACTGCTCACTGAGACGAGATCTGATATGCGTCTCCCTTAATTAAGGTGAGAAGAGTATAAATGTATCTCTCTGGCGTATGGGTCATGCTTGGAAATGGAGAAATGGCTCGTGTGTAGGATACTCAATGATCAGTTATTACCAAAGATACACTGGGATAGTATTTTTTTTTCTTCTTAACCAGCAATAGTGGTCTACATTGTTTAACTATTTTAATTTAAAACAAATTGAAAAATCCATATACCTGCATATGAAGAGGTTGACTCTGATTTGCTTGGCACACCTCTACATTTTCAGCCACCACAGGTAGATGTTTTCTTTTTTTCATATATATATTTTACATTATCTTTTTATTCTTGCTCAAATTTGCATTATAAAAGGGCTGTCATGAGATCTCAATATTTCTCATTTAAGAAACAGGAACAGGAAAGAGGAAAGGAAAGGAATGGAACAGTTGTGAGTTACAGCATCGCTACTGTGACGGAAAATTCAGGTAATGTGGAAGTGGCAGTGTGCGATTCTGTCGCGAGCCCCGTGCTGTGTCTTTGCAGTCCTGCAGAGGACTCCTCCCTACTCACCTGGCCAGCACACCTGCACTTAATCAGCCAGTAGGCTACACGCTTCCTTTGCTCCTGCCATTTTGCAAGAATTCCTTGGAAACCTTTATTCCTTGGTGGCAGCTATTCCCAATCTTGCCGTTATATTTACAAAGGAGTGCAGAATTATTAGGCAAGTTGTATTTTTGAGGATTATTTTTATTATTGAACAACAACCATGTTCTCAATGAACCCAAAAAATTCATTAATATCAAAGCTGAATATTTTTGGAAGTAGTTTTTAGTTTGTTTTTAGTTTTAGCTATTTTAGGAAGATATCCGTGTGTGCAGGTGACGATTACTGTGCATAATTATTAGCCAATTTAACAAAAAACAAGTATATACCGATTCCAATTATTTATTTTCACCAGTGAAACCAATATAACATCTCAACATTCACAAATATACATTTGACATTCCAAAACAAAACAAAAACAAATCAGTGACCAATATAGCCACCTTTCTTTGCTAGGACATTCAAAAGCCTGCCATCCATGGATTCTGTCAGTGTTTTAAACTGTTCACCATCAACATTGCGTGCAGCAGCAACTAGAGCCTCCCAGACAATCTTCAGAGAGGTGTACTGTTTTCCCTCCTTGTAAATCTCACATTTGATGATGGACCACAGGTTCTCTATGGGGTTCAGATCAGGTGAACAAGGAGGCCATGACATTAGTTTTTCTTCTTTTAGACCCTTTCTTGCCAGCCACGCTGTGGAGTACTCGGGCGCGTGTGATGGAGCATTGTCCTGCATGAAAATCATGTTTTTCTTGAAAGATGCAGACTTCTTCCTGTACCACTGCTTGAAGAAGGTGTCTTCCAGAAACTGGCAGTAGGACTGGGAGTTGAGCTTAACTCCATCCTCAACCCGAAAAGGCCCCACAAGCTGATCTTTGACGATACCAGCCCAAACCAGTACTCCATCTTCACCTTGCTGGCGTCTTAGTCGGACTGGAGCTCTCTGCCCTTTACCGATCCAACCACGAGCTCATCCATCAGGCCCATCAGGACTCACTCTCATTTCATCAGTCCATAAAACCTTAGAAAAATTTGTCTTCAGATATTTCTTGGCCCAGTCTTGACGTTTCAGCTTGTGTGTCTTGTTCAGTGGTGGTCATTTTTCCAGCCTTTCTTACCTTGGCCATGTCTCTGGGTATTGCACACCTTGTGCTTTTGGCCACTCCAGTGATGTTGCAGCTCTGAAATACGGCAAAACTGGTGGCAAGTGGCATCTTGGCAGCTGCACGCTTGACTTTTCTCAGTTCATGGGCAGTTATTTTGCGCCTTGGTTTTTCCACACGCTTCTTTGACACTGTTGACTGTTTTGAATGAAACGCTTGATTGTTGGATGGTCACGCTTCAGAAGCTTGGCAGTTTTAAGAGTGCTGCATCCCCCTGCAAGATATCTCACTATTTTTGACTTTTCGGAGCCTGTCAAGTCCTTCTTTTGACCCATTTTGCAAAAGGATTAAATAATAATAAATAATTATGCTCACCTAATATAGGGTGTGGATGTCATTAGACCACACCCCTTCTCATTAGAGAGATGCACATTACCTAATATGCTTAATTGGTAGTAGGCATTCGAGCCTATACAGCTTGGAGTAAGACAACATGCATAAAGAGGATGATGTGGTCAAAATACTCATTTGCCTAATAATTCCGCACTCCCTTGTAGTGTCTAAAATTCCCCAAGTGACCGTAGCGCCACAGCCATACGCGTTTACTACACATCAATACATAGAAATACAATAAACCATATCAGGGATGGTAAAATGAACTTGAAGCCTCAAAGCTTGTCAGTGCTAATCCCACTGTTTCAAAATAGTGCTTTGGAGCTTGTATCCTCCTTCATTCAATGCATTAGCTCCTTATGTATGACAGCTGCCACGTTTCACAAAATAAATAACCAAAACAACTCAAAATAAAACTGTGAATAATGCACAAAATAGAGAAACTGCGGTACTACAGCGAAGTCAGAGTGATGGGACAAGCAAACGGGCCGAAATGTGAAAACTCATCCAGCACAGGCCAGGAGAGGAAGGAGAAACCGAGCCCAAACAGCAAAGGTCCAAGAGCCTTTTGCGAGCAAGCCCTACAATTTGTATGTTTAATGGTTGAACCAGTCAAACACTGTATTTTAACCGTAACTGAATAGCTTTTGTAATATTATTATTTTTAAAATAGCCTTTAAAAATAAACTTTATTTTGTCAACAAGGTGAGTTATATCTCAGTTAGGTTTTGTAAATTATTTGGTTCTCTCACCTTTCAATTTATGAATGGGTGCACAGCTCAACTGTTCAACATTTAGGCAATATAACAAGAGAATGTCTTTCAAATCCCTAATTACGATAGCGCAAAGAGTGCTTACATGGAGGCGGATAGGTCAGTTGAACTACAAATTCCGCTTCGTTAGTCAAGTGTGAAACAAGGGGTAGCTACTAGAGTCGGGAGCAATGGAAAGCAATTGCTCTAAGAGTTCAAGGGAAGCTCAGCTTCCCCTAAAATGTCCAAAAATGTACTGAAGGTTACTGAAATCTGTAATGGTGTGTGTACATTTCATTGACTAAATATGCACTACAAAACAGGACCTTCATTTGTTGTTCACAATCAGCTACTTATCACAGGTTACTGACACAACTCCCTTCTCATTTTATACTGAGCGTCTACTGACTTTAATGGGGAGGCGTAGAGTGGGTTGTTCCACTGCACAAAACTGTACAGTCTTTGGAGTAATGCTGGGCTTGGTCCCGCCCATCAGATGCTTAGCATCTTTGGGATCTACAGGTCAGCGGGCTGGCCCGGACGCTTGGCTTCTGCATGATGATTGGATGATCTGTCTGAGACGGAAACCCTTTTTAATTGAAAAATGGGCAAATCTGCGAGTATGAACGTCAACCGGAGCACTTTCCAAGTTTTTCATTCCGTTGTTCAGAACTGATCCTGAGACCTTACAAATCCCCAGCGACTTTGTCTTGGTTAAAAACTACTAGCGTCATGTTTGGTGACTCTCTTGTCACTCTGTGGTTTCTTCCCCCAACAAGCAGAGGAAAAGACGCTTCACAGATCATTTTTTGAAAATAAACATAAGGTAGAATTTACACAGAAGTAAAAATTCTACGATCAGGCCAGAAAAAAACGGGAAGGGGAGGGACATGTCATCAACTCTGCGCTTTTTATATGCCATTTTTTAAATAATTAGACGAATGTACACAGGCATAAAATGAACACTAGTAGCATCAGATGAATAGCCTTGCAGAGACAAGAAATACATGAGCCGGTTCGTGGTGACTCAAGCAGCTGCATGATGTGCAGTTCTGATTAATGCTGGCTGGCGTACGCTGGAGGAGTGTGGAGAACAAACTGTCATCGTCTCTTCAGTGTTTCAAGACACACAAAGCTGTCGCTCGCCTTGGTAAAAGGATTACAGACAAGCCATCTAATTTTGCATACATCAGTGCATTAGGTGTCGGTGTTCTATCTGCTCAAGCGGGAGAATTCAAGACAGACACAATTAAACGACACGCGTGGACAATCCCCAGGACACATAATTGGGACAGTCGTATTTTGAGCCCCAGAAAAGCAATTCCTTTCCTCAAAGTAATCCACAATTTGAAAAGACGGATCAGTTCCATCACATTTTATGAAACTGCTCTTTTTACATGCTTCTGCTGAACTGTTGATATTACATAAAAACGGATTCAATGATTTATACATGCATATATACACTGTATGTATATACATATACACATATTTATATTCATATCAACCAAGTAAAACTGTACATCATTTAAGTGACAAACATCATAGTGAGGATGAAAGGATGAATGATAGACTTTCGTTTTTTTGTATGTCATGCGATCGACCAAACATTGCAGAATCTTGAAAAGGAGGAAGCAGATATACAAAGCAGCACCAATCCCCTGAGATGGAGCGGATGCAGAAATTTTTAATTTAAATTCTGATGTCTGCAGGCTAATATAAAGGCTATTCTGGAAGAAAAACCTACATATGTTTTGATTGATTGATTCTTTATTTTTTGAGCCACGCAAAATAAAATGGCAAACATTGTACACACTCTAACCTTACTGGTACAGTAAACAGAAGAAAATAAGTCATTGCAAGTAATTCCTCATTTGGTCCCACAGATGGAGTCATTTCAGGTGTTTGTGAGAGACGTATATTCATCAGTAGAAGTAGAAAATGGGCTCGTAACGAGTCTAAAAAGAGATACTGAGGGGATATATAAATGGCCATTGTTTTAATGAATGACAATTTTCTTGAATCATTTAGAGCTACTTCAGCAGCGCTGAGAATGGCCATTATATGCCCCTCTTTATGGCCTTGTAAGAAGATTGAGGGATGGGGCACAAAGGCATACTTTCTTGTGTCAGAGGCACACACCAAGAAAATGCTTGTCTCCGTGGGCATACGGTAAATACTCAGGACACCGGAGCCAACAAACTCGCTATTATTTTTTTTGACGATGACGGCAAGGGTATACATTTTCATGAGCTAATAAAAACTTGAGAGGATGGACTAGTAGACAGCCTGGTACTTGAACTGACTTCCAAGTGGGTACATAAATGAATTTTATTATCTGCCTCATACCATGATGCGCCCATCACTGGGGAACAGGGTCAGTCTGGACTCATTAGACCACATCACCTTTTCCATCGCTCCAGAGTCAAAACTTAATGCATCCTTGCAAAGTGAATCAGTCCCCCTCATTATCCTCATTATTGTGTCATGTACTTTTCGAGCTTTTACGTTCCAAACTCTCAAGTTCTCTTGAAAATGCGTATGTGCGCAAATGTCATGAGTTCTGTTTTGGAGTTTGTTTGTAATAAAATGTTATTAAGCCGCTAAAAGGTGGACATTTAAAAAAAAAATCAGATTCATCGATTACTCAAAAAAAAATCGACCGATTAATCGGTAA
This sequence comes from Oostethus manadensis, assembly GCA_024372805.1. Taxonomy (NCBI): domain Eukaryota; kingdom Metazoa; phylum Chordata; class Actinopteri; order Syngnathiformes; family Syngnathidae; genus Oostethus; species Oostethus manadensis. The sequence goes on from QODF01000007.1 coordinate 5,889,267, forward strand.
TTAAAATAATCGTTAGTTGCAACCCTACCCATGTAGAAACCTGGGAAATACAATGGGAAGCTGTACAGGTGTCAAGCTCATTACCCGCCTTAAAGATAAACATTAAAAGATCCCGAAAATATAAAAATAGGTGTGACATTGCATAATAGATGTAAAAATAACTCGTTGCTTGGATTCTGAGCTGCATCTGAGCTTTAAACATCACATGTATCATGATGTTCTCTTCTACATCCAGAAGGAAGGCAAGTGTCTCATGCTCAGGTTACTGAAATATAACTTTTTGATGTGCAGAGTAAGCAGCAAGTATGGTACAAGTCACACGAACACAAAGCCACGTCCAAACAAATGATCAAAAACACACAAATGCAATGGGCATAAGGCTGCAAATAAAAAAGGCTGGAAATTCCTAAAAAAAACACGCAAACAGCATGAAGCAAAGTGAAAAGAAATCCTGCAAACTCAGAACAAAACCAGGTAGCCAGGTTACCAGGGATACCAGACCTGAAGGTTATTTGTCTTTGTGTTTTTTATTTTTTGGCACGGATCATTTAAGTGTAAACTATAAAACTGCAACTATACCGCTTGACTAAATAAGCCATGATTTATGTCCTGATCCACATTTTTTGGCATTCGATCTGATTTTTTTTTTATTGTCTTGCCTGTCCGATCCAATCCGGTACCAATCCTTATATTAGAAACGGGAATTTGTAGAATTGAATGTGGCTATTCAAATAGCCTTACAAATACAGTAAAGTAGAGCTGAACAACAGGTTTGAGCTTTAAAGAAAAGGGCCGAGTGCTTTGCGTTCACGTGTAAATAATTGGCCAATTACTGCCATCCTGACGTGCAATTATTACAATACTTTTAGGGTAGGATTAATCATTTAACATGATTATAGATCAATTTGTGGTGTGATTTAAATTTATAGCAGCCCATCACACTCTGGTGATGGAAGCTCGTCCTGGCTGTGTGGGTCGAGGCATGCTGGGTGGTGTGTGTGTGTGTGTGTGTGTGGGGGGGGGGGGGTCCCTCACCTCACCTCACCTCTCATACATTCTCAGTGATGTCCACAGGTGCATGCACATTTATCCATGTGTATGGGCTTGTGGGAATGCACCCGTGCACACCTACAGGGATACCTGTTCACGCTTGCATATAAGCACCCCATTACCTCCCTGATCTATCCATGGTTTTATCAGGCTGGGTTTATTACGAAGATGGTGATGTTGGCAATAAGATAACTAACAGTTATTGACAAATTTCCCTTTTTTTCAATGTTATGGTTAATATCTTCATTGCTTCATTGAGGCCGCATGGTGGCTGAGTGGTTAGCACATTGGCCACACAGTCAGGAGATCTGGAAGACCTGGGTTCAAATCTCCGTTGGGCATCTCTGTGTGGAGTTTGCATGTTCTCCCTGTGCGTGTGTGGGTTTTCTCCGGGTACTCCGGTTTCCTCCCACATTCCAAAAACATGCATGTTAGGTTAATTGGTGACTCTAAATTGTCTATTAGAGTATGAATGGTTGTTTGTCTATATGTGCCCTGCGATTGACTGGCGACCAGTCCAGGGTGTACCCCGCATCTCGCCCAAAGTCTGCTTGGATAGGCTCCAGCATCCCCGTGACCCTAATGAGGATAAGTGGTATAGAAAATGAATGAATGCATGAATCTTCATTGCTCCTATTACCGTTATTAATCAAAATAATGATGACTCTTTCAATACAGTATTATTGCTATTATATTATTTTGTTATTTCCATTAAGGTCTTTGCTACCGTCATAGGCACTTGCTGATGTAGTCTGATTTGTCTCTGTTGTTTTGTTATTGTTGTTGCTGGTGTTGTTGACGCTCTCTGTTTTGTCGCCCTGTTCGCCCTGCTCTTTCCTCCTATCTTCTTTTTTCTTCTTCTCTATCCCCTCCTGCTCCGGTCCTTCCACCCCAAATTTGCATAAAAATAAATTAAGTACGTAATAAAATCTATGTGACAGAGGAGATTATCTTATACGTTTACACTGTTTAGCATTTAAGGGCATCTATATCATAAATACGATTTGCTCTAATGGATGGACAGGACACGCACACACAAAAAGAATATAACAACTAGCGGTTAGAGCGACACTTCCCATGCGAGCTCCTGGCACCATGACAGAGGAGTGCGGGAACAAGCAAGGGAGCTACGGGGATACGGTGCCAGATATCCAGCATCCAATGTCAAAGTGACTTTACCGCAGTCGTCTTGACCACGGAGTCAAGTGGCAACCATCTTTGAGGCGCAATTAGTGCACCCACCATGCTGGAGTGTGGCCCAGAGTCACGACAACCGGATCGGCCTGATCTTGTGGCGGATGCCAATGTTTTCTAATCTTCAAAATACAGCAGATCGGCAGTCCATCCCGATCACGAAGATCAGATCGGGACATCCGTAATAGATATTCAACAGCAATGTCTTTTAAGACTCCAGGGCACAAACAAGCTAGGTTTTTCAAAGTGCTATTAGAACTTGTGTTTTTGTGTTGCAGTGTTTTTTTACAATTGTAATGTCATCAAATGAATTCAAATAAGTGCATCTTTAATTCAACGATCAGCTGCACCTTTACCTTGTACACAGTGCTTCTATGGGCATTAAATTGACAAATAGCAACAATCAAACAACAGTTGCTACTATGATGAAAAGGAACTGGCTCTTCTGGCTTATTTATCAGAGCATACGGTTGGATTGTAAGGTAAAAGACAAAATGGAAAGCGGCATGAGTACAATGTAATAGGACATGGGGGGGGGGGGGGGGGGGGAGGGAGAGGGCAGCAAGAACACATCTGTGCAGGGCAGAGCAATTGAGAAAAGAGCTTGCTAAATGTTTCAGCACTAACTCCTCTCCACTGGAGACCAAAATGGTATCACCAAAATGCCGGTGCATCTTGAAGCAGATTGTGAAAGCCTTATTGTGTCGCTGTCTGTACAGTCAGATGTGTCTTGTATTTCTTATTTGTCATTTTACATAGACAAGCTACATATGCTGCATACATTATGGGAAACACCCTGATGCAAACAAATTCATGCTTGCCAAGACACAGTTAATTATCCTCCTTACTGATTTAAATTCATTATATTTACTCCCGTCTGCTTCCTGCATTAATTGCTCTTGCATAGCACTTTGGTTCACCTGCACGCAAAAAGCAACGGACACGAAATAATGCATACGTGTAGCTTTGACGGAGAAAAACATCAAGAGTGTGGACAAAAAAGGACACAGCAAAGTCTCAACAAAGCAAATGCATGTCACTACCCACCAGTTGACAGAAGTGTACAAGATTGTGTACTGAAAAAAAGGAACCAGGTTTGAGCTGGTCGTTTTGACTAAATTTCCTTGATCGAATATGGTAAAAATGAATGATCAATTATTGGAATAGGCGAATTCTCTCAAAACTCTGAACTCATTGCTGTGGACCTGCGTGGATGTTCCTCAACTTCCCATAGCGGACCTCACATGCAGTACTTCCTCTTTAGACTGTGCCTTTGCCGGTTCCAGCAATTTAGTGCACTCAAATTTAAGGACAGTCATTCATTCATTTTCCATGCCGCTTATACTAATTAGGCTCGCGGGTATGCTGGAGCCTATCCCAGCTGGCTTTGGGCGAGAGGCGGGGTACACCCTGGACTGGTCCCCAGTCAATTGCAGCAAATTTGACGACACGGTAAACAAAATTCCTAATGATCATTACACCCATTTGTTATGATTTAAATATTACAAGCAATCCTACATATCTGAAAAAATGTGTCGCACAAACCTTCGAGTTTAAGCCAACATCATGCAAATGTCAGGAGACCTTAAGTTCAGCAAAGTTCAGTTCAGGTCAGTTGAAAAGTTTATCTTTGTATCAGCTTGTGATTTTACAAATTTGTTATCAATGTTTTAAGTGTTCTGGACCCCAAAAAGCGCAGGATTTCAACAAAGCAAACAAATTCTGCTTTATCTGCATGTAAACTCAAGTTTTTGAACACATTCGTTTATTTTCTATGCCGCTTAGGGTCGCGAGGTATGCTGGAGCCTATCCCAGCTGGCTTTGGGGAAGAGGGGGGGTACACCCTGGACTGGTTGCTAGTCGATCAAAGGGTACATACAGTATAGACAAACAGACATTCACACCTATGGACAATTTAGAGTCGCCAATTAACCTAACATGGAATGTGGGAGGAAACTAGAGTACCCGGAAAAAAACCACACACGCACGGGGAGAACATGCACACTCCACACAGAGATGCCCAACGGAGATTCGAACCCAGGTCTTCCAGCTCTTCTGACTGTGTGGCCAACGTGGTAACCACGTCCAGTTTTGACAGCAATTTACCAGTTGTCCAAAATGTCCTTCCTTTTTTTCAGATGTCTTGTGTTTGTTGGTAAAAACCGTGAGATACATAATGTGAGAGTTGCAATCAATGACTGTATTGTAATTTTCCCTCTGTGTAATTATAATAGAGACATTTGTTGAAGTTGATAAAGAACAAAAAGATTGAGAAAATCCTCTTAAAAACATGGTACACAAAACGTCCGACAACAAAGTACTTTGTATGCCTAAAAGCGCTGCTTCTCAACTGGTTTGGCTGGGGGGACCCACCATCACCCCTCAATGACAAGAAGCAACCCAAATCATGGGAATTTCTCAACTAACGCTTCTTAAATATCTTACAGCTTGTTCGCAACAATTACACCCAGAGGGTGCTAACTTTCTAACATGTTGGAATCATTACATCTTGCCCGATTCCTGCTCAGGCAAAATGCATTTTTATCCACATATTCATACATGATTTCAACAAAGACTGTGTAAAGTTCATGGTATATCTTCGGGTTGGGCCTGAATGACAAGTGAAAATATCTGTGAGAAGAGTCCAGTTGGTCTGATTCAACGACTCAGATTTGAAAAAAATACAATTCAAAATGATTAAAATAAATTAGTCCTGAAGCCTTAATGGAGTTTCCCTTAATAACACTGTTTTTTTGGATGCGCAATTATCGTGCGCACGTCCTGTTTGACCTCTGGCCGTAGTTTGAGGAAGCAGCGGTCACCGTGGAGCTACAGGCGGATGCAAATATTGAGCAGAAATGGACAAAAGAAAGGATTGGTAAATTTGGAGCGTCACTGCCCTTTATTATTTGTATTTACTGTCGCTGTGATTGGAATTGTTGCAGACAACGCCGTTGGCGACTCAACACAGAGAAGGGAGGTACTGAAGCACTTTGGTACTGTATTATTTTTTTTTTATCTAGTGGCGGACCCCTTTAGACATTTGCCTTGAAGACATGTACCCCCTACTCCTGCACAATTAAAAACATAACCCTTTTTTAATCTTAATTAACCTTTAATATTGAACATGATTAATTGGTCCATCAGGACTTTGCGGTCTCCACGTAGATCTTGGCAATTTTTCCTCAATGAGCTTTGTGACTCTCTTTGGAATGACTGTTGGGTGCTTGACTACCTGAAGAAGGGCTGAACATTGTAGTCTTCCACCCCAAGCTGTGTATTTTGTCGTTTACTTACAGTTGAGTGTGCGTTTGATTTGTCCTTCAGTTCACGCCGCTGTCTGTCAGGAGTATGCGCTTCCTTTTCCCACAGGAATTTAGGAACTGTGTTAGGTCCAAGCTGACGAGGTAATTTCTCCACTTCTCCCACCGTGTTAATTTAACTTTCATTTAACTTTATTGCTTCGTGTTTGTGGCATCTTCGTGAAATCGTTTTCTGTCCCCTCTTAAGTCCTTCTCTAATGCATGGATTGCCTTTGATGGAATTAAAGGAGGAATCTTTATGGTGACATAAAATGTTTGATCCGCTTCTATTGAAGCAAGGTACTGAACTGCCTACCATGCTCCATCCCATTTCGGTGTGAACAGCATAAGGCTCATTAGAGCAGAATTTCATCAACAGTGATGGTGACTCCATTGTTTGGCCATTCCTGGTTGGTACGCGTTGGTGGTGCACTGGCATGCAGTCTTTCGTATTTGCACAAAGTAGGTCAATATATGTTGCAGAAGTGACACAGAGCCCAGGACCCTACCCATTGTTTACAGTTGCATGTTTCTCCATCACTGTTTTGAGTCTGAGTTTAACAGGGGAATATCCGGCTTGCAATTCACGACTCACCTCTTGATCGACAAAAGCAGTGTCGCTTTGTGTGTCTACTAAAGCATAGACAAGTTTTTCTTTGAGTGGGTTTGTTGCAGATGACATCCAAACTGGAACAATCATTGAAGTACATACAGATTGTCCGTCTTGAGAGACACTGAGTGACATGGCGGCCGTTGGCTCTGATGTGTTATGCAATACATTGTGTTTCTATTCCTGTTTTTTTGTTTAGCTGTAGCCATGCAAGCAGGTTGGATGTCTTTTCATGCAGTTGTGACGACACGCCTTCGCAAAATGGTCATGTTGTAAACAACCATAACACCGTTTCCTGTCTTTCTTCCAGTGACGTTTTCGAAGGAAAGGGCACATGTGAAGCTGATGTGTGTCCTGACACAACGAGCATGTTGATGCCCGTGTTTGTTTCAGTTATTTTTCTGCCACTGAGTTTATTTGTTGTTGTGTCGAATACACTTGCCTTCTCCATTTGAACATCTTTTCGATTTCCTTTATCTCTGAATGACTCTGAAGACGGAAGCGCCTGATCGGAGTTGACTGGATTGCAGGCAATTTCAGCTTCTAGTGACAGAGATGCTGCAAAATTTTTCAAGCTGGGAAAATCTTTCCCTTCTAATGTTGTCTTTGTAACCTGGCAGTCCCATCTGTTTGCAGCCCATTTGATTTTAAGGCAACACTTGCCAAACTGCCAAACGTAAGTAAAAGTTTACTTTGGTGTGTATCAATTTCAACTTACCCAACAATTTTTGTTTTAGCTATGATAAACATAATCATTGTGGTCCCGTCATTACAATTGCCATGTTTCCCATACTGTAGTTTAGTTTGTGTACTTGCTTGCATGCGTCCTTCGTATTACTTGCTATGACAAATACATTTATGGAAGAAGCACTCCAATCGCTTATACTGTAATGATAATATAGTATAATGGCTGGTCTCCTGTCATCTACCATTGTCATACTGTCAGGACATGAGCAAAAGAATAAAGTCATTACCATTAGAGAATTAAAATGTGTCCAAATTATTAAACATAGAATTATGTGTATGGATAAAGGGCAAAATATGTTTGTTACATTTTTTATGCATGCAATTGGTCATTGATAGAATAAAGACTTTTTTTCTGTTCCATATTTGAATTGTCGAAAGTAATTTTTATGCATTATGTATAATATTCATGTGTAATATTTGCTTTATATAATCCATATTGGATGTACAGTGGAACCCTGGGATACAAAATTAATTTGTTTTGAAAGAATTTACGTAAGCCGATTTTTTTTGTAACCCGAACAACATTTAACATGTAAATTGGCTAAATTGGCTAATTGGCTAAATCGTGACCCGGAAGACCCCTCATACGATGTAAAAAAACACAGTTCTGCACATTTAATACTGTATAAATAACAAGTACTGTAATACAAATGTAAAGTTAATAACACCTGAAATATAATGTATATTGAATTAAAATTCTTAAAGAAGAGTTACGCCATTGTGGATACCTGAGCTAAGGTATCGGCTTTAACTCTTGTTTGAACATCTGCGACATAATTGCTGAACAGTCGATGGACAACGAGACTGACGGACGACAATGATGACAGCAAACCCCGGCGTGTTTGACGGCAAAATTGCCCAGCTGTTCAAGTCAGATGCAGAAGATGTATTTGTGGGAGAAGAGGGATAAAACATACAGTGAGTGTATAGTTAAATGTAGAATAAAGTTCAAATAAACTCACTGTTTTGCATCGGTTGTCTTTTTTTGTATACTGTATGTTTTAGCATGCGCCTTAAAATACGGCAAATCGGGAAAATTCCGAAAAAAAACAAGTTAGACAAATTTTCGTAAAGCACACAAATTTTTGTAAGCCAAAGAAAAAAAAATCAGAAAGGTATTTTCGTATCCCCGATTTTTCGTGTTCCAGGGCGTGCATATCCCGGGGTTCCACTGTATTAATGTCTTCCAACATTATATTGCACTGTGTGTTGACATTTCTTTGTCAGTAATACCTAATTAGTGTGGCGTTCATCTCTAGCTTGCGAACACATTCTCCATTATCAATCATCAATCATAATCAATACACTTACGTTTCATTTAGGTTTGACCAATAAAACATTCTACTAGCTTTTTGGAATGAATTCAAAATAAGGTGACATGCTTAATGTAAATTTTTTTCTAATTAAAGCATCATATTTAATGGTTTATTACAAAGTGCACCATATTGTGACATCGTGTTTACCAAAAAAGTACAGTATCCTCAGTTACTAATAGATTTTGCAATACGTAACACGTTATTACAAACTGTGGCAAAATGTATTACAAAATGCGTTCAAGAATTTTATTACAAAATGCGGCAATTATTACAAATTGCAGAGTTGTTACATAATGATGTCAAATTGTTATTACATATTTCACCATTACTGCATACGATGCCTGGCCAAAAAAAAAGTTGCCACCTGGATTAAGTAAGCAAATAGGTATGAGGTTGCTGCAGTTGGTCAGGTCGAGGTCCAGCAACACTATGTGCTCTAAAAATGAGGTCAGATGACTACCTGACTGTGCTGAATGACCACTTATTGCATCAATAGATCTTTTTTTATCCCCGGTGGCACGGGCATATTCAAAGATGACAATGCCAGGAAAGCTCAAATTGTGAAAGAGCGGTTCAGGGAGCATGAGTCACACATGGAGTCCAGACCTCAACCCCAGTGAGAATCTTTAGGATGTGCTGGAGAAGGCTTTGCGCCTCAGACTCTACCATCATCATTGCAAGATCTTGGTGAAAAATGAATGCAACACTGGATGGAAATAAATCTTGTGTCATTGCAGAAGCTTATGGAAACAATGCCACAGCGACTGCTTGCCGTAATCAAAGCTAAAGGCGCTCCAACCAAATATTAGAGTGTATGAACGTTTTTTTGTTGTCGACTTTTTTGGGGGGGCCAGGCAGTGTAAAATGGCTCCACAAGCGTCTTTCCAAAAATGAAGTGCACAGTAGTATTTTGCTTTTGCAAATATATTAAATAAGAAGGTTTCAGATTTGGGAACCGTTGAGCACGATCTAAAGACGATGAGAGATATTTAGCACATGCCCACACCTCTGCCACTGTAAACAAGGAAGCCACGACGTGGGCGGGTGATGCGGCGACACATTTGATCGCTTAGACAGTTGAGGTGAGTGAAAATGACAATGATCGGACAAAACGTGCTGGAAAGTCGCAAGGAGAGAGAGAAAAAAAAGTGAAGTGAACGGTGGGCGTGTTCCTGCTCGTTGTTTCTAAGCACACTCATTGCAAGAGAAGGACCGGCCTCAACAAGGTCTGCTCAGAGAATAAAAAAGCAAAGAACACACACCATAAATTACAAGTAAGATAGCGTTTCAGTACTTTTTGTAAGGTTTATTTATGCGTAAAGGAAGAAAACTTTTTTTTTTATATTTAGTTTGAGGAGCCATGAAAACGATCATTTCAGTGATCCGACGTTGAGCCAAATCGGGCTCGCCATGATACGTTTTCACTTGTTGGAGCGCGTGTAATTGTGTTTCACAGTGGTTAACTTATTTTTACACTTGTGTGACAGAGACTAATGATGTTAGACAAACCCGGTCATCATACCCTTATTAACTGCTGTTGAAGCTAAGAGAGTGTTTTAGCATTTTCTTATTAACTGCGGTTCCCGATTTGCAGCACGTCTCTGATTGTGACAACGCGATGCTGGCAGCGAGCACAGCGTGTGCCGGGCACGGTGTCTTTTTTTCAGTGGCGAGGCTGGCATTTTGTACAACTTGTCTCTGTCGTGTCACATATATCAGAGCTTAGTCATCAATCCTGCAAACACAATGTATACGCTGCAAGACGATATCAACACAAAGAGAAGGGCAATACCCACCACAGGTGAGACCGAGCTCCGACTTGCTATCTCACTACGCTCATGGAATCGTGCCTAAATAACTGCAAAATATTATGTAAGCACGCGGTGCAGTAGTGTTACTGAGAATCCTCAATTATTGCAATGATTTTCTTTTTAGGTTGCCTCACACTCATTCAGAACCGCCAAGGGCTTGACAGTCATTGAAACCCATCCACCCACAGACGACAGTTTGCATGAACATACGCGATTCTGTATTCCCTGTCAAAGAAGTTAACCTTGTACTCAGCAGGCATCTTTCTGCCTGAGTTGCTCTTCAGTCACATCGTATCCCCTGGTGTAGATACAGCTGAGGAGCAGCAATTCAGGTGCGTGCAAAATTAAGCAAAAGTCTCCAGTTATTTAGAATGTGGTTATTGATGAATAAAAATGACATGTGTGGCTCATTCGGGTATTTTTTACAAAATCCTTATAAAATGCATACAGCACTTCAAAAGTCCCGTGATCCATTGTTGCAACACACATATTTTAAATACTACCTTAATACTATATTTTGGATACTACCATTTTGCTTGCATATGCATAACACACTTTGCACAGTTTACACAAAAGAGTTATTTACCTTCTTCAGAGCTGACATTCTATGTGGATCCTCCTCTTCCAAAGCCCACTCACATGTTGCAATCCTAAATCAAGTTTGGACGGTGAGCAAAAGCCAACTCAGACTGGTGCTGATGCCGAGCCATGCGGTGCTGTTGAGTATTCTCATCCTCATCCTCATCTCTCTCCTCACTCCCGCCCTGCACGTGGCTCCAGCGCTGTCATGACAGCATTCAAACACAGGGGGCGGTATACTTCATTTGTACACTAAATACACAAAGTTTTACGTATCATTAATGAACGTCGCTCACCAACAGGCCGAATTAAAGAACTAGTGTGGTAAACACAGGAGATGCATTGGTGCACGTTAAAAAGTCTACGTAACTCGTCTGACATTGACGGCAGCGTCCAAATGCTGCTATTTTGAATGGAGTTCCGGCTGACCGCTAAATCCGCCGCGACACGCGCGGAGCCTGGAGCGAGTGGACGCTTTGATAAGCGTAGCGGACCTATTTTGTAACCCCAAATGGTTTACTGGGCATAACGTCGCACTGTTTAGCCGGCGCCGAAGGGATCGCCCTGTTAGCGGTAATGTAGCAGCCTACTGCTAACGTTAGCCCCGGGCGCGCTAAATACGCTTGCTAGCAGCGGTGCTCCGGCCACTAACTGCCAACAGTCATTCGAGCGTCGTCGTTTTAAGTCTTCTAAACACCGTTCACATGGCACGCAGGAAGGAAGGTAAGCGGGCCTGAGACACCGCAGCACATACCACAAACCCGCACGGTATTGGGTATTTACTGTCTGGGGCTAGCTGACGCAGCTAGCCGGCTAGCTGACGCAGCTAGCCGGCTAGCTCTCAGATGTCAACAAATGCACATGCCCGCCTGTCCAACAATGACGCTCAAACTTGTATTTGCATTGCAGGCAATTTCCTTCCAAAGAAAAGGTAGAAATGTATACGTAGTCATTTGCTGATGAAAGACTAACCATATTATCTTTACTACGACACGTTATCCAAAGTTCTTCTAAGTCTATGCCTAATTAGACATGATAAGAAATATGTGATCTACTTTATGCAACAGCTGCAAGCATGTTCCAAAATAAACAACCATAAACATGCCTTCTTCCTATTACAACCTCGCTTTGGTCATCTTAACCACATGTGTAAATGCAAATGCTTGTAATGCTGAATGTGTTTTTCCATATTAGTCTTCCAGTCAAAAGTACTCCAGAAGCTTTACCCTGCAACCCCTAAATTGGAAAAGGCGCCCAGCTCACCTTGCACAGTGGACACGTTAGCCAATAATAAATACATGAAAAGAAAAGCTTCTCACACTCGCAGTAAGATGCCACTGTATTACCTGACTTGTATGTTTGATCAGCACGTGCCAACACCTTTCTGCTCTATTGTGGCTCATGCAACTTTATTTAACTGCCTTTCTCAGGAAATGCAGAAATGACACCAAGTGCAATCAAAAGCAGGCGCATGTACACGGTCCAGCCTCCTCCTGCAGACTACAATGCAGATTCTGGGATTTCTGTCACCCTACACCAGCCTGAAAACATAAATAGTGTGGAGGCCCCATCTGGTAAGACAGTCGTAATCTTATATTATCATGGACCAGTGATTTGCTTCAAAAAGCTCATGGCATTTCCTAAAATTATGTACCTTGAGGTTGCCATCTGTTGGTTGAAATAAACGTGTACATTTTTCTTACTTTAATTCTCTTTGAGAGACAGACCATGATGTTTCCATGAGTGGAGCACATATGGGCTTTAAACCTGGTCAATTAGCCAACAGTGTTTTTTGTGAAAAGAAACCTAACACACTTTTTGAATCTTCAGGGGATATAATAAAGCCAAATTTCATGAGCTGTTATTGGTAGAGTCATTTAGTGGTTAGTAGAAGCAGTATAGTTGTATTTAATTGTATTAATAGGATTTTATTTTCCTTTTTTAAATAGTGCATATGCTGTTTTCTGCCTCTATCTTTTTTATGAATTGCCAGAATTATACTGTACAATTTTCATTACAGTGTTGGCTCATTACACACCTCTCTGTACTCATCATTTTCTTTAATGCTGATCCCCACCTGACATTATTTGCTTTGTCTCGGTGAACTGGAAAAGAGGAAGTGACTTAGGGGCTGTTTACACTAAAAAAGGTTTTGTTTTGGCTGCTCAACTTTGAAAACAAGTAAAAAAAAAATTTCAAAAACAGACATTCTTGTCTAAAAATATTTTGGAGAAATTGTATTCATCATGAATGCTGCCCAGTAGAGGTGTCAAAAAAACGTGACAATATTTATTGTTTACAGAAAAGCCGTCTTGTGAGAAAAGGGCAGCCAGAATTCAGTTTAAATGTGAACGTTGGCATCGCTACTGTGAATATAGAAGTGACAGTGCATGAGGCAGGATTTGAACTGTACCCCTGTAGTAAAGCTTGCGATTCTACCTGCACTCGGTGTGCACAGTGTCCATCGTTGTTTTTTTTTAGAGTTCAACACAGTGTATGTCAAGCAAATGCTGTAGTCATTCCCCATTGGATTAAAAGTTACTTAAGATTTGTCAGATCGAAACACAATTGCTGGATACAATTTGTATCAAAACGTGATGGTAGATTCTAATTCGAACTTCTGGATGGCACGCTGAGGAATTATGGTTATTTTAGCATAATAGTAAAGCTAATCTACTGTAATCTATTTCACATGTCAATTTTAATATTTTATTTTACATGTCTTTACGTAATTACACATCAACATAAATAATTTGTAATAGCTACAACTACCGCCGTGATTTAAATTTTTCTTCCACGTGTGAAAAGAGCAGTTAAAAGCATCATGCTTACGTCATGCATGCAAAGTTATACGACCTTTCACAATAAACTTGCATTGTTTTGTGACTCAGTTAAATTAAAATATGTTTGTCCAGTCCTATATTTTGTCATTGCAGTTTTTAAGTGATGTTAACATATCTCATCTCATTCTCCTGAACTAAAAATATTGTTTATTATCTAATTTTGTGAGCTAAGAGTATAATGACACCCTTACTGCTCAAGATAATGACCTTGATAATGCTCCACCGTGTGCATTTACTGTGACCAGTGGAGACACTGGTTCTCAGTTTATTGACTCAACCCCTGCATTAGAAATACACATTTGGGTAAGAATGAGCAGGTGCTGTCTTATTCTTCTCGTATCATACTTAATACTTCCAGTATTATACTAAAATGTTCATTATAATATTTGCTGTTACTTACAGAAGACAACTTACAAGAGTTCGGTGAAGAGGTGGACCAAGATTTAGAAGCAGGTGAACAGAAAAGAAGAAGGAAAAGAAGAAAAAAGAGACCCAATCTTCAAGGGGGCTTGAGGAAAGATGGAGCGACTTCAACTGAAGACTCAAGCATTGGTCAGAATGGGATGCCAGCTGATGAGGAAGCAGTGCGTGTTAGCCGGAACAAGAAGAGGAAACTGAAGAAGAAACGGCACAAAGAGAAACTGCTCTCACTGGGCTTGATGCCACGGGCGTCTGCCCTGGAGTTCACATACCAAAAACAAAAAGAGCAGAAGGAGGACGAGGAGGAAGATGATGTTAAGAGAGTTGCTGAGGTGGCAGATTTTCTCAGGACTACAATGGAAATCTATGAGTCAGATTGTAAGTGTAGAGATTATTTGAATTTAATTACATGTATTGCACTACACCAATTACACACCTATTGTGGAAACCAAGAAATACAAAACGCCCTTTTTTTTGTTTTGTTTTTTAGCTTTAACGCACGCAGAGAATCTTCCTCGGCTGTCTGAGGTGTTGCAGGGTCTTTTGAGCAGCATTACCAGTGGAAGTAGGCCCACCTTCCTCCTGAAGCAACTTCACACTATCCAGTTATTTATTCAACACAAGGAGAGCGACAGACTAGAAAAGGCACTGCAGGACCTCTACAACAGCACTCTGATGTCTGCAGGTTAGTGGTGGTCTTGAACTTGTGTTGAAGTTGTAATTATTTATATCACCAGAGTAGGTATTTGACTGAATAGTCTTAGAAAAATACAAATGTGCAAATAAATTATTAATTTAATACAATGTGTATCCTGTTGAGTATCACAGTTGGGTAGGACCCTATCCCAGCTGGCTTTGGGCAGGAGGCAGGAAACACCCTGGACATGTCAGTTATAAGGCACATACAGAAACCAACAAACCAACAATTCACACTGAAATTAACACAGATAAGACCTTCACATCGTTTGTATAAGTTAAATTATAAGTTACGATTATTGGTTCATAGGGGAAGGAACATCTACGGCAAAAGGGAAAGATTATTCTATGTGGAAGACAACAATGTTATTTTTTGTTTTTTTTTACACAAAAGAAGGGAGATACAGTGGATCCCAGCAATTCAGCATTCCCATCCGTGCATATTTGCAGATTCTTGGTAAAGAATGTAATGTTTCTATTCGTGGGATAACTCGCCCATTTTTGTTTTTTCTCTCTGAAGTTTTTTCTCCTCCACAGAAAACACATCTAATTCACCCAAAGTCACTAATAATTTAGGAATATGTCATAATAAAGCATGAATGTAGAGCATGCATACAGCACAGCATACATATTGTAACATGGTACAAAACACTGTGTTAACGTGTAAGGTTGCGACACAGTGTGTAGCTACGTAAGCACTAGCTTCAGCAGTCAGCTTGTTAAAATCCGGCCTCAAAACTTGCAGCGAGATGAACACAGGTTAATGCATGATTGTAAATTGTTACTGAAGTTACGGTCTATCAGTGTGAATTATGTACGCGTGGGATTGGAGAAATGCCTTCTCAGTTAAACCGCTAGCTGCTTTGCAGAGTCATGGGGCGCCCCCACAAGAGATTCAATTCAATATATTTATAGCTTCAAATCACAACAGCAGTTATCTGATGGCACTTTACACATGAAGGTCACACACAGAGAACCAACTAAAACCTCATATGAGCAGGCACTTGGTGACCGTGGCAAGGAAAAACTCCCTCTGGGGAAGAAACCTTGGACAGAACCCAGGCTCCATGGGACGGCCGTCTGTCTCGACCGGTTAGGTTGATATATAAAAAGAATAGAGGGGTACATGGTAGATGAAGCCAGAAGTCTTAGACCTATGAACATAGAGAAATGTCTCTGATACATATCAGCGTAATAGGGGGCAGTTCTAACACTCTCTGCTATAGGCAAGAGATGTAAGCGCGGGTGTCACGGTAGCCTGACAACCAGGCTAAAAGCTGGACCGTGACTGTGATTCCATCTGTTCTATCAAACATTACTGCATTGATTATCATTGATTAGTGGGGAGTGTAGCTATACTTTTTAGGATTTAAAACATGTTTTATACATACTACATAGACCTACAGTATATACATTCCATAGACACCTAATTGAGTGGAGGGGCCATTGCTGTCATATGTCAGTATGTCCAGCAAATTGGATGTTCTCGTTCATCCCAAAGTTGTTTGATGGGATTGAAGTCAGACAAACTCATCCAACCAAGACTAGACATTGCTTGCTGGAACAGAAAAGGACCTTGGGCCTTCCCTAAAATCTGTTGGAAGCACAGAATGAATATGAAGTGTCATTTATATCAAGTGTCACATTGTGGGCTAGTTAGAGCAGGTTCAGACATGCCTTTGTCTGCTCATGCTTGCCTCTTATATGATGTCTGTATGGTTCACCTGATTAAACCTGCCTTCACCTGCCCTTTTCAGCCTTTACCTGCACACGCATGCCTTTAATTTGCAAATCCATGCTCTTGAACTTGTCCATACATCTTACACATGTTTAAACGTGTTAACCTTGCCTTAACTTTTGCTTTTCCCAAAGCACCCCAAGCCTGCAGGCACGTTTTCATCCGTGTGTGTGATTGGTTACTGTGCAAGATAATAGGATCAGCAGGGGCTTGAAGGGAGCCAGTAGATTCAACCTTGGTCAAAAGAGTGATGCATGTCTCTGCCTACATTCACACTGCAGGTCAATTACAATTTTTTTTCATTATAGGGAACTGTGTCTGATTTTTTTCACATCAATGTGAACAGTACAATTCCGATTTTTTTACAAACATGACTTGTTCATATTTAGCTATAAATCCGATATATACTGTAATGACCTACAGCACCTTGGAACAAGCAGCCAGTTCTCCACTAATTGCCATAGCCACATTTTTTAATCTCCTATGCAAAATCATGTGGTTAAGAAAATATTGCACCAAATTCTTGGAATTGCCACAAACGTGTTTAGTACAGCACATTAGTGATGTGCGGATCAATACAGAAATATTGATACTTCCGATACCAACTGTTCATGCTCTAAAGTCCATCCATCTGTCCATCTTTTAGGGCAGGGGCGCCCTGGACTGGTCAATCGCAGGACAGACAAACAACCATTCACTCTCACATTCATATCTACTGTATGTACAATTTAGAGTGGCCAGTTAACCTAACATGGATGTTTTTGGAATGTAGGAGAAAAACAGAGTACCCAGAGAAAACCCACGCACACACAGGGAGAACATGCAAATGCCACACAAAAATGCACCTACAGAGATTCAAACATGATCTAAAGTCGATTCTGAAATAAATCAATATACTGTACTTCAAGGGTTTAAAATAAATCAGTAAATCACTATGATGTCTTTATTCTTTATGTTATACAGTAGAACCTCAGGATACAAATGCCCCGGAATACGAAAATACCTTGATTTTTTTTTTTTGCTTCAGCTTACAAAAAATAATTTGCTTTACGAAAGTTTGTCGATCTTAACAAAATTAGTTTTTTTTTTTAATTTTCTTGATTTACCGTATTTTAAGGCGCATGCTAAAACATACGGTCTACAAAAAAAGGCAACAGAAGCAAAGGAGTGAGTTTTGTTTAATTTTATTCTACTATTTAACAATACAATCACTGTATTTTTAACCACTCTTCTCCCACAAATCCATCTTCTGCATCTGAACTGACAGCTGGCCAATTTCGCCGTCAAACATGCCGGGTTCCTCTGCATCATTGTCGGCCGGCAGATTTGTTGTCAGTCGGCTGTACAGCAATGATGCCGGCTTTTAGGAAAGCTCGGACAAGAGTTAAAGCAGATACCTTACCCCAGGCATCCACAATCCATTCACATATGGTTATGGTCATTATTACATTACATTTGTATTACAATACTCGTTATTTATACAGTATTATTGTGCAGAACAGTGTTTTTTTTTCTCCATTGTATGAGGGGTCTTCCGGGTCAGTGGAACGCATTAGCCAATTTACATGTTAAATGTTGTTCGGGTTACAAAAAAATTCGGCTTGCAAAAATCCTTTTAGAACGAATTAATTTTGTATCCCAGTACAATTTACCAGTTTCAATTTACCAGACACATTAGTTGTATGCAATTGGCTGGTGACCTGTCCAGGGTGTACCCTGCCTACCACCCAAAATCTGCTGGGATAGGCTCTGATTGGAAATGAAATCAGCGGTGTCACATTATTAGAGCACACACTGCAGCAGTGGTTCCCAGACTTTTTTTCGTCGCACCCCCCCTTTTGGAGATCAAATTACTTTCAGCCCCACCACCGCATCCCTTTCCACCAACCCCAACGACCATAGGCAACCTTTCCTCTCCTATGTTGCACAGCTACATGAAAGCATGCCAAACATGCCCACGCTCTTCATGGTGTATGAGTCATTTTTATTTCACTCTTTGATAATGCAGCTCCCTGGGCAGATAGTATCAAAGAAGAAGAGTATGAATCAAAGTCAGTTTTTTTGTGAAGATTCATTCTCGACTCCAAGTCATTTTCAGGGAACCCATTTGCCTTCACATTCCATTCATGTGAGTTTGACTTACAATTTTCTAAAACTGCACTGCAGCTTAGTTCATTCCAATAATCCTTGTGCCTGCAGAGAAGTGCTCTGATAGCAAGTACAAATCAGCTTTCCTTCCAGCATACACCATGGAGTTCCTCTGATGGTTTACTTGACAGTGGTGCAGTTCCACCATATCCATTTTATTATTTTTTAAATTGAACTGTCGCTGACTGTTGTGCCCATATGTGGCTATGCAGAGAACTGTTGACGACCTTTCAGTAAGAAAAGTAGCTATTGGCTGTCCTAGAGGTTGCGAGAGGACGTTGCCTAACTTGCATATCCTTTGCATATTATGTTGTAAATAGTGGGGGAAAAAAAGCAGCACCTCACAAGAGTGACAAAACTGTGAGTAAAAACACCTTAATTATGGTAAGAACTAAAAATAAACTTGATTCTTATTTTGTTAATTTCAAATTGTCATCATTTAACAAAATAACTTAAATAAAGTATAGCAATAGGCTTAACAATAAAATAAAAACAATAAACGCATCCTCCTCTTTGATCCAAGCTTACTGCTGTCTAAGACGGAGTGAGCTCGACCCCTGTGGCATGTGCTTGCGTTATTCATTTGCGCTTTTGATGCGTGGAGCGCCACATCATGCTCTCAGTGTTCCACGGAAACTGTACGCTGCCGGTTTGTGGGTGCCTTTGAGCTGGGCGGACCTGTCAACAGCACCCACTGCTGCTCAACAAGAATACAAAATGCAGAACAATATGTGCTTTCACAATACCAGACAACT
Organism: Oostethus manadensis; assembly: GCA_024372805.1. NCBI lineage: Eukaryota > Metazoa > Chordata > Actinopteri > Syngnathiformes > Syngnathidae > Oostethus > Oostethus manadensis. The sequence continues at coordinate 5,908,476 of QODF01000007.1, forward strand.
CCCCAATGACACCACAAAAAGTAGCTAGAATAGTCGCTCGTCAAAATATGTCATCAAGGGGGGATTGGAATGTCGCCAGATCTAGCAACAAAATCGGCAATCGATGCAGAGATGTAATGTCGTCAGCATGTTTTGATTTATTCATTTCAAATACCATACTTTGGTTTCTTTATGTTTTTAGAGGAAACCACTGTGGTTGTGACGTTGTTCCAATACTGGATAGCAGACATTCTTCCCATGAAGGGAGGCAATGAGAGTGGACTCAACAGCACGTCCATGAGTCACACAGCTACAGACGCTGTGCAAGGATGAACTCTACCCTATTTCCATTTTGGAAAATGTATTCTGACTGATTTTTTTGTATCACATATCAATAAAATAAAACATTCTGATCACTCCTATTAGTATCGATCTGTTATTTACCTCAGTATTATTATTGTATATTGTTCAAATGCATACACAGTCTTATCTAACCCCTAATTGCCCGCAAACCAAATGTCAGCACTGCTGGAAGTCAGGTTTTGTTTGCTGTCATGACATTTAAAACTATCAAACTAACCTAACATTCCGCAAATCAGTGCCAGTTGCAGTTGTGTTTTATTTTATTTGTTTTGTGTTTCACTATGTTGCCACACAAATTACCCTTATGTACCTGTTGATATCTTTTAAGCAAGTTTTGACACTTGTTGCAGTTATCTAACTGGCTATACTCAATTTGGCTGCACAGCATGTTGGATGCATGATGGTCTTTGAGCACCATTGCTTCCTGGGGTGCTTGAAGCTCATGTATTCTATTCTGGTGCATTTACCCAAAGCTTGTTGTCAGAGGAGGAGTTCAGGAAAAGGACAGCGAATTATCACGGCTGGGAACTGCCATTGTGTCGGGTTGAGTAAGTTGTTGTTTCAGGACTGGGTCCAAACGACTAGACATATAAATAAATAAATATATATATATACACACAATTATTAATTCAGCTCTTCGTATTGGACCCCTGTTTTTATTTATATGAATAAAAAAATTTACATGTTAGTCATACATTTAACAGTTATCAACAGTTACAATGGCCTGGATAAAATTTAATAAATGCAATAAATGCATGGCCCCCTGAGGAGCAAAACACAATAAAAAAAAAAGATCACCAACAAAACCCCTCAAACAGATATTTAAAAATTCCAGACAATAGTTACTTTACATTTCATTTTATTTGTAGTCCATTGAAAACATTGAAGCATACTAGAATCAGTCATAAAACATATGTTTTCTTGAATCTTTTAAAAGAGGTGTAGTTATTTTAGTGTCCCATTTGATTCTGTGACTAACTTGGACACATCATGGACACAGTAAATTGGTGTTCCAATGGAACAATCCCAAACACACATCAAAACAGGCTTTGGAATGGATGAAGCAGTCTAAAATTAAGCTTTAGGAATGGCCATCCCAAAGCCTGACCTCAACTTTATTGAACATTTGTGGAGAGAGCTTAAAAGCTGGGTTCATGCCAGGAAAACAATCAATTAAAATGAACTCTACCAATTCTGCCAAGAAGAGGGGTCAAATATCCAACCAGAATTATATAATATGATATAACGATTTATACAATAGCCACAAAATACATCTGAATTTACTAAGGGACATTTATTCAAATATTAGTGGTGACCTTTGTAAATTTGAGAAAAATCCCAAATAAATTCAAAACCAATTGATTTCATTAAATATGGACATTGTAAAATCATTCAACCCTACAAAAAAAGCCATGCATTAAAATAAATAATTGGGTCCAAAATGAATAATAATAAACTACTGTTGATGTTCCAAATATTTTGGTGTACCTCTACGTACTGAATAATGTACATGACTTGAAGTTATTCTATGTAGGCAGAATTTTATAAGACATTGTCGTCCCTCGAATTTGACTGCTTCACTGTATCACTGTTTTTCAAGCATAGAGTATTTACTAATAAAACATTCTGTTTTGTGGTTGAATGCAGTTTATTAGTTAAAACACATGTTGGCAATTTTTTGGCCTAAATTAAGCATTTTCAAGTATAAAAATGGCTAAACAAACAATAATACAAATACCGGATAAGAAGACATATTCAAATTGTGAATGTAGTATTCTACATGGGTCACCAGGTGTCATTACGGTAATTGTTAAGTAACACAAGTACCAGACTTGATAGCCGGAACAACAGTCTTTTATTGCATGGTTGGAATGATCTCACAACAGGCACAATGCATAATAATCATCAACAATAATCATCATCATCATAATGGCTACTGTTGTGGCTGTAACCCAGTTAAAACTCAACTCTGAACCGGTTCAACTCTGAACACGTCCAGAACACATCTATTGCGACACACACAAACATTAAATTATCTCTTAAATGGATTACTTTCTCAAATGATATCTATATTATTGGGTACTACTAATGTAAAGACGACTATACTGTAGGCATGATATTTCATGTGTAGACTTTAGTAATATTAAACGTATTTACTATTTTTTATGCCATAACTTTGAAAATATTCTATTTACCTTCTTTACAGAAATTCATTTACAAAAGTCGGTTCTGGATCCAAGTCTGCGATAAACAGGTGGTTACTAAATACCAAAATATTCACCCTGTGTTTTTTTAAAGTGTAAAGTGTCTCTTTACACGTATACTGTAGTGATCAGGGATCAGCCATATTTTTGTTTACTTCTTTGCCCAAGTGTGCCTAGTCCTGTAATCCCCTTAGAAACACCAACTACTTGCAGCCTGTTATATAAGGAGGCATTATCAGGGTAAACAAGTCTGCCTTGAACCAGATACCGGAACACAGGCTGAAGTGGCCACACGCGCTTGGGCAGACCCTGTGTCAGCGGGTTTCCCCCCCTGGGAGTCCAGGAAGGGGAGCTTCAGAGAACTTCAGGTCTTTGCTCAATCCTCAACCCTGGGAAAATGTTTTTCAGACTCCAAAGACTCACTCCAGGCTACATCAGATTACTGCAGGTGAGGGTTTTTTTGACAACAATTTGCAAAAAAAAGATCTGTTTCATGCAGTCAACAAAAAATTATATCTTTGTAGTGTATTTGAATACGCTGATTGGTTGAAGTCCTCTCGGTGTGTCAGTTCACTGTGATTTAAGCCCTTTATAACAAATTGGGGGCCGCACGGTGGATGACTGGGTAGCATGTCGGCCTCACAGTCGGGAGGTTCAGGGTTCGAATCTCCGTTCGGCATCTCTGTGTGTATGCATGCATGTTCTCCCCGTGCGCGCGTGGGTTTTCTCCGCATACTCGGGTTTTCTCCTACATTCCAAAAACATGCATGTTAGGTTAATTGGCGACTCTAAATTGTCCATTAGAGTGTGAATGTGAGTGCGAATGTTTGTATGTTTGCCGTGCGATTGACTGGTGACCAGTCCATGGTGTACCCCGCCTCCCGCCCGAAGTCAGCTGGGATAGGCTCCAGCATACCCGCGACCCTAATGAGGATAAGCAGAATAGAAAATGAATGAATGAGTGAATAACAAAAAGGAGAACACCCCCTAGACATATTCTACATTTAAAGTTCAGGTTACATGGTGCATGCTTTGTCTACACGAGTCCATAGAGGAGTCCTTAGGCTGATGTAATCACTGCTTTCAAAGTAGTGGTTTTATAAGCACACACGTAGGAAAGTATACATCAACTAAATGTAAACTAAGCTTTCTTATGCCATCAGGTAGCCATTTATACAATCCCAATCAAAATTTTAAACCAGTTGAAAAATTGCTAGAATTGACCTTTTGCACATTTAGATCTTAATGAGGTTTTAAGTAGAGCTACAATATGCAAAAGCAACATCTGCATGTAACCAGCCGCCATTTACACTTTGCCAGGGAGCATCAAACATGGTATATTGAAAGGTGGAAAAAAGTTGTATTCTCCTGATGAGAAAAAATGTAACCTTGATGGTCCAGATGGCTTCCGACGTTGATGGCATGACAAGGAGATCCGACCTGAGATGTTTTCTACCCGGCACAGTGAAGGGGGTCCGTCATGATCTGGGGTGGAACACTGGAGCTTCAGGTGGTGCAGTGTCGTCAGACGGTGGCTGGTTACGTGCAGATGTTGCAGCGGGCATCCCTCATGACTGAGGGCCCTTGTCTGTGTGGTAACAGCTGGGTTCACAATGTTCTCGACTTGACAAAAGACTTCTTCAGGGAGATTAACATCACTCTTTTGGACCATCCTGCATGTTCCCCTGATTTAAATCCCATAGAGAACATTTGGGGATGGATGGCAAGAGAAGTTTATAAAAATGGCCATCAGTTCCGGACAGTTGATGCCCTTTGTGAAGCCATCTTCACCACTTGGAGCAATATCCCCCACCAGCTTCCTGGAAATTCTCGCATCAAGCATGCCCAAACCAATTTTTGAAGTGATTCAAAAGAAGGGTGGAGCTACTCATTGCTGAGTTTCAGTTTAATTGTTGTTTTCAATAAATGACTTTTTCAAAGTGCTTTTTGTCACACTCCCCCTTTATGCTTTTGCATATTGTAGCTCTACTTAAAACCTCATTAAGATCCAAGTGTGCAAAAGGTCAATTCTAGCAATTTTGCCACTGGTCTTAAGATTTTGATCAGGTCTGTATAATGTGGTGTATCAACTGCTTTGACTATGCAAATACAATACAATACAATGAAATGAAATGCGCACTTATCACACGTAGGTCCTTCCATGCTACATTTTCTGCAATTATAGGATGCATTTTGTTTTAGCCCACATCACATAATTACCTTTGTGGTGACACAAACAATGAAGAAAAGTCTGTGACAGCCCATTGAGTTGTAAATGGCAATGAGAATTGTGTGAGTGAGCCACGGGAATGGCTTTTAAACTGCCTGTGACACAAACCTCATATTTTCCAACAGTGCTGTATTATATTCACTGCTTTATTATTGTGAAAGGTCTGCACAGGCAATTGCCCATGTCACAAAAATAGACACGCTTTTTTTTTTTTTTGCCCAAAGAAATGCAGTAAATGGCAAGTAGATGAGTCTGAATCTTATGGAATTGTGGGTCCACGGAATGGGGCAGAGACCCGGGGTGAATACTTTGAGGCTCATGTGAGGTGGTTAATAGATTGGCAAAAACCTACAATACAAGCTGGGCTGACTGAACCTGAGAATAATAATCTTTTTGTGACTATTCCAGAAATGTTTAGTGATTATTGTGTTACTTTTGAAGTTCTTTAATTCTCCAGGTCCTATAATAAAAGCCTACACTGGATTGATTTGTCTTCTTTTGCCTTTCAGACCCAAGCCTACCACAATGCGTGTGTGGTGCGTCCCCCTGAGAAGACCATGCCTGGCATGGCTATGCTCTTAGGAGCCGTGGGGATTGGGATGTGCGGGTACAGCTGCAGGCAGTTGGCTCTCCACCACCGGCCTTCCAGCCGTGTGCTACAGTTGGTTGGCTCGCACACTGACGCCACCATGGCGGGCGCTGCTGTCCACAGGACCCCCTTCCTGGATGCCACCCACAAGGCTGGAGCCTGCCAGGAGATTTCCCCACCCTCCTTTGTTGGCCAGAAGTTTGTGTAAAATAAGATTCTTGGTCGGGTATAGGTCGGCCACCATGAGTTGATTCTCAGTAACCGCACGTTTGCATGTTGATGATTGTAGCTATGCTGGCCCATTGTGTAAATGAGGCCCATGTGCTCTCTGATGTCATGCTAGTGTGGGTATCTGGATGAGTCAACCTGTGTGTCGACAGAAAGTGGCTGTGATATTACTTTTGTGGAATGTAGCTTATGCAATATGAGGAAATATGTCTTAATCCCTAACTGCAGTGTATCTTTTCCTGTCAGGGCCCAATTACTGCTCATACTAGTTTGATTACATTAAACATCGAGACACTGTGTGTCTTTTGGGTGATGCAAAAAGGAACTAAAGCTAGGCGGTGGTCCTTTTAAACACAGCTGGTTTGCGTAACTCGGTGACCTCCCCGGGCAGAAGCAATCCATCCCATCCCATGCTGAAGACCTCAGAAGAGAGCAGGTACCGTCCGTTAGCAAATTCTCCCAATTGATCTGTCTAAAACTGACAATTAAGGACAATGCGGAGGCTGGCGGAAATTGTTCTAACCCAATTAACAACCCATTGTTAGAATCTTGATCAGGATGATGATGATGAACAACAGGAAGTGTCAGGGTACTTTGGTTTTTATCGCATTACGTGATAATGACATGCAGTGAAGAAGAGCAGATTTCTAAACCTGCATTTGCTGTCAGGATTAGCCCAGGCGGCAAAGCACACAACCTTTAATTAATCTGGTTTAGTGCATATCTGTCAGTCCATGTGCATCCAAACATTGTACCTTTCTCCCTGCAATGTCCACCATTTGTCTCACTGCCATGCATGGTTTTAGGTGTTGTTGCTTTGGTGTTCACACCAAAAAAGAAGTTGAAAAGATGGGGCGTGCAATTTGGCGAGGCATTGAGCGTGGTTGAGAACGTGTGCTGTGCCTTATGGAGAGCACGGGGTCTGTCAAACTGATTCAAAATGAGCAGTTTTTCAGGCAGGACTGCAGACTGCATTGACATGCTTCTTCAGTGCTACAAAATGTTTCCTGTCCAACTAAACTGGACTCAAACCTAGTTGTGACAGATTGGGACTTTCTGGAGAGACAATAGCAGACTTTGTGAAGTCCATCTAACTCGTGGACAAAGACAAATACCTTAATCCAATCAGCATTGGAGGTTGAGAAATTGGAGAGAGACTGCCACCTGTAAACAAGCTTATAATTGTTGGTCTCCTAGCAACAGGTTCATCAAAGAGGAAACTGGGCATTATCCTTGCGTTCTAGTCAGACTGTTTTTTGTAGAACAGACACAGAATCTCATTCATGCTTAGCCAACGCTCTCCCGGAGGACTGTGCTCAATATGGGATGGGTTGCAGGTTACGTAATCCACGTGGCTGATGCTTCCCGATGTATTTTTTTGTTGGCACTGCAGCGTTTCACAGAGTGTGTGGAGCTCTGAATGAACCTATTGATCTCAATCATTACAGTTGGGGGGGGGTCTTGCTTGACTCAATGCTTTTCCGTTTGTGAGGGATTATTGAGAAAAAATGGAATACCTACAATATGGATCATTTAGAGTATTTTCTTCCAGGTTTTGTCTATGTAGGAGTCAACACAAACTTGACTACAGCTATGCCCATCAGATGATACACATGTAATGTCAGAAAATATTTAGGAAATAAAAGTATCCTGCAAACTTTCTGCTATGCTGTTGCCTGTAATTCACTTTTTTCTCAATGTCTGCTTGAGTGTCAAATTTCTACAGTTTCTCTACTTCTGCAGTATTCAGCACGGTTGGAATTGCGTTCTTCTAAGACTCACAAATCTCTAACTTCAAATAACCGCTCACCCACAATGGGTATGGGTGAGTCTATCCCAGCTGACTTGGGGCAAGATGCGGGATACACCCTGGATGGATGGTGGAGACAGTAGACACAGATACTGTATATGTAAAAAAAAGCTCTGATACTTCAGGGACACTTTCCTGGTGAGTTGTTCAGGGCATGACCCATGGGAGAAAACTTCAGGGCAGACCTAGGACACACCGGAGAGATCATGTTTCACTACTGGCCTGGGAAAAGCATCATTCCTCAGTAGAGACACGGAAGTCTGCATTTTCTGTGACCGTGACCTGTATGGAGAAAAGTGAAATGGATGCATGGATTGAAAAAAGAAGTCAAAGGGAAATGTATATGATTTGGTTGTTAATATAACTTACCTGTCAATCAAATGAAATAATATATACATCTTGGTCAAAGTGAAATGTATATAATTTGATTGTTATTATAACTTACCTGTCAGTCATATGTAGATAATAGTGGGGGGGGCTTCGGCAGTACGGGGTTGGTGGTGCCATTCGGTCCTTGTACAATCGAAGCAGGAGCCTGGTTCGCATTGCCAGCAGTAAGTCGAGCTTGTTTCCGGTGAACGTTGGCCTCCGCCAAGGCTGCCCTTTGTCACCGATTCTGTTCATAATCTTCATGGACAGAATTTCTAGGCGCAGTCAAGGCGTTGAGGGAGTCCAGCTTGGTGACCTTAGGATCTCGTCTCTGCTATTTGCAGACGATGTGGTCCTTATGGCCTCATCAGGCTGTGACCTTCAGCGTTTACTGGAGCGGTTTGCAGCTGAGTGTGAAGCTTCTGGGATGAGACTCAGCACCTCCAAATCCGAGGCCATGGTTCTCAGTCGGAAACGGGTGGACTGTACCCTCCGGGTTGGGAGTGAGGTCTTGCCTCAGGTGGAGGAGTTCAAGTATCTCGGGTTCTTGTTCACGAGTGAGGGAAGGTTGGAGCGTGAGATCGACAGACGGATCGGTGCAGCATCTGCAGTAATGCGGTCGCTGTACCGGACCGTCGTGGTGAAGAGAGAGCTGAGCCGGAAGGCAAAGCTCTCTGTTTACCGATCGATCTACGTTCCCACCCTCACCTATGGTCATGAGTTATGGGTCATGACCGAAAGAATGAGATCGCGGATACAAGCGGCGGAAATGAGTTTCCTTCGTAGGGTGGCTGGACTCACCCTAAGAGATAGGGTGAGGAGCTCGGCCATCCGGGAGGAGCTCAGAGTAGAGCCGCTGCTCCTTCACATCGAGAGGAGCCAGTTGAGGTGGCTCGGGCATCTAGTCCGAATGCCTCCTGGACGCCTTCCTGGTGAGGTGTTCCGGACATGCCCACCCGGGAGAAGGCCCCGGGGAAGACCTAGGACACGCTGGATGGACTATGTCTCACAGCTGGCCTGGGAACGCCTTGGTGTCCTCGCGGTGGGGCCGGAAGAGGTCGCTAGAGACCAGTCTAGACTTCCCTACTGAAATTTCTGCTCCCACCCGGACCCGGATAAGTGGAAGAAAATGGAATGGTTATAATTTAAAAAAAAACACAAGAAAAAAAATGTGGGCAAGCAAAACATTTGTATCCACACACTTTTGTGCAAACAAGTGAACAGTACAGAAGAAAAAATACAACAATGAAGCTATAATTCAATAATACAATTATTTCTTTTTATTACAATCTCTCGAGCCAAAGCCATGTGTGTAAGTACGCATTCCCTGAGTTCATAAACAAAATCATAATATTTATTAGAGAAACTATATTGGGGGCCGCACGGTGGCGGAGTGGTTAGCACATTGGCCACACAGTCAGGAGATCTGGAAGACCTGGGTTCAAATCTCCGTTGCGCATCTCTTTGGGGAGTTTGCATGTTCTCCCCGTGCGTGCGTGGGTTTTCTCCGGGTACTCTGTTTTCCTCCCACATTCCAAAAACATGCATGTTAGGTTAATTGGCCGCTCTAAATTGTCCATAGGTATGAATGTGAGTGTGAATGGTTGTTTGTCTATATGTGCCCTGCGATTGACTGGCGACCAGTCCAGGGTGTACCCCGCCTCTCGCCCAAAGCCTGCTGGGATAGGCTCCAGCATCCCCGCGACCCTAATGAGGATAAGCGGCATAGAAAATGATTGAATGAAACTATATTGGAACATCACAGCAAAAAACATGTTTGCGAAAATAAACATAGAAGTAAACCTAATAATATCAATCTCATCACACTAGTTCTGATCGGGTCCCAATACTGTACCCAGGTATCTACTGAAATGGAATTACCCAGCCAGGAGCTACAGAATATCATGTGCTTAATAGATGACTTCATAATGGAAACAATGTGTCATTACGATTTCCTATTTTCCTCGTTTGAACGCAGCACAGTGACGTCAGCCAACGTCTCAGTCGAACACGAGTCAAGAAGCAACAGGTTGCTTCATTCACCCCCCCAAACAGCCCGCTCGCGCCCTCTGGTGGCCACTTCTAGTAGCGGTCCCCGCAGGCGGGCACTTTGCGTTGTTTCAGCTCGTCGCTTCGCTGTCGGGGCCACAGCGCGAGTTCGCGTTAGAGTTCCGTGCTTTCAAGAAGACGTAACGGAATTAAAAGCGCGCTCAGGGCGATGTAGCGACTTGGAGAGGACCTAGCGAGGCATTGCCCCCGGAGGAAGTGTTGTGAAGAGTCGGCCAAACTACAACAGACGGATTTTGGGGCATTAATTATCCACTTTCGAGGGTTGGTGTCCGTTTATTTCCTTCCTTTCGTGCGTCGCTGCATGCTTTCCGACGTCACCGTGTTACTCTTTCCAACACCGTAGAGCAGGCGCGTCTTTCTCGATTGCATGAGGTCAAAATGTACGCCATTTATGAAAACAGGGTCTGAAGTGTATCTGACCGCGTTTAATTGGAAAACACAACCAAGGGGGTGAGTTTAGCGGAATTTGCAGTCTGAGCTCGTTTCAGCGCCCAAGTTGTGGCACCTCATCCATCATCTCGGCCGGATGTGCTCTCTGTGCAGGTCACCCCCACTTCCACTTGGATCTGGGCAGAGCAGGCAGAGCAGCAAGCACCAGCAGGGCCCTTCAGTGGCCAAATTTACTGCAGGATGGGGAACTTTTCCAGCAAGGACAGCCACGGGCTCACAGGTAGGTCACACATGCACATGCACACTTGTCTGGCAGGACACTCACTGCATGTTTTGAGAAGGACTGATGCAAAAAGGAGAGGGGCCGGTATGGATGGTGGACTACAGAAGAAAAGACAGGCAAGTGGAAGGGCTGTGCATGCCGAGAACCTTGGCAGGCCTCCTGTGTGTGTTGCTCAGCGAGTGGTCATCCTCAAGTCTCCCATGTGATCCATTCGGGCCGGCTGTGATGAATCGGCAGAATTCCCCAGCTCGGCACAAGGGCAGCGGATTAATCATAAAGGCTTAATGCTGTCCGACATCCACGCCCCCCCCCCACACACACACCTCATTACACACTTTCACTCAGTCACCCTGCCACCCGTGTGCACGGATGGGCGGGCACATTAAGGTTTGGAATGAAGAAATAAAAAGGGAAGGGCGGCTTGAGGAACTTATTAAACAATCCTCTCATTCTTTTCCACTGAGGCTGCGCATAGTTGCTGCTATCACATCATTTCAAATGAAACCCCTCGGTTTTTACAGGCAGAGCACAGCTTTTGTCCAAACAAGGGCAAGGAAGACAGAGGGTCAGACCATGCTCAGGCTTTTATGCGGTGATTATTAGTGACTTGTGTTCAGCTTTGCAGTTGTTTGTTCCAGAATGACGTGGTTTTGACTGTTGCCCAACATTGTTCTTGTGCGGCGTCCCCGTGAAAGTATTCCCAGTGACATGCCCAGCTCACCCAATGGCATTTTCAGTGTCTACACGCCAGACGAGTCACCACTGAAGTGTTTTTCTCTCGTCATTCCTCCATGACTTCATTGCCGGGTGATTGTCACCCTTTTAGGTTCTTCCTTCCTTACACTCCCTTGCTAATCGTTACTGGGCAATAACTTATAGGTGATAGATAACTTCTCTTGGTTAATCGAATGAGGCAAAATAGATGGAAGTGCTCTTTATATGGGCCGCACGGTGGCCGAGTGGTTTGGCCGCACAGTCAGGAGATGTGGAAGATCTGGGCTCGAATGGGGGGGGCCGCACGGTGGATGAGTGGGTAGCATGTTGGCCTCACAGTCAGGAGGTTCGGGGTTCGAATCTCCGTTAGGCACCTCTGTGGTGGAGTTTTCATCTTCTCCCCGTGCGTGCGTGGGTTTTCTCCGGGTGCTCCGGTTTCCTCCCACATTCCAAAAACATTCTAAATTGTCCATTAGAGTGTGAATGCTTGTATGTCTGCGTTGCGATTGACTGGCGACCAGTCCAGGGTGTTCCCGCCTCCTGCCCAAAGTCACCTGGCTCCAGCATACCCACGACCCTAATGATAAGTGGCATAGAAAATGGATGGATGGGTTTGAATGGGCATCTCAGTGAGGGGTGCACATGTCCCTCCATGCATGCGTGGGGTTTCTTCAGGTACTCCGGTTTCCTCCCACATCCCAAAAACATGCATGTTAGGTTAATTGGCGAATCTAAATTGTCCATCGGTATGAATGTGAGTGTGAATGGTTGTTTGTTTATATGTGCCCTGCGATTGGCTGGCAACCAGTCCAGGGTGTACCCCGCCTCTCGCTCCAAGGATAGGCTCCAGCACACCCCCGGCGACCCTGATGAGTAAAAGCGCCATAGAAAATGTTTGTCCTTTTTGTTTATTTTGGCGGACCTGCGGGCGTTTACATGCAGGCTATTCCAACTGTTAAGGCCCGGCATATGGGAGCCGGTGGAGGTGGTTGAGGAGTATAGGTTGGACATGTTTACTCAGCATCGCCAACATCATGGGACACCCTGTTGGAGTCGTACATATTGCGACCAGCAAATAACCCGCACCGCTCACAGGATCCGACAGGACCCCTCACACGCACTACACTCTGTGTTTGAGTGGCTACCATCAGGTCGTAGGTTTAGATGTCCACGTTGCAGAACACAAAGGAGGACGGCAACTTTTGTCTCCACAGCAGTCCAGCTTTTGGACTCTGACCCCTCCCTGGCCAGATATTGCACAACCCCTATTTAATGTATACTTTTTATTTTTGAAATTGACGAACCTTGTGTCTTCTTATTGTTTGATGTTCTTTTTTTTCTGTACGCTGCCACTTGTGTTTTCAAATTTCCCCTTAGGGATAAATCCACTGTTTTGAATTGATATTCATCTCAGTTACAAACATATTTCATAGCAATTTCCTCAAAAGGCAGGTGTGACTACTCAAAATACCAACTAAGGGAATCAATTGACTGTTTTGCAGGGTAAGATATCAGCACATCATAACAATCCTTCAGACCGCCTCTATTGGCATATGAGCAATCTAGGGATGGCATCAGAGTGATCTGTTTCTAAATAGTCGTCTGTTACACAGAAAATGGTCTATTAAAAATTGTTAAGAAAATGACACCACATGGATCAGAAGAACTCGCAAGCTTTCTTTCAAATGTCAATATTATTTCTTTTAGGTAACCACTTGGAGAGTTTCCACACTCCTCCTGCCTCCCCACAGAGTGACATACCTGGACTTGTGGCTGGTGTCCCTCAGCCCCTACCTCCTTCATCAGCTAAATCTCCCACTTCCTTTTCGTCGTCACCTCCAGTATCAGTGTTTACATCGCCCAGCGTGAAGAGATCACAGCCAAGTTCGGCCCTCTCTGCACCTGAGTGGAGGCCTCCTCCTTCACGTCTCAACTCAAACAGTTCCTCAACTGCCACAGCAGTCAGTCCACTGGCCACAAGGCCAGAAAGTACGATAGCAGAGATAAGACACATGACTGTGGCAAGGAATGGCGCTCCTTCTACTTCTACCCCTCAGTCTGTACCTGTCAGCCCAGCATCTACTCCATGTAGCTCCTCACCGGTTGTGTGCAGCTCTTCTGGGCCTAAATGGAGAGAGAGAGACAGCGGCCTGAGTCAGTCTCTGCTGCAGGGTCCAGAGGCTGGAGACATCCAGGCAAAGGAACTGAAGATACTGCTAGAGGAATGTCGGACAACATTGGGTATCTCTGTCAGTCATGATGGGCCCCCAAACATCACAGGTAAGAGCGGCAAAAGACTTGTTTGACTACTCCAACTTCTTGTTGCATTGCACACGTTCCCGTGCTGAGAAAGGGCAAACACTTTCCTTCGACCTTTTTTTCCTTTGCGTTTGTTGGCATCTGACATTATTTGACATTTCTCCTTCATCAGAGATGCTGAAATGCCTCCAGGTTGAAGTGAAGAATTTGAAGAGTACAATGCAGGTGAGATGTGCATGGAGAACGGCCAAGTTCTCAGAACACTTGACAACTGGTTTCTCCTTTGTTTGATGTCAAAGCATCATTGTTTATTGTCTTCTTATTGCCTTAATATACAAGTGGGACATTTTTTGTTTTTTTATTGCTTAAAATGCCACCTGTGTATCTTGCGTGCACTTGACCCTATGCTGTGTTTTCATTTTAGTAGGACTGTGTGAAATTCGGTATCGTAATGGCACCAGCGCCGACATAAGCAGCAGTAAACAGATCCAAAACTAAGTAGATAATGGCGCCTCATTTCACTGCTAAATTAATGCAGACTTGGTCATTTCCAGCAAGTGCAATCGGGCAACTAGTTGAAAGGGGGGTGTTCAAAACATAGCAATGTCTCCCGGTGACTTTACAAACATAAAACTATTTTGAGCAAACTTTATTGACTAATATTTAGTTGTATGACCACAGTTTTTTTTAGAACTGCTTCACATCTGTGCGGCATGGAGTCAACCAACTTGTGGCACCTTTCAGTTCTGTTATTCTACTCCAAGATTCTTGAACAACATTCCACAATTCCTTAATATTTCTTGGTTTTGCTTCAGAAACAGCATTTTTGATGTCACCACACAAGTTCTTGATTGCATTAAGGTCTGGGATTGGGCCGGCCACTCCATAACATAAATATTGTTGGTTAAGATTTAGCCCGTTTACTAGTGTGTTTGGGATCATTGTCTTGGTGAAACACCCATTTCAAGGGCATGTTCACACCATAGTGGGAGTGGTTGCCCATATCATGATGCTTGACCCACCATGCTTCACTGTGTACTGTGGCTTGAATTCAGAGTTTGAGGGTCCTCTCACAAACTGTCTGCGGCCTTTGGACCCAAAAAGAACAATTGTACCCTCATGTGTTCTTTTCCAAATTGTAACCACTTCTGCACATGCCTTTTTTATTTAACAGAGGGACTTTGCGGGGGATTCTTGTAAATAGATTAGCTTTACACTGTCGTCTTTTAACTGTCACAGTACTTTGAGGTAACTACACACTGTCTTTGATCATCTTGGAACTGATCATTGGCTGAGGCGGAGCCAGTTATTCTTCCTTCCATTTTAATGGTCGTCTTCCATTTTCTGCCACGTGTCTCCGCTTTTGCTCTCCATTTGAGCAGACCTGAGTTGAGCCTCTTACCAAACAAAGTGCACAGCGACCAAAAATGGTTGGTCGTCATAATTCTCCTCATAGTAGATATGAGGCCCTTATTTTGTTACCACATGTAAACAGGACGTGGCATGCAATGCTCCAATTTTGAAGTCCGGAAGTGTGTTGAGAAGTTTTCCTAACTGTTGCTTAAGAGATATGAATACAAATATGACTGTGTGCATGACTAGATGTTCCTCCTGCAGCTGTGGCCCCCAGTTCTTATTTACACCAAACTTCCCTTACAGCGGTCATCTTACAATAGCTTTGCACTTTGCACTGCTCATAAGCGCTAACGGCGGGCCACTGCCTGGCGCTTTTGTCTGGTGCTAGCTTTATCTTTCAGATGTTTGTGAAGGTAGGTAATATTGGTCAATACGGTTGGTTTCATATGTAGGGATTGGTGCATTTTAGGAAAATGAAGTTTAGGAAATTGGCGCAGATCGATTGGCGGCTTAACATAGCCAGAGTTGTGTATTAATTGTGCGGAACTTATGTGCTTAAACAGCGGATTGTATGCACTGAGAGAGGTTGACCAAAAATCCTGTTTTCTCAGGTTCTGTCCTGTCCCTTTTTTATCTTAAGAAAGTGATGAAAATGTCTGAGTGGATTTGGTTGTTTTTTTTTGTTAAACTTCCATAAAACTTCCATATAAGAAAAAGGACAAAATGTGTGTGTTTTAAATTTCAGGCACCGCATCACGGTGGCTGAGTGGTTAGCACGTTGGCCTCACAGTCCAATCTCCGTTTTGGCAACTCTGTGCAGAGTTTGCATGTTATCCCAGTGCGTGTGTGGGTTTTCACTGGGTACTCTGGTTTCCTCCCACATTTCAAAAACATGCATGTTAGGTTAATTGGCGACTCTAAACTGTTCAAAGGTATAAATGTGAGTGTGAATGATTGACTGGCGACCGACCGGTCCAGGGTGTACCCCGCCTCCCGCCTGAAGTCAGCTGGGATAGGCTCCAGCATACCCCTGTTACCCTAATATAAGGATAAGCGGCATAGAAAATGGATGGATGGAGTTTAAGTACTGGCACCATTACAAAACTACCGGGACCGGTATTGAATACTGTGCAGTATAAACAATACCCAAGACTACATGTTTTCTTATTTTGGTGGCATTGTTTGTTTTTTTTTCCCACGAGAGAGGCTAAAATTACACTTGTGCCTTTGGGCATAGTAGAGAGTACGTCATACATGCCAGTGACACATAGTCAGTGTTTGTGTCCTTTCATAATAATAATACCAAAACACACCCGGTTGTCGTCTGCTATCACAATGCGCTGTGGAATTCTCCCTGCGCAGCCATTTTGGGACATGCAGCTTGCTTATGAAGGCTTTCCTGTCTTCTGTTTAGGCCTGTGTAGGAAAATGGATGGTCTTTTTTCATATGCCACTTAGTTAAGTTAGGTAAACATAGGTTTAATAAGTGCAATTGTTGTTGACTTTTCTTTTATGGCAATTTCATCACACTCGGAAGACATTTATCATTCCATCATTTGCTCCACGTGGCCGGCATATCTAAAGATTTTCTAATCTGCGGGGATTTCCTGGTTCAGAATGTGACCACTCCCTTAGGAGGCTCACAACTTCCTACTAGTTGCAACATCTGGAATACGACCCAAAGTGGGACCTCCCTTCTTAGCTCTTCTCCATGTGAGTGCCTTTTTTTTTTAGCGATTTAGGTTGCAACCAGGTACATTGGAACCCATAAAGGCGAATGCCTAGGTTTTGTGTGTATGCATGGTAGGAGATAAGGGAGAGAGGGCAGAAAGAAGGCTTTTTTTAAAGCACAAGTACAAGTATGGGATTTACTTTTCTTCGCACACATCTCTGCAGTGGTGTGCTTTGCAAGATATCAAAAAGAGGCAGAAATGTTGATAGCGCTTTTCTAAAGTCAAAGGTGATGTGTGTGAAGTGTCTTGTTTTGCCTGAAACACAAAAGATGGTATGTCTGCTTTCATGGATCACTAAGGAAATAAAAAAGTTACAATAGAGTAGCTAAAATCGAGACATTTAAAGTAATTTTTTTTAATGAAACGATTAATCGATGACCAAAATAGTTGTTGATTATTTGGATAATCGATTTATAATCGATTCATCGATTAATCGTTGCAGCTCTAGTTGAAAACATTTTTTATTGTTAAGTTTTTAATAGCTTCTTTTTGCACATTTATGTTAATGAGGCTGTAATGCTACTGCAAATATGACCTGCACAATTAATAAAGGTTTCATGGTTAAAAATATATCCCAAATCGAAAATTGAACATCTGTGCACTGCCCGACGTTGGGGGTTTCGCTGTATTCATGTGATGCCCGGGGCAGAATCTCATCATACTTGTTAATTTCCCTCTTTCAATGTCGACCCTTTGTGTTTTTTCACTCTCCGACACCCCCTTGCAAATATAATCCCTGCACGGGTCGGCTCAAAGCATGGGGAGACAAAACACTGAAAGGTAGCCTTGTATTAGAAATTGAGGCAATCCAACACTGTGTTTACATGGGCCCTCACTGGGCCAATAGACATTGCAAAGCTTGACTTTATGAACCCACAAGGTCTGCTCTGCTGTCCTGGGAGCCTTTTTGTGGGGAGTGGGTGGAGGAGATTAGGTGTAGCAGTGCGGAGGAGGGGGTTCACAATCGACTGTTGAAGAAACAAAACTCGTTTTGTTTTGTTCGTTGTGGTCAGCACGAGGAGGCGGGTGAAGGCTGAAACGCCGGCTCACACTGGCCATTTGTTTTTGTGTCTGATGCACACGTGAAATCGAGAGCTCACAAATACACACACATGCAGTGAATTTCTCTAAGGGTGCAGATGACTTTTACTTTGAAGTGTTCTGACTTGTTTCCCTGTGGTGCCTCTCGTGGCGTTTCTTCCATCTGTCCATCAGACATCCGACCGCTCATTCCTGAGCACAACAGCTCAAAAAGATTCATTGGTTTCCTCTCGTTTCACCCCCACTCCCGTACTCACTATGTTTCTATGCTCCCCTTCCATTTCCACAATAGATCTTTATAACAAGCCTACTTATTTTAAGAATCAAATTCTGCGTTCAAGGCCGCACGGTGGCTGAGTGGTTAGCACATTGGCCACACAGTCAGGAGATCTGGAAGACCTGGGTTGAAATCTCCGTTGGGCATCTCTGTGTGGCGTTTGCATGTTCTCCCCGTGCGTGTGTGGGTTTTCTCCGGGTACTCCGGTTTCCTCCCACATTCCAAAAACATGCATGTTAGGTTAATTGGCGACCCTAAATTGTCCATAGGTATGAATGTGAGTGTGAATGTTTGTATGTCTATATGTGCCCTGCGATTGACTGGCGACCAGTCCAGGGTGTACCCCGCCTCTCGCCCAAAGTCTGCTGGGATAGGCTCCAGCATCCCCGTGACCCTAATGAGGATAAGCGGTACAGAAAATGAATGAATGAAATTCTGCGTTCATTTGTAATTCAGTCGTTGGCAAGGGTGCACTTTGGGCACCCCTGCCCTAAAGCCTGCATTCTGTTTCTATGGCAAACTCGGGGCTGGGGTTTGGTTGGTGGGTTTGGTGTAGAAGTACTTCCAGCAAACACATTCGGGATGAACTGAAAGAGAGATTATAGTGAGTGTTCACCTCTTGTAATGGGCCAGGCGTCCAAGGGCCCGTACTGTGTAGCACCGAACCTTGCAGACAAACATCAATAATGTATTTTAGCTGCTAATAGAATCCAAGTGTGATTATTTGTTAGCCCAATGATCATTTCAATATGTCATCTGATGAAGCATCTGTCTGTACTTATGTGCACCAGTGTTGCAAAAAAAAAAAAATTGAAAATACTCAATTTATGCCAAAGTAATTGTATTTGTTTCCCCTTTGAATACATTTCGAAACAGCTGTGACATGAGTTCCAGGTGACTGCCCTTTGGAAAGTGAAAGATGAACGGTTGTGGTGCTTTTTCCACTTCTTTATCATTTAAACAAGGTGGCTCTGAGAGCTATGTCGAGTTTGTCTAGACTGATGTTGACTGTGCAAAAGGTGAATTATGCAATGTGGAATACGTGGCATTGACTTGTGCCCTCTTTCACGTTGATGTGCATGTAGTATAGGTATGCGGCCTGCCATGCTCGTTTCAAGGGCTTGGTGAGACTGCATTCAATCATTTTTGGATGCATACCACAGACTGAAGAAAGCTGGAGTGAGAAGCTATTAAAGAGTTTAGATGTTTCTCCAAGTAAGTGTCAGAGGGATAGAGAGGGCTTGGGTGGGGAAGACAACTAGGGACAGATGGACTGAACAATATTTCTTTTCCCACCAGAAATTCATATGTGGAACTAGATGTGTGTGTTCATGTGTACACACCACATCTGGTCTTACTGTGGACCGTGGGTCATAGCTCATCCGGGAGTGTGTCTGTGTGTGTTTGTCTCGACAATCCACACCCTTATCTCTGTGTGAGCTGAGGAGCACCCCTTCCTGTTTCCTTAAACAGACTTGCTCCAGTTGGAGCGTTCATGGTCAGATAATCTTCAGACTATCTGAAGACAAGAGCTGCCGATGTGGGTTTTTCTTCTGTTGTGCTTAATATAGAACTAGGACTTAATCCTGGTGTTGGACATGTTTCCCGATGTGAATGCCAAACAACACAGTTAAAAGGATCGCGGGGCTTGGTGGTGAGGCTGAAGAATAAGGAATGTGTGTGCGGAGAAGAGAAAATAAATGTGAGGTGTGTGTGTGTAGAGTTTAAACGGGTCCAGCTGTGGTCTTGAGTCACTGGTCAGAAGAGAAGAGCATCGACTTGGCTCTGATATTACTTCCTCCTCCGCATCTCCATTCTTGCTTCATCTAGTTACTCACCTTCCCAACCTCTGTGCTCCTCAACCATGCTTCAAAACCATCTGGCTGATATTGCCTCTCAGTGCGTCTGCTGCCTCCATTAAATATGTACCTCCCTTCCTTTTATTTCTTGCTTCTTTGAAACTGGCGACTGCTCCGTTTGTTGGTGCTCTTTTTTTTATTTTTAAAAAAAAAAAAAAAAAAAAAAAAAAAAAAATTAAAAAAAAATAAAAAAAAAAACCAAAAAAAACAAAAAAAAAAAAAAAAGAAAAAGAAAAAAAATAATAGAAAGACAACAAAAAAAAAAAAAAACATTTTTTTTCATTTGTGGTTTCACTTATTTATTGTTGTTAACGTTGTTTATTTTTCAACATTTCATTGAGCAGGGACCTGTTTTTTTGCATCGTTGACTTGACATTGGTCTCTACTCTTCATAGTTGGTTTGTTGTTTCATCTTTTGTAATATACCCATCCATCCATTGTCCATGCCGCTTATTCCTCATTAGGGGTATGCTGGAGCCTATCCCAGCTGACTCTGGGCGGGAGGCGGGGTACACCCTGGACTGGTCACCAATAAATTATACATCAATTTACAGAAATGTGCCTATATTCCAAACTTTGCTCTGACTTTTGGAGTTTGCATGGTCTCCCCGTTCTCAGTGTATTTACTGGCGGTACTCCAGTTTCCTCCCACTGTCCAAAAACATGTTAGTTGGACAGTCCAAATTGTCTGTCAGTGTAAGTTTGTATATACAGCAAATGCCCTGTGATTGACTGGTGACCAGTCCATAGGCCCCAGCTCACCCGTGGCCTGGAACAGGATGATTGAATGAAATAACACGAGCCTGACTAGAGCTGTTAGAAAGAATGAATCTTAGGTATCGTCACCTTGCAGCAGTTTATGCACCTAACACATCCATTTGTCCTTTCAGACAGAGCGTACAGAATGGCTGCAATTCCAGGCCGACCTTCAGGTAGCAGTGTCAGTGGCCGACCGCCTCAGAGCCGAGACCGAAGAGGAGCTGACGGCGCTAAGGACAGCTCATAAAGACATGGAGAGGGAACTAGCCACTGCCCGCCACCGACAGGAGGAGGCTGACGTGCAGCTTTGCACTCTGAGAGGGGAGTTGGAGGAGAGTAGGCAGAAGCTGGTTACTCTGAGTCAGACTGCAGAAAAAATACATGTCCAAGATGGAGAGAAGACAGAACCTCTGAGGAACTGTGACATCAGGGAGGGCAGCCAGAGGGGCAGGGAGAAGGGGCTGGCCAAGCTGGCGGGGAGCCCGAATGATGTCATGAAGAATATAGCCAGAGAGGAGTGTGTAGCTGTCACTAAAAGATACCTGAGAAATGTGACCAATGAGGAAAGGAGAGTGGAGGAGGTGCGATTCGGTGAGACACGAAGAACAGCAACTGCTGAGAGGTCAAGGTGAGATCTAACTTTTATTGTGACGTGAACGCTCATTGGCTACACGTGCAAAAATGATCCATACTTTTTGTACAGCTTATCCTCATTAGGGTCACAAGTGAGCCTATTCTATCTGACTTTGGGTGGTATGTAGGGTAGGCCCAGGACCGGTTGCTCTGTAACAATATTAGGCGTTCACTGGAACTGATAGCCAACAATTAACATAATGTTCAGGTCGTGGAGGATGTTTGAGGACGTATGGAGGGTTAGCGCCATTTTCTGCTGTCCCATGCATGTAAATAAATCCCTGCCATCAGGAAGTCGTGCGGCAGTGACAACATCTCAAGGTGCCCTTATATGGCGACAGGTTTTAGTCAAATCCTGCGAAGGTAGTTATATATTCAGATTTACTGGCACTGCCAAAGAGGTAGCAGCAATCATTTTATTTGTATTTTATTTTAGTTTTGCATCACCCCCAAAAACATTTCCTTCTCCCTTGATATTCTTTTACTAGCCTAATAATAACCATCGTGCAAGTACTAAAAGTCAGGTCAAGAAACAAAATGTGTGACCTGTTACTTTCTTGCTCTTAACACTCACGCAAAATGACTTAGCCCACATTCAAAATGACATTTATTTGTATTTATAATGTATATCGCCTGCTTGTAATGCTGGTTATGTTGAGCTTTAGATTGCATCGTTTTTGTAATTGTTGCAAATCTTCTTCAATGTTTCATAATATTGCAGGAGCCTGTCAAGATTACCAGCTTCCTCAGATTCTGTCACATTGCAGAATGGAACTTCCCAGCCAACCACCGCCACAGCTGAATCTGCAAACAACGTGTGATTTTTTTTTTTCTCAAAGGGGATTTTATTTACATCAGAAAAATACTGACAAGAATGTATGTGTATACTTTTTTAAAGAATTTTCCGCACCTTAGAGGACGTAGAAGTTTGGATCGACAAGACAGCAGGACCAACACAGATACAGGTATATGTTTTGTAAGATTATTTTGTCAACCATTCTTACGTTAGTTTTAGGGCAGTGTAAGTTATGATGTCTGTAGGTTTTTAATTTTTTGCAAAACTGGTTTAACTCTTCAACTTTTCATTGCAGGGAAACATGAAGAGTCTTTAAACAAGTACAACTCAACCCTCACTGAGCTTCCACCGAGCAGGTGACAATCAGTTCCCCGATGGACTCATCTAGCGCCCGACTCAAGCCGGAACTTATGTGCTATTTTCTTTTACATTGGAGTGACCTAAGAAGCAGATCTGAAGCTCTTGTCATGTTCAGGTCTCAGGATGGTTTCAACCTGCTCCTGCGTCGGCACGGCGGTTCGAAGAGGAACTCACTGCTACGATGGTGTCAGAGCCAAACACAGGGCTACAAAGTAAACCATACACATTACTGGTATTTAATAAACAGTAGACTATTAAAGTGGGTACAGTGGAATCTCATTTAGCGTGCATTTTTCAGTTAACGAAGTATACGCCAAAATCTTCCATGGGTTTGAGCGTGCAATCATCCTTATCCTTATGTAAGACAGGAACACGGCTTTCTCTTTCCTGTGTGATATAAAAAAGAGGTAGCTAAGAATGCATGTAATGGGATCCAACTTCTTTTCCTTTCGGCTTATCCCTGCTTATCCCACCAGGGGTCGCCACAGCGAATCATTTTCTTCTGTTTGATTTGCATGTTTTGATTTGGCAAAGGTTTTACGTCGGATACCCTTCCTGACGCAACCTTCTGTATGAGGGACATGATCTAATAGTGGTAATAAAAAAAGTGTCATAAAAATAGCTTACTCATGGGTCCGTACTGTAGTACTACTTTTGATTTAAAACTTAAACCTGAGTAATCATGGTTAGATTAACATACAGTGTGTCTAAAAATATATAGAAATGTACAAATTATATTATGCTGCATAGCGTGTGTAATTGTGTCCTGTATTGTATCGTATGGACTGATTAGATAGTTTAAATGGACAATCTCACATACAAGATTATATCAAAATTGCTGCCTAATTACTTTTTGCTTGCAGTTCTACACCACAACTATTCTGCATTAAAAAAAAAACTCTAAAAACTACCAACAACGGTGTATTTAAATAATGTGCCTGCATATTAACCAGCAACAGTATTTTTATTATTATTACTGATGTTGTTACACAAAAGCACTATGTACAGGCTGCTACTGTGTTTTTGTGTTTGAGCTTTGAAAGGTTAACGATAAGTGTAGCGTTCAATTCTGTGTTGCTGTGTGAAATCAATGTGCCCAGGAAGGATGTTTTGGTAATGCTTAAAATGGCCCAGATACGGTGAAATACCATACTTTGTAAGTATTACATTACGTAATCATGAATGTTACCACATGACCACAGCATGTATATAAAACGTTGTTGGTGTTTCAGTAGCGGGTTTTGTAGGTGGAATAGGTGTGTCCTATTATGTGCCTTAATTAGCTTCCTCTTCTTAGTTGTTTTTTATATCTTTTGAATGCACAGAAAAGAGAAAGATATACAGTATGTGTTCATGTCTCAAATAAGGATAGTGGATGATGGGCAATTTTTTATTGTTTTTAATCAACTAGATTTGCATTCTTTCACCTGTGAAAGATGTATTCAATTTGAGTATATGTTTCTATTTTGAGTCAGAATTTCGGAAACGGATGAATGACGCTACCCGAGGTTCCACTGTGTAGTACAGCTAGGACTACTGCATGCTCCTTAATGTTTACATGTTAAATTGAAATCATACATGATAAAAATACGATCTTTTAAAAGACATGGCGTACCTCTCAAAATTCAGCAACAATTTTATATTTTCCAGGGAAACTGCTACAGAAATTAAACTCAGAGTAGTAGTAGCATGGCATAGTCAGTGTACTGCTTGTATAGCAGTATACATTCACTGTTCTATTGGCACAGCTTCAGAATGCCACAGTACTGGATGGAATGCATGTTTCCTTAAATCAGGGGTGTCAAACTCATGCCGCGGAGGGCCGAGACACTGCAGGTTTTCTTTCCAGCCGTGGACTAAAGCAGGTGATTTTAATGATCAACACCTCAATTTGGGGGAGGGAGTACACCAAATAAAACAATGGCTGGAGAAACTGGTTACAGAGAAAACCTGCAGTGTTTCGACCTTTCATTGTGCCCCACATGTGCCCTAAATTAATCGTGGCTTCCATAGTGGTGGCAGCACTTGTGCAGCCCTAAGTCACCATGCTTGACAGTAGGAAAGACAAAATTATCTTGCTACTAATTTTACTAGTAGTAAATATCCTGTTACGTTTTGGTATGTTGTGTGGCCCCCAAGATGCAAAGACAGCAGTGAGGTGCAGATAAGTCTTTAATTAGGGGAAAGGAGGGAAAGCTTGCAGAAAGTGGCACGACCCACCAACTCAGCAGCAACAAATTACAAAAATAGAAAAGTCCAAAGAAAGGCAATGGCACAGGATGGTATTAACTCACCGTTCAAGCTGCATCTGGCGCTACTGATGATTTAGCCACTAACTGAAGTTCATAATTGAAGTAAATCATGACAGTGACTGTTCATCGGCCTCAGCCCAGCTCCGAGCGTTCTCAAAGAAAGTAAAGGCTTTGCACTCAATGCCAGAACAGGAAAGAGAAAATACGGACTTCTGTAAAGCGTTGGCCATTTTCAGTGAAGTACCCCCTGTGGAATATTTTTTGTCAGCCAAGTACCCCCAGCCATGAAAAACAACCATTTCTGATTGAAAATGCATTACTGTCCAAAACAGTGTTTGCGTGTAGCGGTCTTGTTTTAAAACCTTTGGAAATAAAAAATATAATAGCACCGAATGCCCAAATATGTAATGAAGCAATCTGCCACAACCTGGAAATGCATTTTCGAGTGGACAGACTATTTAAAAAAAGCCACAGGTGTCATTTGCTATTTGTCATTTGTGTGTATGTGTGTTTTAACCTAAGTCAAAAAAATTAAATAAAAGTTTCGGCTGTATTTTTGCATTGCCACGGTATATACATCTCATAAATCTGTCTTATACCAAGTCTGAGACTGAGTATGCTAATATACGATCTTCCTAACTATGCCACATTATGTGCTAATCTTCTGTTGCATTATTTTCTCCAGAATATTGACATCACCAATTTTAGCAGCAGCTGGGTGGACGGCCTTGCGTTTTGTGCTGTTTATCACACCTACCTACCTTCACACATCCCGTACAGCAGTCTCAGTCCAGAGAACAAGGTGAGCTTGGTACTGTTGGATATTGGCATGGTTGTTGATGACAAATGTATTCTTCATCTGCATTGAACACAACTATAACATTTAAAGGGGTTAAGGACTTCATTGGCCTGCTGTGACGAGATGAGGTTGGACTAACTGCTTGTTGGACTTGAAATACTCATCAGCCCTCTCATCAGGAATGCCTGAACAATCTGATGAGAGCTTGTATGAGAGCTGTCTCCACATTACTGACAATAATGCTTAAAGATAATAGAGCATTCACACCCACAAATTTGCATGTTTCAATAAACCCTCCATCGAGAACCAAAACATGTGCTCTTATGTACGAATCAGGTTGTCAGTTCCACTAAACTAATTCAATCAAACATAACATGTGGTCCCCTGACTCATAGTAGAAGATGAAAGGATGGGATGGATGTATTTTATGCCCCACTGGTTCCTTACTTGTTTGCTTTGTTGTTTCATTGCAGAAGGAGAATCTCAACCTAGCATTCAAAACGGGCCAGACTGTTGGGATCGCCCAATCTTTGGTGAGCTTCTTTTCTATCGGAACCCCTCCTAAAGGGACCTTTACAGTGTGTATAGTCAATAAAATATTTGCACTTCTCAGTTAATCTGTAAGACTCTTTCTTTAACAGACTGTAGAAGAGATGCTGCGAGCCGGCGGCCCTGACTGGCAAAGGGTCCTGAGCTACGTGGAGAGCATGTATCGTCACTTTGAGATGTGACCTACGGATGTACTAACAGTCAGTCCAGTGCCAAAGTAGGGAAAACTACAGTATCCCCTATCAACAGTCTTAACATGACGGAAACACAGGTCAGCGAACAATTACGATGTGCAGCCTTTTGACCTTGAAGTGAAGCAAATCCTTTCAACGACCATAATGTGAAATGTTCACTGAGAGTGGCTCGTGTCAAAATGATTGTGCAATGGAATATAGTGTATACTATATGCCGTTGTTCATCCAAGCTGTTTGACAACACTGGAAGAAATATTCCCCCATATGCCTTCAAACAACAGATCGAAGAAGTGTTTATAACTCTTGTGTCAGATATCTGTTTCTACAGAGCATACATTTGCGTTCGAAACCTATTCATACCCTGGCCAATTGTTTATTTGCTGAAGAAGTATCCTTACATTCAACATTATTACGAAAGAAACTTGAACTCGGGCGGATTACAAATCATGTAAATCGCTGTTGAACTGCATAAGACCTGCATATTGTCATTGATTGCATTTTATCTCTACAGTCATGTATTATAAGAGGAAATGCTGCCCCGCATTACAGTCGGATTGTATTTGTTGGTAAAAGCTTAAGGTTCATGAATCACGCTTGTGGTAATAACAGGACTCAGAGCTCTTGCAGTGCCATAACAAATTCCAAGTGAAAGCTTACATTGTACATAATTTCTGTTGTATATTATACATGCGCTGTAAATGTCTCCACACTGGTACTGAACTCACACAGCAAGTACTGTATTTCTTTTACCAGACATTTTTTGGGGGGGTCTGCATGTGTCTTTTCATCATCTAACCTTTTGTAAAGCTTAGCAATTTCCTAATATGCACTTATGCCAGCACTTTGTCTGTTAAGAATGTATTGTGAATGTTGAAGAACGGCTGCGGTCATCCATGCATTTGTTTGGCTACATGAGCAGTGAATTGAAGGCTCCTTGGTAGGGAAAGTGGCTTCGTCAAAAGCTGGCAATGTTAAATACTTCGGGAGGCTGCACAGGCATGCTCATCCATTACATTCATAGTGACACAACAAATGCCTTTCTTAGACATGCTTACAATGGACTTTGTACTCTTGGTTATACAGTATGTACACGCCAAAGATTTGACAAACATTTCCCGTGAAACATGTTAATATGTAACTAGTGTTAATACCAAAGCAATAAAATGTTTATCAATAACAATAAATCTTGACTTGTTGCCAGTATCTGAGAAAAAAGAGCAGCACGATAAGGAAAAAGAACTACATTTATTAGCCACAACTGCAAGCACACTTGCACTATTAGGCAAGCAGTTAAACAAATGGACGTAGCACTGCAGTGGCCATTGTATAGCATATGGGTGTTCAGCCAATTTTTACATAAACAATTTGTATCACTGGGTGGGTGGTGCAGAACTCTGGTTCGACGTCCAGTTAACCTGCACTGTGCTACCACCTTGTGGTAGGGCTGAGTAACCGCAGCTTCAAGCTCTTTTTGGTCAATTACCTTCATATATTGCAATTTTTACTGAACTTATATAGTTATACAAACAAACTCTTTTTAGGGATGAGTCGAAGACTAGTATTTAATAAGCATGTTTTGAATCTTAAAGCAATCTCGCAGTCCAACCAAGCCAAACTCTTAGAACCAGTCGGGTCAAATCTCCTTACCTGTAAAATACTTTTTACAGGTAATCACAAATTAATCAATTATTAATTAAATTAATTAATCATTAATTCAATCATTCTTAATTAAATTAGGTTTCCCTTTAGCAAAAAAGTTACATTCTGAAAGCATCCTCATGAAAGAACTATTGTACAAAAAAGAACAAAAAGCCTGAGTTGATGAAGAAAAGTAGAATCTTAATAAATCCAAAAAAGCCCGCTGAGAAAGAGACCACCCATTTACTATTTTACATCAATTTACAACGTGATTAAATACTTTTTACAGGTAAGCTTGATTTTTGACCTGCTCTTAACTTTTCAATGCACATCTCCAGTCATTCAATGTTTCAGTCATTTTTGCACAACAGTAAAATTCACAACATGTGTATTATCCATGAATCGACCAATACATTTAATTCTTCCAGTCTTTCTGTATCTCTCTCCCAGATGTGAAGGGTTAAAATGTGTTTTTGGTTTCTTTTTAAATTCTAACCCGTAAGACGACTATCCAGAACTTTTATTTGTATGTTTGAAAATACATTTTGACCGTGGGGAGAAAATCTAACATAAATTTAAACTTGTAAAGCATATATTATTTTTTGATGATCATTCTTCCCTGGGAAAAGAACACTTCAAATTAGGTACTCAAAGGCATGCGAATGCGTGTATGAAAACTTCAATCGCAATTGTACATACAAGGCATGTGTTTTAGGGAGCCTGGAGATGGACAAAGTGACAAAGTGGGCATGTTAGATCTTCTCTACAGGTTAGAGGGGGTAGAAAAGTCATCGTACTTAATGAGGCTTTAAGTAGAGCTACAATATGCAAAAGCAAGAAGGAGGAGTGTGACAAAAAGCACTTTGAAAAAGTAATTGATTGAAAACAACAATGAAACTGAAATAGGTTGTTTATCCGCTGATCAAAAGTTCAAAAAATGACAAAAGATTCTCCAAACCAGAAAAAAAAATGTTCAGGAGGGATGCTCGCTGCAACATCTGCATGTAACCAGCCGCCATTTACACTTTGCCAGGAAGCATCAAACATGGGACATTGAAAGGTGGAAAAAAAGTTTTATTCTCTGATGAGAAAAAATGTAACCATGACGGTCCAGATGGCTTCCAATGTTACTGGCATGACAAGGAGATCCCACCTGAGATGTTTTCTATCTGGCACAGGGGAGGGAGGTCCATCATAATCTGGGGTGCTTTTACATTCAGTGGAACACTGGAACTTCAGGTGGTGCAGGCTCGTCAGACGGCGGCTGGTTACTTGCAGATGTTGCAGGGGGCATCCCTCATGACTGAGGGTCCTCGTCTGTGAGGTAACAGGTAGGTTTTTCAACAGGACAACGCTGCAGTTCACAATGCTCGCTTAATGAAGGACTTCTTCAGAGAGAATAACATCACTCTTTTGGACCATCCTGCATGTTCCCCTGATTTAAATCCAATAGAGAACATTTGGGGATGGATGGCAAGGGAAGTTTCTAAAAATGGCGATCAGTTCCAGACAGTTGATGCCCTTTGTGAAGCCATCTTCACTACTTGGAGCAATGTTCCAACTAGCTTCGTGGAAATACTTGCATCATGCATGCCCAAACCAATTTTTGAAGTGATTAACAAGAACGGTGGAGCTACTCATTACTGAGTCCTGCTAAGAACATTTTTTGTTCTGGTTTGGAGAGTTTTTTGTCATTTTTTGAGCGATGGTCTTAAACATTTGATCCAGTGATAAGCAGCCTATTTCAGTTTAATTGTTGTTTTCAATAAATGACTTTTTCAAAGTGCTTTTTGTCACACTCCTCCTTCTTACTTCTGCATATTGTAGCTCTACTTCAAACCTCATTAGGATCCGAATGTGCAAGAGGTCAATTCTGGCCATTTTACAACATTTTTGTTTGGCGACTCTAAATTGTCCATAGGTATGAATGTGAGTGTGAATGTTTGTTTGTCTTTATGTGCCCTGCGATTGACTGGCGACCAGTCCAGGGTGTACCCCGCCTCCCGCCCAAAGCCAGCTGGGGTAGGCTCCAGCATACCCACGACCCTAATGAGGATAAGCGGCAAAGAAATTGAATTAATGAATGAGTATAGTTAAAATGATACTTCTTCAACCACACCTCCAATATTGTAACCTTGTGAGTACAACATCTATCACGCAATATCTTCAAAGTGTCTAAATAAGTTATATTGCTTGCTTTCCATGAAGGCGATATCTGCTATGCATGAACAGAACCTTATGGAGAAAAGTGCCTTGAGGCAAAGGTGTGAAGAGGTCGTGGAAGCACATCTATTGTGTGACAGATAATATGATATGATACAGGGTGGGTGTGCATCCTGTGTCACATGAATCGGTGCGGAATACCATGTGACAGCCTCTAGGGGGGAAAAGAGGTGGCCTTTGGTCTCAGGCAGGCTCAGGTCTGTTGAGCTTTCAGTTAGGAGCCCACGAGAGAATTATGTGGTAGCAGGTGGAAGGAATATGGATAAAATGTGGGCTCTTGTGTGTTTGGGAGTTGTTTTTTCTGCTCAGACCGGCTCTGCTCAAGAGTAAGTAACATGGAAACAAATAATCCAACCATAGTTTCTCATTGCAGAACGAAACCTAACTACTTGGTCCCATGACCTCGGCTGTCCACGTAGTGCCAGGACATTATTTGTGCTGACAGGACCTGAGGTGTTGCCTGCTGGGACGCCCTCTATGCTGGCTGTCACCGTTCTCTCCGACCTCCCCGTCAGGGTCAAAGCTGAAGTTTCACATCGCAACACCCAAGTGGCCCAATCAGAGGACTTCCAAGGAGGTGACACACATAACTCCTTAGAGTCATTTTGGTTATGCGGTCGATTTATGCTTTTTGCGCGTGTTACCGTCCAGGACCAGCAGTCATGGTGAAAATGCACGAGTAATTGACACGGTCGTAAAAATGTCAGTTATAATCTTCATTTTTGTGTCTCACAGCAACTATGGTGTGTTTTTTTAATTTTTATCAAAAAGTGGAAAAGTGGGCTTTTTAAACAGCGGTGTGTGTGTGCTGTAAGTTTGACTCGTATTATCCCATTTGGATCACATTTAGATCTATCTAATAATTGTTACCTTGTTTAAATACATGAAATGGTTAACGTATTTAACATATCCACAGCTCTACACCAAATGCATAATTACTTGCCATGCAATACAGTAATTTTGCAGAATTTGTTGTACGGTAATAAGCACATACACATACTGTATGTGTAAAGCATCCTGTTTTCTTAAGGTGTGACTCAGCTGCTTACCCTCCCACCAGTGAGTATTTCCTACTCCTTTCACGACACGCATGAAATCAAATCAACCAAAGGTTTATCAGTCGCTGCAGATTCAGTATTACATGTTTCTGCTGACCCCATCCCAAAACGCTGCAGTTTCCCGCCTCCTTAAGTCAAAATTCACGATTAAATCTGACGGTGACGGGCTACGATGGCGACACCGTCGTCTTCTCCGACATCACCACCATCGGCTTCGACCTCAGGAATGTGTCCTGCTCGCTTCAAACGGAACGGTCACGGTATTACCCAGGCGACGCTGTCAAAGTGTGGGCCGCGTGTCTTCAGGTGGATAATCGTCCATACAAAGGAAAAGTTGATATCGCCATTAAGGTACAGATCAGGCGTTGCTGGGTGATGGGACGCGTCACTGATGTTCTTTTGTCACTTTGAAGAATCCCAGTGGGAATGCGGTAGACAGGTGGAGGTCCACTGAGAATCCCGGGATTGTGTTTCATGAATTTAATTTGTCCCGGACCCCTCCTCTGGGGAAGTGGGCCGTCACCATCACAGTGCAGGTAAGTTTCATATGTGACATTGAATTTGTGTCTGGAAAACTTTTGGCGCTAAACTTTGTTTCCTACCCCTCCAAAAACAGCACGTGACTGATGAGAGAGCGTTCACTGTGGCGCGTTATGGTAACCGCTATATTTACATTTCATCCATTAGTCCAGTGATCACGGTAATGGTTTTGTCTGTTTTGCAAATACAGCACTTAACCAGTTAGACTGAGGAACATCACATGTTTACACTTGCAAAATTCAACGTGCATTGGTAGAAGCAGATCTTATTGAATCTTTCTGCAGTTGCTGATAGCTTGTCCACTTCCTGTATTTAAACACAGTTCATCGCCATTAATTGGTTCCAGAGGACCCTAATAGGAAGCGGTGTCTCGATAAAACTTTTTCCCTTAAATATCAGCCGATGTCGATCTAATATCAGCACAGATCATACGTACTTGTATTGCCGTAATTTTCGGTGTATAAGGCGCACCCACTAAATTTCTGTTCTTATACACGCTCCATCAAAATCTTAAAACCATTTGCAAAACTGCTAGAATTTTGCACATTCGAATCTTAATGAGGTTTGAAGTAGAGCTACAATATGCAAAAGCAAGAAGGGGGAGTGTGACAAAAAGCACTTTGAAAAAGTCATGTCTTGAAAACAACAATGAAACCGAAATAGGCTGTTTATCAGCTGATCAAAAGTTTAAGACCATCGCTCAAAAAATGACAAAAAAATCACCAAACCAGAACAAAAAAATGTTCTCAGCAGGACTCAGTAATGAGTATCTCCACCGTTCTTGTTAATCACTTCAAAAATCAGTTTGGCCATGCTTGTTGCGAGTGTTTCCAGGGATCTAGTGGGAACTTTGCTCCAAGTGGTAAGGATGGCTTCACGAAGGGCATCAACTGTCTGGAACTGATGGCCATTTTCAGAAACTTCCCTTGCCATCCAACCCCAAATGTTCTCTATGGAATTTACATCAGGGGAACATGCAGGATGGTCCAAAAGAGTGATGTTATTCTCCCTGAAGAAGTCCTTCATCAAGCGAGCATTGTGAACTGCAGCGTTGTCCTGTTGAAAAACCCAGATGTTACCTCACAGACGAGAACCCTCAGTCATGAGGGATGCCCGCTGCAACATCTGCACGTAACCAGTCCAGTCCGTGGTAACAGCTGGGTTTTTTACCAGAACAACGCTCGCTTGACGAGGGACTTCTTCATAGAAAATAACAACATCAATAACAACAGTAACAAGAATGGTGGAGCTACTCATTACTGAGTACTACTGAAAACTTTTTTTTTGTTCTGGTTTGGAGAGTTTTGAGACATTTTTTGAGCGATGGTCTTGAACTTTTGATCAGCTGATAAAGAACCTATTTCAGTTTCATTGTTTCCAATAAATGGCTTTTTCAAAGTGCTGGTTTGAAAAAGATGATTTTCTTTATTTTTCTCGAGCTGGTGCACAACCCCCAAAGTTTTCTAGAGGCCCCTGAGGGTGACCCACCTCAAACTTTGAAATTCGCCGGCCTAGACCTTGAGAAAGTCAATGTTTTTTTTCTGCCAGTACTGATTTCAAGATTTGCAGGAACTATTGTAATATTTAAAGCTATTATTTAAATCTAAAACCTAAAATGTGTTACCACCTATAACCCTACGTATGCACTTCCTGCTATTGCAGAGCCCCCTCCTTTTGACCTGCTGGTTAAGACGTCGCCACATGTTCTAATTGGAGAGGATATTTCAGGATCAGTAAGAGCCATGTGGGTTCGATCTCAAGCAAGCATATGAATAATATCACAAATGCATATGTAGAATACTAAACACATACCATAATAATTTGTCTCTTCAAGTTATCCCAATGGACAACCTGTTCAAGGAACCCTCACAGTTTCACTCCTTCAGCTGTCTGCTGTGGACGACTTAACACAAACTCAAGAGGTGAGCTTTGCGGCTTGTATGAGTAGAACTGTGCACCAAAAGCACTGAGGTGTGTTTCTAATATACAACTACAGTAATAAACATATTTCATTTAATGCATGCCGAGTTCACACTGCAGGGTAGGATTCCCAATTCAGATATTCAGATTTTTGATGTGGTGGTTCACATTACCAAACAAATGTGACTTAGTAACGCAATGCGCCCGGAATGTGACGTGCATGCGCAGAAGCACGACACCCCTCTCATTTCCGTGTGTTTACGGAAGACTGCTAAGGTGTGTGATCCAGTGATGTGCGATACCATAATGCATAATTGAATGAAGATGTGCAGTTTGGTCCTGAGACAATTTAAGATTTCTAGACCATGGTGGATCTACAGAAGGAGACTGAAATGGTCTTTGTGAATGTATTTAAGATTTGACTATTTTACCGCTGTTTCCTACAGATCTATGGGTCAGCCCAGTTTTCCTTCAGCAGAATTCAGCTTCAACCCCTCCATGCGTCAGAAATGGATGTCGTGCACATTACAGCGTGCATTACTGACAAGTCTACAGGTTGGCTGCCCGGTACATCGCGTGTACACTGTCTGTTTATGTGCTTTCCTCATATGCTCGTATCATTTCACATAAGGATGTAAAGTCAACAGAACTGTTGCGGTCCACCTGATGAGGAGCTCATTCCAGCTTAGGTTCTGTGATTTCCCACAGTCGCTGAAGCCATCTTTAACCTTCTTTACAAAAGTGGGATAGTTACTCGTCTGTATTGTACAGATTCTGTATTTTCACTTCAACAGCCAAAAGCTACACGTCAATGCAACCATCTCCGCTTACATGTCACAGATTACCATCTCCAGATACGACAGAAAGCCTCTGAGCCCCAAGGATCAAATGAACGCCGTTGTGGTTGACGTCACTCAGAGAACATCCGTGATGGAGAACGAAACTACCACAATGACTCTTCCAGTGCCTCAGGATGGGAACGTTCACATTCACTTTCAATTGCAGGATGAAGTTAAAACGCTTTTCATTCAGGTGGGTATTTATTTGTTCCAACAACTCAAAATAATGAAAACATTATTGAAAAAATGAAACATTCAAATATTATCTATACAGGCCCAGTTTCAGTCAAGTGTAGAAACGCTGACACTCTACAACAACTACTCATCTCCTAGCGGCTCATATCTTCTGATCTCCCCAAGCTCACCTGCAAAGGTATTACACTCTTTGCAAATGAATGTTATAAACAGTAATAAACAATCCGAGTATATATTTTTAACTATTTTTTCATAATGCATTATATGAATGAATATGTTCACCTTCCAGGTTGGATTGCCTCTTCAATTAGATGTGGAAAGCACATTTCAACCAACCAAGCTCCATTATGTGGTACTGTATGTTTCGTCAAACACATGAAAACAAATTATTTATCTCTGACATGAGACAGACAAGGTCTATTATAATTATAATATTTAATATTATTATTATTATTATGCCCTGCGATTGACTGGCGACCAGTCCAGGGTGTACCCCGCCTCTCGCCCAAAGCCAGCTGGGATAGGCTCCAGCATACCCGTGACCCTAATGAGGATAAGCGGTACAGAAAATGAATGAATGAATGAATGTATTATTATTATTAATATTGTTATTATAATAACAATTACTACTAATAATAGTAATTACTATTAGTACAATACTAAACACTTAACATTAATTTGTTAATAACATAATTAAGTAATATAAGTAATAATTAAACTATTAATTATTAATATAATAATAATAACAATGATCATTATTATTATAATTAATATTTAAGGTTAACAATGTTATACAAATTATTAATATTGTTGCATTATAGGTGTTCTATTCCAATAGAACGCGTATATATTTATATTATTGTTAATATTATGGTTTTTAATATAATATTAATAATCATATTCTATATGCATTATAATATTGTTGCTAATATTATAATAACGTTATAGTAATTTTATAGTAATATGGTAATTTTTATTAATAATCAGATACACATTCTATTTGAACAGAACACTCATAATGGAACAATAATAATAATTTGTATAATATTGTTAATGTTAAATGTTAATAATTATTAATATTATAATATAATTATAAGTGTTCTATTCAAATAGAACACATATGCTGTATAATATTTTTATTATACTAATTGTTATTAATATTGTTGCGTTATAAGTGTTTTATTCAAATAGAATGAATAATATGGTTCTTTATATTATAATATTAATAATATAATAATATTAACAATAAAATATATAATTTAACACAACAAGAACACAACAAAACAATATTTATGTATTTGTTTATTAGTTAATTTGACAGGTGTCACGATCCCGGTGTTTGCGTGACAGTTTTGGTTTTGAGTTAGAGTTCCTGTGTTGTTTTTCCTAGTTTCATGTTCGCCTTTAATTACACACACCTGCCTCTCGTTATTTTCTTGCTATTTAAGTTCAGGTGTGTGCACCTTCGAGTTGTCGGGTCATTGTCATTTTGTTGTCATATCTGCCAGTTGGATGACATTTGTGCTTCGCTTTCCCGTGGACCTGTTTTTGTTCCTGCCTCGCAGCTTTATTATTAAAAGANGGGCCGGCCAGCTTCGGGCAAGCAGGACAACCGCCCCCGGGCCCATAAGCCACCCAACCCCCCAAAGCAGGGGCCATACTCAACACCCCGGGAGCTCCAGGCCGCCCCAGACACAACTGCCGTGGGCCATTGCATTTCCAGACATCAGAGGCAGGCGCCTGTAGAGGGCCCATTGGTTTGCCCTCCCCTTCCCTTCCCCCGTCCTCCCCACCATTAGTGCTCACACACCCCAGCCCCAGTACCCACACCAAACCCTGTTCCCCCACTCACACATGCCAACACGCATGCAGCGAGCAGCACCACCGCGAGCTCCCTCGAGACACGGGGCCATACCACCATACCCGGCCGCCAGAAAACCCACAGACACAGCAAACGCACGCACGCACGCAGGCACTCCTCCAAGCACTGCTGCCGACTGAGACCTGGAGCAGAAACAACCACTCCCCCGACCACCCCGCGCCCCAGGGAGCATCCAAAAAAACAGGGGTGTAATAGGACACTCTAATCCCCGCCCCCCACCCAACTAAAAGTGTTATGAGGTGTGAGATGTGTGGGAGCAGCCTCATCCAGATGTCACACACTAGCCAACAGGCGCGCCACTGTAGGAGATTCCGCCGGCCCACACCCCCAAACACCACCACCGCCATCCCCACCCCGTATCCGAGAGGAACCCAGGCAACACACCACACCACTCGGAGAGGCAGCAACCCTCCAGGCACAATCACACACCCCTGTTGAATCCCTTGCACCCAACATACGACAAACAGCATACACACAAACACACTGACACACACCTGCACTCCCGCACACAAACCCACACCCGCCCAACCCCATGCACACTCCCCCAACCCAGGTCCTCCCAGGCACCAATCCGGCACCGGGACGCGCACTCATCCACCCCCGCAGCAGCGAGTCCGGGCCAACCCAGATGCCCCCGGGGGTCAGATACGCCCCCACTCCCACATCTGGGTAGAGGCAACCCCCGGAACCCAGGGCCCAGGAGCGCCGCCCCACCCACACCCAGCCAGGCCAGCCACCCGACCCGGGGCCCGACGGCCACAACCCACGCTCTCTAATGTTCTGAGGGAGCGAGTTCCACCCTTGTGCAGCTGTAACTGAGAAGGCACTCTGACTGAAGGGACTTCTCCTTAGAGGAACACCTCCTTCGGGCAGACCCTTGTGTTACCCTCTGTGAGCTTATGTTTACAAACTGATCGAGTGGAGGGGATGCCAAACCATTCATTATTTTATATATTAGACAGAGATTTGAATACTGGACAAAAGTTTCCCAATTTAAGAGTTTATGCTTCTGTAAAACGGTGCAATGGTGATGTCTTGAAGGTTTTTTATCTAGAATCTTGATTGTCTGTTTGTATAGTGATTCAATGGGTTTCAGCGTTGTTTTGTTTGCCTGTGACCATGCTGTAAGACCATATGTTATGTGGGAAAATAATATAGAATGCATGGACATTTTAGCTGCCTGCAGTGATAAATGTGACCTAGTGAATCTGAAATTGGACAAGTTCAACTTTACACGGCTGCATACTTTTTTGATGTGCGATTTAAATGTTAGTTTTGAATTAAGTAGGACCCCAAGATATTTGAATTCTCACACAACTTGTATTTTTTTCTCCTGCCACAAAAACATCTGCCTGATTACTAGTACTGGTAATGTTTGATTTAGAGAATAAGAACACTATTATCCATCCATGCTAGTTGTTGAAAAAAGTTAAATAAGTTAATAAATAAGTCATAAAAATGCTATTGCCATAAAATATGCAGACGCAGCAGCTGCACGACACAGCAGCGGCAGTCCACCATTCCGTCCTGCCCACCACCACAGCTTCAAAAAATCCTAGAGGAAACCCTGGGAAACAATATGCCGACAGGCATCCTGTCAGGATGTTTTACTGGGATGATGTCACAGCTCAAGGTGCTACAGAGCATAAGGGATGTCTTTAAAGTGTATTATCTTGAAAATTAATTCACTTAAACCTATTAAATTGATGTGTGTTTGGGTATTGTTTCCAAAAATTTCTTCACTTTATGAATGTCTAAGAATTTGGGATGACCTTTTAAAAAAAGCACTTAAACCCAAAATTAGGCAAGGGTTTCTACCTACTCTGTTTCAGACATGTTGAATGCCCTAAATGTAATCAAGTGATATTCTTATTTTAACTTGCACTAATGAAATGAATAAACCATACCCTTAAATGCACATAAACAATTACCAGAAAGAATCAGGATACAATGCGGTCATCTATAATTCTTTCAAAGTTGCATCCATCCATCCAGTTTCTATGCTGCTTATCCCCGTTAGGGTCACGGGGGTATGCTGGAGCCTATCCCAGCTGACTTCGGGTGATGCTTGCTAGCCAATTGCGGGGCTCTTATAGACAAACAACTATTCACACACATGTTCATACCGATGAAAAATGTAGAGTCTCCAATTTAAAAAAAATGTAATCACTTTCATTTAGTCACTTGAATTGGATTGACCTATTTTACATGTTAAGTAATTAACATGGCGATTTCTCAAAAGCTCTAACAAAACTTTCTTGTACTTCCAGGTGAGCTCTCGAGGTCAAGTGGTGACAGCCGGGACGATGACTTCCTCCTCCTTTTCTCTGGTGCCCACCCTGTCCTGGTCCCCTGAGGCCTTTATCACTGTCTATTCTATTCTCTCTGATGGTGAGCTCATTAGTGACACGGCGCAGATCCCCATCAATCAACCAGGATATGTATGGACCACCTCTGAAGCTCTGTATCCAATGAAACAACATATGTGATAATAGGCGCGTCTGCTTTTACAGGTGTCTTTAAACTGGAGCAGTGAAACAGCCCAGCCAGGTGAGCAGGTGTTACTTACTGTGACGGGCCTCCATCAAAACTCCCATGTCGGAATCCTGGTGATGGCAGTTCACGATGATGCTCCAGTGGCTTACTGGGATTTCAAAGCACAGCAGGTGTGGTCTCTTTAGCTTTTGGACAGGGATTGTGTTTTAAAAAGTTATTTGACGGGAGCCTCAATATCACAGCATCATGTTTGAGGTGCCCACTCAAAGGCCATACTCACACTAGACCAGTTAGGCCAATTATTTTCTGTCATGCCCCCACTGGGGGATTTGAAATACTATTGGGGAAACTGATAATATCTATTTATTTATTTGCACTGTACAGACGGACCGTGAAACAACAAAATAGAGAGCAGTGAAGAAAGCAAGCATATTCATCCATTTTCTATGCCGCTTATCCTCATTATGGTCGCGGGTATGCTGGACCCTATCCCAGCTGACTTTGTCACAAGTCATATTAGAAACAATAGGACTCAAAATGAGTCATTGTCAAGCTAATTGATTGCAAGTACGCGGCACTTCCTTAAGCAAATTGATATTAAACACTTTTATGAGCGGAATTTTCCCATCATGGGTGGTCTGAGAACGCAACCCCCCACATGTAGCAGGGATTTACTGTATATAATTATAACGAAACATGACAATATCACAAAAACACAATGAACACGACAACATCTGATATGCCATTTCGGTTTGCGGACATGCTCTTTTTAATCTGTTACCAACTCTCCCAACACATATCATAGGGTAGACGAGTTTAGAGATTGGGAGCCTGGCCCGAACCAGTTAGTCTCGATGTAACTTACCTGCCTGCTTTGTTGCGTTGCTTGTAAGAGCTGGTAACTCGAGTATGCCAAGTTCACAACCTGAGGCTTGTTGACGAATGCACGAGTACAAAAAGGAACATTCACATGCATGGACATGAGCGTTTTCTCATCCCATCTAAACGAGTGCCAACTGCAAAATCAAGCAGAAGGGAGCACCGGAGGCCAGAGTGCTTGTTGTCAAAGATATCGAGGACCTGGAAAAACACTAAAGATCATATCACCAAGACAACAAGCAAAAGGGAGGACACTACTCCCAGACAAAGAAAGATGCAGAGGAAAGAATTACGTTCATTATTATTTGACAACATTATTTGCACGTTGCTCAACAAGAAGCACTGGAACCCATTTATCTACATTTAATGAAAGACATCACAGCATACAAGTTTGCAGGACAAGAAGATCTAGAACTGGAAACCTTTTGCTTTCCAGAACAAAAACAAATGGAATTGGAGTAAGATACAGATCTGGACACAAAAATGTTTTCTCATATGAGAAAGGACTGCTGCTACGTGGAGAAACAATACACCAACAACGTTAATTCTCCACACAGACAGCAGAAGCACGTATACAACGCTATGTTTGAGTCCATCCAAGGATCCTGTCCAAGTAATCCCAATCTCAGAAACTTGGATTGATGCTGAAAAGGGCTGGAAGGTTATGGAATGAACTGCGTCAACAGGAATAACAAGAGTAGAGGAGGAGTGGCTGTGGACAAACATCTCAACTGCAAAGTAGTGAAGAACATGTCGTTTGCTATCGATAACATGTGAGAATCCATAATGATCGAAATCTTTAAAGAAAAAAAGCAAAAATGTATTAAGTTGTTCTTATAGAGCACCTAAGTCAAGTATTGAAAGGTTCAAGAAACCTGAATCCAAATAAGCAAATAATAAGTGATGACTTTA
This sequence comes from Oostethus manadensis, assembly GCA_024372805.1. Classification (NCBI taxonomy): domain Eukaryota; kingdom Metazoa; phylum Chordata; class Actinopteri; order Syngnathiformes; family Syngnathidae; genus Oostethus; species Oostethus manadensis. The sequence goes on from QODF01000007.1 coordinate 5,949,154, forward strand.
TAGATACAGTTTGAGTCTATAGCCTAAAATCTGCAGAATTACAGGCCAGAGTGTTTTACAATTTACAATCAAAACTATAAAAAGTACCATAATTGTGCTACAAATGCAGTCAGTGTGGATCATTCATAACGCCGCTTATAAAGAGCACACAAACCCCTTATTTCTAAAATCACAATTATTAAAATTAAGTCACCTGGTAAAATTTCAAACAGCAAAAATAATGCATAAACCAAAAAAAATATATATTATATATTTTTTTGAAGTAAACTTAAAACCTTCAGCATATCGGTATGTGGAATGCAATTGTGGAACAGATTGAGTAAAGAACTCAAACAAAGCACTACACTGAGCAACGTCAAGGAACAGTTGATGTTTGCAAAGTACAGGGAAGAAGAGGACTGTGTACATACAGTAGAATGCTATGTCTAATTACTATTAATTATATCATTTATTGACTCCTGTTGTACCACAATGTTATACTTTGTATTCCAATGTAACTTTTATGCATGTTCAAAGTAAATAAATTAATAACTATATGATTGTACTGTGTGTGTGTGTGTGTGTATAAAGAGAAGTGTTTTTATCTTTGTTTCTACACCTTACATTACATAATGTAGGCCGGTGTGGTTTATGCACCTTCTTTTGCATTTGCTTTTGCACCACAGGAATGCAAGCTGAAGATGGTGTCCAATGCTAGACTGCATACAGAAAAACACATGGCGGATGGACCAGAAAATGGTATGTTAATGACAGCAGAACGCACACAAAAAGTACTTCCTACGCAATAGTCCCCTCCTCTGGTCTTTGTACTTTAGCAAGGGATGCCCTCTTTGTGGAAAAGTACTGGACGCACTGGGTGGACAGAAGCGAGCCCCTTTTGTGGTTCGATGCTGCTCTCAGGTGAGCCGTTCGGAGCAGCGAATGTGACGTGGCTGACGAAACGAAAGAGAAGAATGTGCAACACGAATGGAAGGTGGTGTATTTCTGTTTCTCCTCTAGTAACAAAACATGGATGAGTGGGGATATAACAGTTCCGGACGGTATTACATGTTTAGCTGCCACCGCAATGGCAATGTCAGACGACTCCGGTTTGGTCTTTACTCCCGTGCCACAAAAGGTAACTAATAACACATGTCACAGGAAGCCTTTTATAATGATTGATGTTTCTCTTGATGAATCAGAAAAAAAATCCCACAAATACCCTCTAAAATCTTTCATGCAGCATAGAAGCTGTCAGTGGATTTAGAATGGCGTGACACACAGTAGTGTTCAAAATAATGCGAATGTGCGATCCGTTAACCGGATTAATCACTGTAATTAGTATATTTTGATTGCTACATGGAACACAGGGTTCCCTGTAGGTGCAGGAGGTTCTCAGAAAACAAACAAGACCCAGCATTCATGATATGCATGCTCTAAAGGCTGAGCTATTGGGCAATTAGTTGAAAGGGGTGTTGGCATTCAATCAGTGATCAGTTTTGTGAGGAAGCGGGTTTGGGTTAATGAAAAGATGTCGCCACGAATGTGCGGTTAGCTGGGGAAATATTTCCCCACTCAAACGTCCCTTAATTAATTCACATGATGTCAATTTTCTGCAACAGCAGATGACGTTTCCATTGGCCAATTCCGCAGTTCCTTCCACGATTTCGTTGACGTTGAAATCACAGGGCCCTTTTTCAAAGAGATGCCACCGAATTTTACCTGCACCAAAAATAAATGAACTGAAATTTATAGAAATTAGTCACATCGTTTTGTGTAATCGCACTACTAACTTACCAAAACACACCCTTACACCTTGTGCATAGGAAAAACACTTTATTTTTACACCTAACAAAAATATAAACATCATTTGTGATATGACTCCCATTTTTCATGAGTGAAACTACAACATCTAAAACATTGTCTACATACACAAAAAGTCGACTTCTTTCAAATGCACTTCTACTTTGCCAAGATAATCCAGCCACCTCAAGGTGGTGTACGTTCGGCTGGCCACAATCAAAAGGCCACCCCGTAAAGTAGACGGATGATCCTGGCGAAGGTGAAGTGCTAACTTACACAGGTTTAGACGGATTTGCAAACAATAAAAACAAGAAATTGTGTACAGGCCAAAGACATCTGGTAACATTAGAAAAACCGATATAATCGACCCAATATTGGCATAAAAATGTAATATCTGGAAATATTGGCATCAAGTTTTTTTCACCCTATAATGAAAACCAATTAAAAAAACTGATCTATATAGGCCTATGGGCTACCGTATGACGGAGATATCTACCGGTACGCAAATGATGACCTCATCAAACTGCGTTGAAGCGTGTAAACAAGCGTTGGCGGCTGCAGTAACAAGCAGCAGTTTGCCATTTGTGTGTTCATTCCGTGACAGGAAACATGTCATGTTACACATATCGGAATCGGAAGTTGAGAATTGGACAATAGGCATATTGAATATCGCCATAAAAAGCCAGTTTCGAACAACCCTAGTACAGACCAAACATTTTCGATCTTTGGGTTGAGCTACCAAAAAATGGGAGCAAAAGTGATGCATTTATTTGTTTGAGTGTATATAGTGTCTTTCTACACACTGAGAAGACATGATTCACTCCAGAGTTGCACTCTGATGCCAAACTATCTCTGGAGATGGCCGACAGATACTGCCTTTTTGACCACCACCAAACATTCCATTATCTTTAGGCCCTTTAATTGATTAAAAATATTACTTGTTAGCCTCCCATTCACAGCTGATGGTGTCCAAGGATTTTTCATTATCTCTTAATGTACCATTATACCTCATCAGAGGAGAGGAGCTCGTAATGGAGGTGAACATCATCAACCACTTAGAGAGGGATTTAGAGGTAAGGAGGATTATAGCCGAGTGAGGAAAATTCTCCTAGACAATGATATTCAATGCCTGTCATTCATAAACACATATTTGTTTTTCCACAGGTGATCTTGTTGCTTTCACAAAGTGAGGCCTTTGAGTTTGTTTTAGAAAGACGCGGCGACATCGGCATGGTGAATGCCCAAACGCTCATCTTAGAGGGCTACGTCTCTACCGTAGCCTTGTTCCCCATCAGGCCCGTGGCTCTTGGTGAGATGGAGATATCTGTGGATGCCATATCTGCAGATTCTTCAGATAGCCTCGTTTGGAGAGTGCTTGTGAAGGTATGAAGATATGCATTTTCTACAGTGAGGTAACATTTATGAGATTTCTCACGAAAAAAGCACGATAAGCATTGTATCTATACACAAAACAGTATTTTGTATTGAGTTTTCTTTGAGCCTAATGAGTCCTATGTTCCATAAGCCTGAAGGATTTGAACAGTTCTTGTCAGAAACGCTGTTCCTGGAAATGGCACCAAACGCCCACAACAACTCCAAGTCCATTTCCATCTCTTTGCCACCAGATGTGGTACAAGACAGTCAGAGAGCCAATGTGGCATTAGTGGGTACGTCTGCACTTGTTGCCACTATTTTGTCCTGTCAGCTTCATTATTTGTAAAACGTACCCGCATGATTAAAATGCTATATGGTTATCAAAGACTAACCTATACCCAATCTTTAGCTTTGTATCCATTTGGTTTAGGTTATGTTTTGGTGAAAATTTGTCTTTATAAATAAGGTGTGCTCGTTTAAGTGACATGCTTTGTACTTAAAATAATTGCCAATCACGGTATCAATACAATATACAATATTTCAATATACTGTACAATATTCAAATTTTGCATCCCAACAGTTGGGCAGGCTTAGCCCACTTGGCCCCAATTGCCAAGTGGGGTACGTAAGTAAAAGTGAAAAACAATTAGCGCCTATCACAATTGAGTGCCCCTCAACACGCAAAGAACACAGACATTGCGGACGGAGACAGAGCATCCATCCATTCATCCATTTTCTTCCGCTTGTCCGAGGTCGGGTCGCGGGGGCAGCAACCTAAGCAGGGAAGCCCAGAGGTCCCTCTCCCCGGCCACTTAGTCTAGCTCTTCCCAGCGGATGCCGAGGCGTTCCCAGGCCAGCTGAGAGACACGTCTCTCCAACGTGTCCTGGGTCTTCCCTGAGGCCTCCTACCGGTTGGACGTGCCCTGAACACCTCCACAGGAAGGCGTTCGGGAGGCATCCTAACCAGATGCCCGAGCCACCTCATCTGATTCCTCTCAATGTGGAGGAGCAGCGGTTCTACTCCGAGTCTCTCCCGGATGCCAGTGCTTCTCACCCTATCTCTAAGGGAGAGCCCAGCCACCCTGCGGAGAAAACTCATTTTAGCCGCTTGTACCCACGATCTTGTCCTTTCGGTCACTACCCAAAGCTCATGACCATAGGTGAGGGTAGGAACGTAGATCGACCGGTAAATCGAGAGCTTTGCCTTTTGGCTCAGCTCTCTTTTCACCACGACAGATCGGTGCAGAGTCCGCATCACTGCAGACGCCGCACCAATCCGCCCGCCCATCACATGTTCCATTCTTCCATCACTCGTGAACAAGACCCCGAGGTATTTAAACTCCTCCACTTGAGGCAGGACCTCATCCCCGACCCGGAGATGGCACTCTACCCTTTCCCGGGCGAGAACCATGGACTCGGACTTGGAGGTGCTGATTCTCATTCCAGCCGCTTCACACTCAGCTGCGAACCGATCCAGTGAGAGTTGAAGGTCACTGCTCGATGAAGTTAACAGGACCACATCATCTGCAAAAAGCAGAGATCGAATCCTGCGGCCACCAAACTGGAACCCCTCAACATCCTGGCTGAGCCTAGAAATTCTGTCCATGAAAGTAGTGAACAGAATCGATGACAAAGGGCAGCCCTGGCGGAGTCCAACCCTCACTCAGAACGGGTCCGACAAAGAGTGGCTCAAAAGACCCTAATGATGAATGATACAATTGGACTTCATTTTCCCTCGCCCAATCACGGGTCACTGGGGCCCCCCTCTGAGCCAGGCCCGGAGGCGGGGCACGATGGCGAGTGTCTGGTGGCCGGGCCTGCACCCATGGGGCCCGCTAATTCCACTGGAGTAAACCACCTGCATCTTAACCCAGCAGGAAGTAATGCATTCCAAAATAAGAGTGCCGGACAGGAAGTGATTATTCAGCGTGGTACATGGCTTCAGGTCAAATGGGGAAGATAAAAAGTATTGTATTTGATCCCCTGCTAATTTTGAAGCTGACCACCTTACACCGATATAAACAGCTGGAGTTTGCAAAATACATTTTATTTTAAGAAAGAAAAAGTGAAGTGTCTGAACTTTAGGGAATTTGTATAATTTCTTACTGCTGTGCTAAAGTCTGTCTGTTTTTTCTACATATTTCATTTCCTGCAGGCGTCAGCAGGAATAAAATATCAGTAACACATTTGCACTGTGTCACGCTGCACAGGTGATATCTTGGCCTTGTCCATCAAACATTTGGATTCACTTGTTCAAATGCCTATCGGATGTGGGGAGCAGAACATGATCCACTTTGCTTCAAGTATTTATGTGCTGCAGTACCTGGACTGGTCCAACCAGGATCATCCAGATATCCGAAAGAGGGCTTTGGGCTATATGTTTGAAGGTATGCAAAACTGAGTAATGATGAGCATATGAAAAAATATTTGCAACCTACATGAAGACACATACTTGGTCAGGGTATCAAAGACAGCTGTCCTACCAACGAGATGATGGATCCTTCAGTGCTTTTGGTGCGAGTGACACTGCTGGTAGCACATGGTAAGTTATTACTAAATCCCACTGGACTATTTGGATTTATTGTTAGTGTGCAAAATATACTGTAAGTAGGCTACAGATTTATTTGCTCTTACCATGTCCATTTTTTTTATTAAATCACCAAATGGGTCAAAAAAATAAATAAATTCCTCCACCAGGTAGAGCAACTGCTAATCTTTTGTTCTAGCTAAAAGTACTTGTTAGCCATCACTGTATTTAGTAAACAAATTGATTTTGTTAATAACGGTAGCTACTCAGGGCTTTGTTCCTTTTATCCATTGCAGGCTGACAGCTTATGTCCTGAAGTGCTTCCTCCAGGCTCAACGCTACATGAAAATAGACCAAAGTGTCCTACATAGAGCCAAAAACTGGCTCATAGACCATCAGGGCCCCCAGGGGGAGTTCCTTGAGGTGGGGAGTTTGATGCACACAGAGATGCTGGATAACAGCTCTGTGGCCCTCACAGCTTATGTGATGATGGCCTTACAAGAGAACAACACATATGTGGTGAGTTTTAGTTGGAAAATGGGAGAATGTTGCACATTCATGGCAATTTTATACAATTCTCTTATTCCTTTATGTGCAGGAAATGTACCCTAACAATATGATAATGATGCAAACATACCTGGAGGGGGAAGTGACCAATGGGACGCTCAGTAACTACACACTGTGTCTAGCAGCTTACGCTTTGGCTCTTGCCAAAAGTCCCATGGCTGGCATTGCGCTGACTGAGTTGAGCAGAAGAGCTGACTACAGAGGTAATTTACAAAAAGATGTGATACCTGACAGTGCACAGTCCACTTTCTGTTTACAGTAGATTCATGAATATCACACAATGACCTTGTCTCATATTCCAAAATAATATAGAATTCTATATTTGTGGCAGATTCCCTCTAGTTTTAGTGGAGTTCAATCATGATGATATTGACGAAGAACAGGAACTTTGGAAATCCAATAAAAATAGTCATCGTTCATGTCTGCCACTGTCACACTGTGGGAAGAGCCTAGGCTACAATAACGGGGCCAAGTTAGCCGGGAAGCCCAGTCTTCTCTCTCCCTGGTCACATCTTTCAGCTCCAACAGGGAGACACCGAGGTGTTCGCAGGAAACATGCAAGACATAATTCCTAGATGCCCGAGCCACCTTAGCTGCCTTCTCTCAATGTGAAGGAGAAACGTCTCTACTCCGACCTCCTTCTGGATGACTGAGCTCCTTATCCTATCTCTTAGGATGAGTTCCGCCACCCTACAGAAAACTCATTTTGATCACTTGTATGAGCAGTCTTCGCCTTTCCGTCACAACCCGATGCTCATCACCATAGATGAGGGTAGGAACTTAGATCGACTAGTAAATTGTGGGCTTTGCCTCTCGCCTCCAGGCGTCCTTCACTCGTGAACAAGATTGCTGCACCCGGGGCAAGGACTCATATTCAACCATAGGGTGCATGTCTGTATCAATGAGAACCATGGCCTCACGTTTGGATGTACTGAATCTCATCCCAGAAGCGTTTCACTCATCATCTGGAAAGAGCAGAGATGAGACTCTCATGACCCCAAACTGACACCCTCAACACCCAGGTTGTGCCTGAAATTCTGTACATAAAATTCTGAACAGAATCTTGATAAAAGGCAGCCTTGGCGGAGGCCCACGTTCCCCGGAAACAGGCTCGGCTGCTGGCGGTGCGAACGAGATCTAAAAATCACTTGTGTCCAAATCATGTTAGTTGTTATCATGGACCTATAATTTAGTGAGTGTTAAAATGTATTTGTCACTATTTTTCACAAACGTAGTAACATCATACAGTTATCTTTGTACATGTTTTTCATGTTTTGATGGTAATTGAACACTAAAAAAATTTGCAAGCTTGAATGCACTTCAACTTTAGTTTTAAACTGCCTTGTCAGGTTTTTTGCCAGCAGGTTCAGAGAACATATCATATGCCTAAATATGTACGTACAGTATATATACAGTATATCTTATGTACAATCACACCCAGGCACCCCAAGCTCAGTACCTTGCAGTGGTTCATTTATTGTGTATATAAAGTTTTATCATGTTTTTCAGACTTTACCCCTCTTATGATTGATTTTACCGCTGTGAAGTTTTCTTTTTTGCCACCATCTGTATATACATGTGTCAATAATATAAACAGTCAACAGCCTTTTCCATTTAGGTAACTTTTTATTAGATTCTAGTATAATTTTTTGTGTTTCTGGATGATTACATTTTCTTGAACCCAGAAGATGCTACTGTGTAGATTTACTCTACGTATAATAATGATACTGCATAATATAATAATATTACTATTTCTTAGATGATGTCATGATGTGGGCGTCCTCAGCTGGTCAGGAGCCATATGAAGGGCAACCACGCTCGTCCCAGATTGAAATGGCTTCGTATGTGATGCTGGCATTTATTCAACTCGGCAGGTTTTCTGACGGTATTCCGATAATGAAATGGTTAAGCAGGCAGAGGAACCATCTTGGTGGCTACGGGAGCACACAGGTAAACACCAGGGGAAATTAAATAAACCACCCACATTATTTTTGGTATAGAGATATTGTTTTAATTAATATGAGCAAACGAACAGAAACGTCCACATACATCAGTTGTATCACCAATATGTGTGCATCCTGCTTATTTATCTTTTGTTGTTAAAATATCTGGAAAAGACATTCACAGATGATTCTGTGTAGCACATTATAGTTTACAGTGCACAGTATTGCTTGTCTGTGTGCAAACATTTGCCGTGCTTGTGACAAAGATGTTACGGAAAGGTCCAATTATTGGTGTGCATCAAGCACCGGAAGCATAAACAGCTAAAATCGCGCTGAGAACTGTCCAGCGCTTTATTAAAAAGTGGAGGCACGGTGGGGAAACTTTGTGTAGCGTTCCAAATCTCCTGTCATCAGTACAAGATCTTGGGGGAAAATGAAATAGAAATAAACAAATGTTGTGACATCGCAGAAGCTTGTGGAAAAGATGACACAGTGAATGTGTGCCTTCATCAAATGTGCTCTGACCAAGTATTAGAGTGTGTGATTTGTTTTTGGCCAGACAGTGTAACAGCCGGCCAAAATAAATCTGAATGTGTTTATGTGGGATATTATTATTATTATTATTATTATTATTATGACGATGAGAAAACCCACTAATTCATATTACATACAGGCCATGCATAAACCGTGGTTGTGATCTTTTTTCCACCTCAGGACACAGTCGTTGCGCTCCAAGCTCTGGCTAACTATGCTGCATTTAGTGGCGCCAATGCTATTGACCTACATCTCCATGTCTACGGTCCGGCCTCTTCATTTATGTTTTCCATCAACTCCACCTCCTATCTGACATATCAGCAGCAAGAGGTACAGGATAGATGACTATGTTCCTGATGCATACAGCACTGTATATTGCAAAGCTTATTGTTACAGTATTTTGACTTCTTCCCACTTTCCAGATCAATGCCGAACAGGATATCCACCTCAATGTTCACTTGGAAGGAAGAGGATTTGCCATATTTCAGGTGCAATCAGCAATGTTTCTTTTCTATCCTCTCATTCCTTGCCCACAAGAACCACTCGATAGTTACAGAACACAGTTGAAGGCTTAAACTTTAACGCTTTGAAACGTGTTAGGCAACAACTCCAAAGTCCCATTCAAATTCTAGGAATGTTTCCAACATACTGAACTCCACTTAAATTATGTTTTTTATTGTCAGACCCCGACCTGAGTCACTTGAAAGCCGCAGCTGTGTGTGAGCTGATGTATATACATTGGAAATGCTAAAACAAAAAAACAGCTAAATGCAAACGTAGCGTGATGGTCTCCTGCCGAGAACCATCTGGAAGACATACTGAAGCTTAGAGTACTGTTTGCATTAGTGTCTCCACATTATACCACTCGCAAGACTTTGGTGAAAGGTTAGTCTTTTAATTCTGTTCAATTTCGAAGCAATAGTCCCCCCTCCACCTGTTTCTACAGTCTGTAATTCCCGACCTTGATTTTGAGAGTCTGATTGCAATGCAGCAACTCGCTTATTTTGTCATCTATTTGCATCCACCATTAAAAGCTTGTGGTGCATTTGTGTCCTGTGAATACTGCCGTTGGTATTACCTAGTATAAATCGAATATTTTATGTCCTTAACACTGCCATGAATCTTTCCAGGTGAACGTCTTTTACAACCTGGAGGGCAAAGCGATTTCACCAAAAGGTTTCTCGCATGACGGAGTCGAGGAGGCTTTTCAATTAAACGTGGACGTCAGTGTTGAAGGAGACCACAATCGCTTGTTGTTATCTGTGTGCGTCAGGTAAGAGGACTTTTATTTCAACCTTTTCAGAAATGAATATGAATGTGCTTATTTTTTTCACTGGTGATGGGTGAAACCCCAAATTGTCTTTCCAATATGATGCCAGAGCATGGAGTCGCTGATATGGCATTGGTTTGGGAAATAAATAATACGCTGCCAATGACAGGAGTATTGATACTCTTTATTTATTCATTCATTTTTTTCAAACGCTTTTCTTACGCTGTTCAGAGTCAGGTGTGAGCTGGAGCCAATCCCAGCTGACTTGATGGATCACCAGTCATAACAGGGAGCATGCAGACCAGTAACGTGTCAGGCTATGCCTCAACTGTCTTAATAAAAAATAAGTAAAAACAACAACATGAAATAAGATGAGCTTGGTCTGCAGCAAAGCCCAGCGAGTGGGGGCTTCTGTTGCAGGCATGCCCATAATAAATATTCTTTTTTTTCTATTGACCTTGAAATGTATTTTAGGTGTCATTCCAACCAAAAGTAAAGAATGCTGAATTTGGGCATTTCCTGATCAAATACAGGTCACAACGCAAGCTTAAAGAAAAAACTGCACTGTTTTTGGAATTTTGCCCGTCATCCACAATCCGTATTGCATGACATGACCACACGTCTTCCTCTTTTTTGTGTGTTTTAAAAGAGAGAAAAACAGCTAAAAAAAAAAAAAACAGTTTGCATTTACATAACCGGACACACCTATTAAGACTACAAAGCCTTAAAAAACATCAAACTATTTACATAACCGACCTGTATATAAAGCAAGCTACAGCGACATTGTTATTGTAGCACCTAACACAAAGAACTATTTTACTGATGGAGCGCCTCCTTACGATAGGAAACACTGTTGCCTATTTTCAGGAAGATAAACTAGCTTTTGGCTGTCCTGGAAGTCGCTAGATGATGTCATCGTCTAATGTCATTTGCATATGATGTGGTGAGCTCCACCCCCACGGCATTGCGGCTTGCGCATGTGTTATTCATTTGCACTTTCGATTAGTCGGGCTCAAAAAGATAAGGTTCTGGATTCTCATTTGTCCAAAAGTAGTCGTTGGCGGTGGCTCTCACAAAGTCTGCCTGTGCAAAATTCAGAATTTCAAATCAAGGGATGAATTTGAAAGAGCTCCACCCCACAGAATTTTAATTTGAATTACTGGAAGTGGAATTGAATGAAATGCAATTTAGAGAAATTCATTATCAGTGCAAATGAGGTACTTTTAACAGTACAGACACTAACACGCGGCACACTCCTTAAAGGGATAGTTTGGATTTTTTGACATGAAGTTGTACGACATCCCCATCATTAGTGTAGTACATTCACTGTAAGCCCCCAATTTATCCCATGAGTCCAGTTCTGGTCAGATTTTGGTGATGAAAAACATATATCTGGTTAGTTGATGGGGCTACACAGGTAAAGAGTCGGTGTTGATGAATCAAATGAAACAATGTGTTTCTAAATTATTTATTGAAGTACTTTACAGGGTAAAGTTGTTGTACAGTATCTAATGGTCAACTGTTCCTCAAATCTTTTGTCATTGAGGCGGCTTCGTTCTGGTCTGAATATCTTGCCTGCAACACAAAAGATCTTCTCAACAGGTGCTGAGGAAGCGGGTATAGGCTGATATTTGCATGCACGCACGCACAGCTGTGATTGGGAAACTGTTTTTTTTTCTTTCCAGAACAATAAAGGATAAGCATCATGTGAGGCTATGCCAATTGGGGCTGCGGCTCTTTGATACTCTTGGCCTTTTCCTTGGTTGAGTACTAATGCCAGACGTGGCAGTTTTGGACAGATAGCGAGGAGGCATTTGATAATGATCCGCTCTTCACCATTGTACCTGTCTAATTTAAATCTTTTCACCAGTCCTCTCTCAAGTGTGGTACTTAAGGTGGGCCCATACTTCTTGTTCCCAATCATCCTTGCATTTTTGATCAGTCCTCCAGCACAAGAAATTTGCTGATAACTGAATCATGGAATTTAAACTCTACATCCTGCAGTTTGAATTTGAATTGCAATTGACTTTCCTGTTTGCAACCACAATTCAAATTTAAGAATTGAATTGCAATTTAGCGGTCATTCGTCAATTCAATTCTGAATTTTGTAAAACCCTGATTAGTTGTAACAAACACAATCTTGGCAGGCTGCTGTTCTTGACGACCATAGCACTAAATGTGAAATCAATGCGCCTAGGAAAGTTCTGGTAATGTTTAAAATGATAAAAATGTTGGAAGTATTACTTGTTATCATGAATGCACCAGTTACTTCATGGTCACGGCATGTATATACTGTAAAACGTTGTTGGATGTTTTTAGCGGTCCTTATAGTCTAAATAGGTGTGTTCCGTGCAGTACATTGTTATCTCCCTTGTGCTAACTGTTTTTCACTCTGTAGAATGCACAGAAAACGAAAAGACGTGTGCTCATGTTTCACGTAAGGATTGTGGATGATGGGCAGAATTCCAGAAAAGTGCAGTTTTCCTATAAGAGGCTACTTTTGCGTGCACTTCCCAGAATGTACTAGATAGCTGATGACGTGTGCTCTTTTCTGTTTGTTGGCATGTTGTCAGTAATATAAAGTATGCAGAAACATGTATGATACACCATTACTTTTTACAGTGAAGAATGTCACCTCACCATTACGGGGTGATGGGGTGTGCATGAACCGGAAAGTGCTTGTCGCTGTCGTCCTTTGATAGAGAGAAAAATGTTTTTTTGTTTGTTTTTTTTGGACAGCAGCACCAGCTGACGCTATTTTCGTCAACATGTCAAATGCATAAATATAGTTTCATACTTTGCGAAATAAATGAACTTGACTGATGGAGAAGATAGTGAGGTATACATCCAAGCTCAGCAGAAGGTGATCAAGTAACAGCTTTTCCTGGGAGAAGGCTGCATGCACTTTTTACAAACAAAAGGTAAGACCAAAAGTGTTTTTCAGGTAATAGGAAATAAATCAAATAAATGGGACTATGGTAATGGTTTCTTCTTATACATCACTTAGTACAGTTGACAAATCCGCATGTCCAAAAGGAGTATCAAGAAGCAAAGATTATTTCATCCTACCCCAGCAGGATTTTCCCCTATTTCAATACATTTGTGCACTTCCTGCATTTAGCAGGTTTAAAAGTATGGTAATGTGACAGTGTGTTAAAGTAGTAGTCAATGTCCAAGTCATGTTAAATGAATTACATAGCAATCATGATGACTGATAATCATAATAAATAGAATAGAAATAAATAGAACAGAACATAGTTGGATTGTGGGTGAGTACAGACAATGTGAGCACAAAGGAATGAAGAGTTGGTGATAAGATGTCAGTGATGTAAACAAAGAACCATTCACATTCACGTTGACCCAATGTAACCTTTAACCTTCAATTGATGGTCTAACCAGTGTTCACTTGACGACTACTCCGATGAGATTTTTTTTCACCGTGTTTTCATTTTTCCCCCCAGGTACTCTGTATAAACTACTTGGTATTTTCCTTGCTTCCTCTGCAGATTAAAGGACAGTCAGGCCATAGCCCATACAGGCATGGTTATACTGGACGTAGGGATGCTGAGTGGCTTCGCTCTCTCTCCTGGAGCTTCTGCCCCAGTACATCTAATCAGAAAGGTGGAGAAGCTGCCTGAGAGAGTCTACCTCTATCTGAATTCAGTGAGTGCTCATGAACTTGAACTCGGTTTATTTCAAACATGCTTAACAAAATCACAAGGAAGAACTAAATCGAATTGCACTTGCACAATTCAACATACCCGAAAAGGACTAAGTAAGAGAAAGAAATTGCTTCAACAAACCTAAAATCAATTATATATAAAATAAAAAACTTTGGTCCTAGTACTGACCACAGGGGTACCCAGCAGGCTTTTTCCATAATGATCGACATTCATCAAGCATCGGACAAAATGGTATATATCCAGTTTAATATTAGGCCATGATGTCCTCCATCAGTGTAAGCGAGGGACATCAGTTAGAGTTGCGTACCTCAGTTCATTTGGGGTTTCGCTTATTTACTTACAATACACAGTCTGCAGAGGCTGACCCAACACAGATTGATCAGGCCCGGCCGTGTGTTCCTAACTCCTTGGCAGTCAGCGAGGGTCCTTCCTCCACATCCCCAGCCACTGGCTGCAGCGCTCAGCAGTTGCTGATATTTCTTTGATGATGTGAACATGGCTTGGCCACAGATCTCCAGATTTTTGAAGGACTTTGATGGTTGATGTTGCAATGAACCCACAGCAGCCAACCTCCACTGGTCAGTCTATTGCTTTTCAGCCTTTCAGAGCATCTTCCTTTCATAAGCCTCTTCCGTTGCATTCTCTTAAGGCACAGTCAGCTCTATGAAGCAGACAGTTCATAAAGAATTGACCAGAGTCCTAGATCTGGTCTTAAGGTTGAGGTGACTGTGTGACAGAGTAGAGAGCTGATGGCCAATACTGGCCATAATTCCCAGTCCCTTGCGCCAGCTGTCCTTTTTTGTTCCGTGACAGGGGCCTCCATTGCCCTTGTTTCTCTTCACGAACAAATGATAATGCAGTAGATGTTCTGGGCAGAGTAGCGTTGTTGGCTGTTCTTTTCGGCCATATCACTGCGCCCAGGGTTTTCAACACTTGTGTAATACTATATACTGCCTTGGGAGAGGTTCTCCTTGCAACCGGGGAGGATATGCTTGAGGGTTTCTGGAGATGAGCACAAGGGCCATCCAGGAGTTTTTCAACTTCACCCAGTGTCCGTCCAGAGCTTGTGACACAGCCTTTGCACATCTTGCAACCTCCTTCTGGCGGCAGATCTCTAGGACAACCAACTTTCTCTGGATGGTCTGCCCTGGCATTGTCCCAGACCTCCTTTTCCCTACTGAACATGGCCCATGATCTCAGCATGCTGGTGTGTTGATTTAGCTTTTTGCACAGCTGCTTTTGAGGTCTTCCCAAGCTGTTGTTAGTGTTGATGCAACAGTGCTGATGGTTGTCTCCGAGCATTCTTGGACAGTCAACTCCAGTCGTGTTTTGCAGCATTTGTTAGTATTACATGAGACTTGAGAAAGGCTGGTCTACCTTTTAGTGTTTGTAATCCAATGTTTCTTGGACCTTTTGGGACCCCTAACCATTTTCTCACACAGGTGCACACATTCTGTCGATCATCTGAACTGTTTGGATGAGAACGTCGACATTTGTCAGTGACCACAACAGCTGAGTAAGCAGGTCAAACTGGAGACACCATTATTTTAGCTGCGAGGAGGAACGGAGTAATCGATAATCTTATGGTCCCAGAGAAGCTCTTGGGTGAGTTATCGGACCTGGGCGCTGTCTTTGATGCGTGCAATGTTAATGAAAACTCTCTGTTTTGACAGCTTGCCTTTGATGATGGAGATGCTTTGATTTGTGGGATTTGATCTTCATCTTGGTCCATGAGATGTTTTCCTGGAGCTTCTTTAGTGTCTGGTGCATGGCATTGTTGTGGTCAAAGTTATGTTGCCCATAAACGCCCTGATTGGTATTAACTAGGGATGTAAATCTCTTTGTGTTAGACAATCTGATTTGACACCTTAAGTACACAGGTTACAATACAATCCAAAACCAATAGTGCAATGAGGAAATTACCCACAGTTCAGTTGCGTTTCATGCTAATGAAACCCACTCCGCTGATGTGCCGTTCTAATTAAGATACTATTATACAGTTTCTCTATCATGTTAGTGTTGCTTTTGTATACGTCACACTGAAAAATACTTCAAATATTTTGACCCTGTTGTAAACGAGAGGTAAATAACAACAAAAGTTTGTGTCGTGGCTTGCAAGTGTGTCTTTATCATGTTTGAAGGAGCATGGTGGTCCGCACAACATCTGATATTTGTCAGATTCATATAAAACCCTTTATTTTTATTACTTTATGCTTCCAGCTCAACAAATCTGAGGTTTGCATCCAAATGCCACTCATCAGAATTTTCAAAGTGGCCCACATCCAGGATGCTGTGGTGCAGGTTTATGACTACTACGAACCCAGTAAGTACATGTTGACTGTTGCTAAACGTAAACGACAGTTATCACCACAAACGATGATGAAATCGCTGTGTGCTTTTGATAAACAGGTTGAACATAATCACATACATCATCATGTTATCTTGGTGCCATATTCCAAAAATCCTCCCTTGCTTTGCAGCGAGGAGAGCAGCAACAACATATAATTCTGATGTTCTCCGCCACTTGGAGCCTTGTGTCTTCTGTGGTGAGGGCTGTCATCTCTGTCAGACGGGAATCCCCATTGTGGTCTCAAGTCTCTCAGCTCACACAATAAGCTCCACTTATAGCCTTCTAGTCGGAATGATAACAGGCTACTTTTGTAATCTAATTTGATAAAAAATATTGGATTGTATGTGTAATCAGGACATACTGCAAAACTCTTCCATTTATAATGCACCAGAAGTGCAGTTGAAATGTACCGTACATGTTTTTTCCCCTCCCAGACATGATTGTGTACATTTTATGTATTTAGTTCTGCACCTGCAAAGAGCAAATAAAATCAATTGCTAACAAATTTTCCTCTGAATTCATTGCATAAACATTCCATGTGTTTATTATGAATGCAGAGAGACCTGCAGATGTATGCACAGCAAACGCACATGTGAATAATCACTGAACAGTAATCAAGTCTTTTTATCGCTGACAATCTTACTTTAATCAAAGATTTTAATCCAGTGGGCTCTGACTGTCACGTACATCATTTTGCACAACACAAAACATTATTATGGATGGAAGTCAGAGGAAATTAGCTGTCACACAAAAATGGAATAAAATAACACACTATAGCACACACAGAGCCAGCTGGCCCAGTAGGCAATAAAGGAAGCTGCTAAGGGTATGTTAGTTTTTGTGTAGCGGTGTTGCATAATGTAAATGTAGCTTATATAGATTTGTATGCAAATTTATTACAGTTATGTTTATCATAGGATATTCATTTTGTAAGATTTTTTAGTATTTATTCTGAATTTGTTAACCATGTAAATTATCTTACAAATTGAAGACGGTAAAAACATCCATCCATTTTCTATGCCGCTTATCCTCATTAGGGTCACGGGAATGCTGGAGCCTATCCCAGCAGACTTTGGACGAGAGGCGGGGTACACCCTGGACTGGTCGCCAGTCAATTGCAGGGCACATATAGACAAACATTCACACTCACATTCATACCTATGGACAATTTAGAGTCACCAATTAACCTAACATGCATGTTTTTGGAATGTGGGAGGAAACCGGAGTACCCAGAGAAAACCCAAACACGCACGGGGAGAACATGCAAACTCCACACAGAGATGCCCAACGGAGATTTGAACCCAGGTCTTCCAGATCTCCTGACTGTGTGGCCAATGTGCTAACCACTCAGCCACCGTGCGGCCACGGTAAAAACAATGCCATTGAATTTCTTTTGCAAACCATGTAAAGGCACCATGCAAAATTTCACCTCTCTGAGCTCTCACCTTTTGAATCTTGGAATTCTGGCTACAAATCAATGTAATGGTTGCATCTTGGTAGAGCTTAAACTTGCCCTCCAGGCTGCGCACTCACAGCAGAGTCCTAGAGCATCTGTACGTTCACAAACACTAGATGGCAGGCTTGGCATCATTAAGGGATGTGTGTGTTGGTGGGACAATTTGGTGTGGTTTCAAAACATAATGTAATAGGGGAACCAGACTGTGCATGTTGCACTACCACATCAATAAGCATATTGTTCAATGAATGCCTCTCAAAACAAAGCCTTCGGTTTGTTGAACTGCACTGGATTTTGCAATCCTGTGCCTAACAACCGCATCACTATATGATGAAACGTGTGCTTCCCTGTGACTGCGAATGTTTGCGATAACAGCGCACATGTTAAGGTCAAGTCAAAAGACCCTTGAACTCCCCAGTCATGTTTTTGGGTCATGCTATAGTAACAGCCCATCAATCACGGGCAATGATGTCATACGTTCACTATATTACTGTTTATTGAAGAAGGAGGCTTGACAATGCGGTCAAAGCTTCGCTTTTAGTGCCGCGAATGTATTGGAGATGTTTTAAAAGTAAGTAAAATTACATCATGTGACAGAAGCGAGCGGTGATCATAGGGAATCTTTCCGCAGCAAATCAGCATCTGCTACAGTAGAGCTGAATCTTCATGTCGGTAAATCAATCCTCAAGGCCGCTCACTTTGAGGACATTTAAATCCCATCAATGTGGCTGCAGAGGAGTAAGATCGGCTCGAAGCCTGTCCTCATGGCGAGCGAAGGAGAGAAATTTATTCCTCTTTGTTTCCTCCTCTAATGGGATAAACATGCAATATTGTCATTGGACTCCCTGTTTGTCCAAATAGGCAGATAAATACTCACACTGGGATTTATTGCATAAGTAAAAAGATTAAATGCTGGTCCAAAAGGGAAATATGATATAGTTTGTGTCACTGATACTTTCTACTTGTGCAAGGATTTATTCTTAATGTGTATATTACAACCGCATATATTCAGTGTAAGCTCCTGTGGTTACGAGATGTTCCTGCCAAGTTTGACGCTTTATTTCATATACGATACATCAGCAGAACGAATTACCAGCAACAAACAACCACATCACATGGGAAGCCAAAAGCTTTTGGTTGCGTGACAGAAACCGAGGGTGGTGGCAGCAACAACAAAGATGAATCAAACGCTGCGACCCAAACGTCTCCCTACGTTGGCCGTGGTGAGGACGATGATGCATTTGTTTGGCAAGACGTGCTTCACCGGGGGCGAGTCATGGAAAATCTGTTTGAGCTTGCATCCCACCCAGCGTGAGTGCGTATTTGCACAACCCCCAGGTGACCCTGCACAGGCCGGCCAAGAAGTGGGAGACAAATCCATCCCACATAGAGGAAACTCCAGAGGAACAAAGCACGCCTGAAGGTCCTTTCCATCATCTTGCTTGAGTAGAGCCGTGCTCCGTGCTTTGTGGTGTGCGTAAAGGAGGAAGCACAGGTGGAAGACAAGCTCCCGTGAGTCATTGTGGTGTGTCAGTGTTTCTGTCTGCTACACTACATGAGCTATCTCAAGCTGAGACATGATACCACGGGTTTCCCGGCGAACCGGTATCAACTCTGCTACTTGATATGCATGCAGGTGTACAAGGCAGCCCACGTTTATGTACATTCATCTCAGTATTGTTGGCTAAACTCGTCTTAGAGTAACCTGAGCTTCTCTTTCGGAGGCCGGGATTCTAAAATATCAGGATATCAGGGTGATTTCCTAATTTTGTAGGTGTAGTTGGATTGGGGGCCGCACGGTGGCTGAGTGGTTAGCATGTTGGCCACACAGTCAGGACATGGGTTGGAATGTCTGTTGGGCATCTCTGTGTGGAGTTTGAATGTTCTCCCCGTGCGTGCGTGGGTTTTCTCCGAGTACTCCGGTTTCCTCCCACATTCCAGAAACATGCATGTTAGGTTAATTGGCCGCTCTAAATAGTCCATTAGAGTGTGAATGTGAGTGTGAACGGATGTTTGTCGGCCCTGAGATTGACTCGTGACCAGTCCAGGGTGTACTCCACCTCTCGCCGGAAGTCAGTTGGGGTAGGCTCCAGCAACACTTTGACCCTAATCAGGATAAGCGGCATAGAAAGTGGATGGATGGATAGTTTTATTGGATGCAGAAAATGAAAATATTAAAATTTGTAAAATTAAAAAATACATTTATAAAACTTGCAGGAAACCCATGCACAGAAAAACTAGAGAACATGCAAATTTCATACATGCTGCATGTTAACTTTATTAAAATAATAATTAAAAAAAAAAAATATATATATATATATAGAATATACAGTAATGTCTCAGAAATCTGAAGTAAAAAAAAGCAACAAGGAACTCTCCCAGTGCTAACATGTAAGTCTACATTACGTCTTTTATGTCTTATGTTTCCTATTTTCTATTTTGACATTTGATACGTAGGGTAATACAAGTGTGAAAGTCACTATAAGGGTGTTATTTCATCTTTAGATGGCTCTAATGTCAAAAACTATTTAGAAGGTCATAAAGAGATTTTCTGTGCTCTATATTCCATTTATCCTACTTTTTCGCGGTCAGGTCTGCAACCAATTAACGGCCATGAACTAAGTATGTACTTTGTATTTCAAATATATATTTCATATATTTCAAATCTTTTGAAATATATGAGTCCGTGTGTAATTAATGCATATATTATACAAATGTCACTTGTATTTTTTTGTTGTTGTTTTAGCCCAGATTAAAATCTAACGTTAAAGAGTCAGTCGGTTGTGCTTTACCATTGACCACTTCCTTCCATCTCATCAGGCACAATGTTCTACTCAAAACTGATGTGGAAGGGAATCCTTGCTGATGAGTGCAGACTGCCCAATGTTTTCATGAAGACCAAGCATTTACTCACGCTCGACCGTTCGCGCGGTGTCTGGCACGTTTGGTAAGGTGTGAGTGCACTGATCCAAGCCCCAGGACGGTACCCTTCCTCCTTTTCATGGCAGAAGGGGTCATGCTATGTGTGAATTTCTGTGGAGTAGGATTTTCCCTACAATAGGATTTTCCCTACAGTAGGATTTCCCCTATAGTCAACTTTACACTCGTATCACCCAATATAGTACCCAATATAGTATGCATAATAACAGGAAATGAGGCCGCACGGTGGATGAGTGGTTAGCACATTGGCCACACAGTCAGGAGATCTGGAAGACCTGGGTTCAAATCTCCGTTAGGCATCTCTGTGTGGAGTTTGCATATTCTCCCCGTGCGTGCGTGGGTTTTCTCCGGGTACTCCGCTTTCCTCCCACATTCCAAAAACATGCATGTTAGCTTCATTGGCGACTCTAAATTGTCCATTAGAGTGTAAATGGGAGTGTGAATGTTTGTTTGTCTATATGTGCCCTGCGATTGACTGGCGACCAGTCCAGGGTGTACCCCGCCTCTCGCCCAAAGTCTGCTGGGATAGGCTCCAGCATCCCCGTGACCCTAATGAGGATAAGCGGTACAGAAAATGAATGAATGAATGAACAGGAAATGAGTCATTTAAGACATAAATAAAACTCGTGCTTGAGGTGTGTTGCTATAAATGTGTTCCCTTTTGGAGCTGAGCAGTGAGCGGACAGGAAGTGACGTTAGAGGTTCAGAGTTAAGTTTTAGCTACAGCAACGGTATCCCGTTTTTTTGTTAGGGATTTTTCTATCCATCCATCCATTTTCCTCCGCTTATCCGGGTCCGGGTCGCGGGGGCAGCAGCTTCAGGATTATTGTGCTTTTTAAAATAATTCAAACCCACAACTGCAATAAATGTCCCACCGAACATTAAAACAACATTACTGACACCCTGTGACCATTCAGTGTCTGAATGCATTATCCGATTACCTTGTATTTGTATTTCAGTTCAACAACTGTATTAAAAATCCGGGAAGGGTGCATTTTATGTCTGAAAAGTGGGTGTGTAGGTTAGGGCGTATTTCCTAAAAATGACAACAATAACAATACATTTGGTTCCTGTGTCTGGTTGGCCATTATTCAGTAAAAGGTGTTGTAAAAAAAACCCCAACATTGGCGGTTACCATCATTAACTTCCATTGCACAAAATCCAACTACTGTGGCTTCCTGTCTGTAATGCAGAATTTTTGTGGCTAAACCCATCAAGAGTAGAGTAGAGTAGAGATTCACTCGTAATTTTGAGCTCATCAAAGTGTCACCCACATTCCACGCAGTAAAATATGACCGTCGATGGGGCCTTCGTACCTCCTCAACATGCTTCAACTCTTCTCCTCACACATTTCAGCACTACTTCCACAGCCCTGGTTCCCTGTGTATTTTTCTTTCCAGCCTATTGATGTGCGACGCAGCAGAATGAAGCCGTTTTGATCATGCTGAAAGCGCATCAGTGGGGAGAAGACTCCAACAACACAGGCTCTTGGAGTGCGATTGATAGGTTCTGTCTGGTGCGGGACGGCTCTGTTCACCCTTTGACCTGCCTCAAAGTCCTCTAGATGACTGGGCGAGCCATGCTTGCAAAATATGTGTGTGTGAGAGAATGAGTTATTTCCCAGCAGGAGTCAAGACTCAACTGGTGCGGTGCGCGTACACAATGGGAGCAAACCCCTGACTCTAAATGCTTCTCTTCAGTCAGGCCCTCGCCTCATTTTCCACTCATTCTTTTGCCAGGGTCAGGTTTTCTGCTCCAGATTTGGCTGTCGCACATTTCCCCCAACCTCACTGGCCAATTACAGTAATCAGAAACAGGTGGAAGTGGGTTTGTGCTTCTGTTCCTGCATGCCCGAGAGTGTGTACTGTATGTGGACAGAGGAGAGAAACTCAGCCAGACCCAAAAAAGTGAGAAAAGCACATCATGATTATTTGTGTGTACAGAAGACGGCATGGTGAGACTTGTGAAAACATCACTTTTGTGTTTGAACAGGCACACATCTGACTGACATGAGATTATTATGTGTCTCAACCGCACAACGAGCGAGAGCTCCAGCGATCCTGATGAGGACTTAAACATCGTTTTAAATGTCTGGAGTTGTGTGATCTGTTGCAATGATTGCACTCAACAGAGGAAACACACAGATCCATGTTTCCTCGGCTTAAGCTGATGTGACCCGAGAGGTTATGCAGTAGCGGGGGTCACAGAATTAATGAATGGAGGGAAGCCGGGCAAATAAACGCAGAAGCTTGCTCTTGTTATATAAAATGTCAATTATCTGGTGGGGGAGGAGCCTAAGATGGTGCGTGAGGTGGAGAAGTTGCAGCTGGATATAGTCGGACTCACCTCGACGCACAGCAAGGGCTCTGGAACCAGTCCTCTCGATAGGGACCGGACTTCATTCCACTCTGGCATGCGAACAGTGAGAGGCGACATGCAGTGTTAGGGTTCTTGTTGCCCCCCCCCCCGGCTCAGAGCCTGTACGTTGATGTTCAATCCGGTGAACGAGGGTATTTTCCCCCGTTCAGTTTTGACTGTTGTTTGCGCTTATGCACCAACCAGCAGTTCAGTATACCCACCCTTTTTGGAGCCCTTAGAGGGAGTACTTCTGGGAGAGCTTTGACCATGTTCCGAGGGAGGCATATGGTCATGCACTGCACCAATATGCAAGTGAATTAAAAGCCCAATATCAGTTTGCATGTGGCAGAAAATTTAAAACAGGACAAAATGAATACAGAGTCCCCATTGGTATGAGCCTGGAGCATGTTTTTCAAACAGATGATATCATAACGTCATTTTTTGGTGTTTGGGTGATAGGAGTGCGCTACTGGTAATTGACTTCAGGTTGAGCAAATATGCACATTAGCCCTCAAAACAAACATTGTCATTAAACTTTACTTTTAGTGCATTCACATAACATCAGCAAGAAGAATGAGAAGAACAGAAAAAACCAATCAGAGCAGCATTGGAGAATGTTAGCACATGCAACTATGGTGCGTTCATATACGGTCAAACAAAGGGTAAATGGTCGCCATGCTCCGAAACACAATGAAACAACACGACATAAACAATGAAAAAACTGTGGGATTTATAACAGTTTATATTTTACAATCAAATGATCACCTTTAATTCCAGAATTGATAAGCATTTAGCTCAGTCAGAAACGGGTGGATTGTACCCTGCGGGTTGGGAGTGAAGTCTTGCCTCAGGTGGAGGAGTTCAAGTATCTCGGGGTCTTGTTCACGAGTGAGGGCCGGTTTGAGCGCGATGTTGACAGACAGATCGGTGCAGCATCTGCAGTAATGCGGTCGCTGTACCAGACCGTCGTGGTGAAGAGAGAGCTGAACCGGAAGGCAAAGTTCTCTGTTTACCGATCGATCTACGTTTCCACCCTCACCTATGGTCATGAGTTATGGATCATGACCCAAAGAACAAGATCGCGGACACAGGCGGCGGAAATGAGTTTCCTTTGCAGGGTGGCTGGAGTCACCTTAAGAGATAGGGTGAGGAGCGCGGCCATCTGGAAGGAGCTCAGAGTAGAGCCGCTGCTCTGCTGGCTCAAAGAGGACCCAGTTGAGGAGAGGAGCCGGAATGAAGTCCGGCCTATTAGTGCAACATCTGAAACACAATCCATCATCATGGTTTATGTACCTGCATTGATTGACAAAACAGTCATACTAATCATGTTGTAGCTTTTGACATGTGGGTGTTTGCAAAGGGAAATAGAAACATGGCTTTGGAAAAGAGGGATGTAAAATTTTGGCTCTTATCTCAGGAAAATGTTGGCCTCTGATATACCATTGCATGCCATTCCTTTTAGATGTGTTTCTAATGGAATTTATTGCGTCTGCTTTTGAAATGCAAACATAGCATGAGGAAGAATACAATTAAAACAAATGGTCATAACATTGTGATATACTATCAAGTCTCCCAGTAGAACTATGGAGTCACCAGCTAGGGTGCTCTCCAGAACCCTTCTGATAGACTCCAAGAAGGCTGGGTACTCTGAACTGACGTCCGGCGCGTACGCACAAACCACAGTCAGGACCCTTTCCCCAGCCCGAAGGCGTAGGATAAATAACCCACTCGTTCACCGGGGATGACTCCAGCACAGAGGCACCAAGCCGGGGGGCTATTAATAAGCCCACACCAGCTCGCCGCCTCTCCCCTGCAGCAACTCCAGAGAAGAACGACGTCCAGCCCCTCTCAAGGAATTTGGTAGTACAGCCCAAACTGTGGGTTGAGGTGAGTCCGACAATATCTAGTCGGAATCTCTCCGCCTCTTCCACAAGCTCGGGCTCCTTCCCCACCAGAGAAGTGACATTCCATGTCCCAAGAACCAGATTTGGCCGCCGAAGACCATGTCACCCGGACACCCGCCCTCGACCACTGCCCAAATTGAATTGCACCGGACCCTTATGCTTGCCCCTGCAAGTGGTGGGTCTGCGGGGGGGAGTTCCCGTGTTTCTGATTCGGGCTAAGCCCGCCAGGCCTCACGGGTGAAGGCCTGGCCACCAGGCGCTCGCCTGCGAGCCCCTCCCCCAGGCCTGGCTCCAGGGTGAGGCCCGGTGTCCCACGTCCGGGCGAGGTGCGTCACTCCTCTTTGTAATATCCATTAGGGTCTTCTGAATCACTCTTAGTCTGGCCCGTCACGTAAAACCTGTTTGCTTTGGAAGACCCTACCAGGGTCATAAAGCCCCTGACAACATAGCTCCTAGAATCACTTGCTAAAATGAGACTCAGCACCTCCAAATCCGAGGCCAAGGTTCTCAGTTGAAAACGGGTGGACTGTACCCTCCGGGTTGGGAGTGAGGTCTTGCCTCAGGTGGAGGAGTTCAAGTATCTCGGGGTCTTGTTCACGAGTGAGGGAAGGTTGGAGCGTGAGGTCGACAGACGGATCGGTGCAGCATCTGCAGTAATGCGGTTGCTGTACCGGACCATCGTGGTGACGAGAGAGCTGAACCGGAAGGCAAAGTTCTCTGTTTACCGATCGATCTACGCTCCTACCCAAGCTTATGGTCATAAGGGATGGGTCATGACCGAAAGAACAAGATCACGGACACAAGCGGCGGAAATGAGTTTCCTTCGTAGGGTGGCTGGACTCACCCTAAGAGATAGGATGAGGAGCTCGCCCATCCGGGAGGAGCTCACGGTAGAGCCGCTCCTCCTTCACATCGAAAGGAGCCAGTTGAGGTGACTCGGGCATTTTATCCGGATGCCTTCCGGGCGCCTCCCTGGTGAGGTGTTTCGGGCATGCCCAGCCGGGAGAAGGCCCCGGGGAAGACCTAGGACACGCTGGAGGGACTATGTCTCACAGCTGGCCTGGGAACGCCTTGGTGTCTTCCCGGTGGAGCTGGAAGAGGTCACCGGGGACCGGGAAGTCTGGACTTCCCTACTGAAACTGCTGCCCCCGCGACCCAGACCCGAATAAGCAGAAGAAAATGGAATGGAATGGAATATTCTTCTTTTCACAGAATTTTGGCCACATTAAGAGTTGTTGTTCACCAATAACGTGCAGAATCAGTGAGCAAAAATGAAAAAAAAAAATGTCTTTTTTAATCTGTTAGAAGACTACTTTCTGGTTCATGAACGATGACATAAGAGTGGTACCATTAGAGGTGGTCTATTGTTCTGATACCATGGTGACATTTTCAAAATAAGTACATATAGCCACATGTTCATCCACACTGTCACCAGCATTTTGTAGGTTCTCACTAGGCTCATTTGCAAAGTGTTGCGAAAATTTGTTTAGTATTTTGTGTAACTGTGGATGCCAAATACTATTATGTCAAACAGCATGAAACCCACAACATAGGTAATGTAACTTGTAACCTAGATAATACAATCTCTGCTCTTTACAGTGCAGACTGTTACGCTGAGTTTGTCTGGGATCCAAGACAGTGGGAGTCACAAAAAGTCAAAAAGGAGCCACATGCTTGATTTGGAATCATTATGTTGCTTTGAAGCCTTGCTGCTGCTTTGTCACATCAGCTGTATTTGGGGAGCTCGGCCCCAGACGGGAGATCTGTGCATGCATGTACCGTGTGAATGAATGGAAAGACACTCCACCCCAAACACCTGAGAAACACACCCAGTCTGCCTTTGATTGGAACAAAACTGTAAATCCTTGAGCTGACAGAACGGAGAGAACGTCTGCAAGAATAACATGACTGCCTGCGAGCTAGCCAAGCTGTGACCTGCACATGCAAAACAAAAGCTGTTAAATCTCCCTTGTATACAGTCTTAATTGGTTGCAGACCCGACTGTAGTAAGTGATTGTCTGCAAAGTAGGTTTTCTCATTTACAAATAAAATTTTGTCGTAATGCATAGAAAGACTATTTACGACCTTCTAAATAATTTTTTTTAACATTATGAAAGCCCTCGACACATGAAATAACACCCTTATATTCACCCGTATAGTCACCTTTACACGTGCATGGCTTTATCTTGGGTTTAAGGTTAAGTCATGCAATTCAAGTGCTTAACGAGCCACTAAATTCAACCTATTTTGGCACAATCAGTTTCAGGGATATCTGACTCAAGATGGCTGAGGTACGTTAGATCAAAGGTCAAATTGTGTATATATTGCTTGTCATTGCTCTAATCCGATAATGTGATTAACATAGCGAGGGTCAAGGGTCAAGTTACTCTAACTGCTTTTTCAGGCTGAACTAAAGTTCTGGGTTTTGTAGCACCTGAAGTAAATGATTTACTTCACGTTTTGGAACAAGTACTGTAAAATTGATGTTATTTTGTCAAACCCTGTATATTTGCTGTACATTTGCTGGCTCGAGTAGGTGTCACATCACCCGGCAATGTAGCTCACGTGTGGAATGATATGAAACACCTGCCCTGCATTGCCTGCTAAAATAACAATAGCATCGTAACTCTCTGTGCCTCGATCATCATGTGAGCATGTGGGTTATCCTCCATTCCTATGTGAAAAAATACTACACTGTTGAATTATTACCTGTTATATTCTAACAGAATGTTTCTTCTCTCAAAGCTAACTTCAAACATCTGAGGTCCACATGAGGAAATTTGCTCATCTGCTGTCATGGATATTTTCCAGCACTGGGTTTCTGTAACTGCTTCTGTACAGGGAAACATGTCCAGTCTAGCTCACCCCCAGGAGACACTTTTGATTCACAGCACAATGTCTACAAACTGAAAGGATATTTGTGGGGGAAGATGTGAGATGGAAATCATTATAGGCCAGTATTTAGGTGCAACAGTATCAGTGATGTACTCAAATTACATCCATCCATACATTTTCTATACCGCTTATCCTCATTAAGGTCACGGGGATGCTGGAGCCTATCCCAGCTGACTTTGTGCGGGAGTTGGGGTACACCCTGGACTGGTCGCCAGTCAATCGCAGGGCAGACAAACAAACATTCACACTCACATTCATACCTATGGACAATTTAGAGTAACCAATTAACCTAACATGCATGTTTTTGGAATGTGGGAGGAAATCGGAGTACCCGGGGAGAACATGCAAACTCCACACAGAGATGCCCAATGGAGATTCAAACCCAGATCTCCTGACTGTGAGGCCAACATGCTACGCACTCATCCACCGTGTGGCCCCTTGCATTACATAAGAGACACAATTTTGTTCTGGGCTGAAGAAGTAAATTGCTGGTAAAATATGTATACTGAAAACAATAATGTCTGTTTGGTGCAGATGAATACATACATTCTGTATGTTTCCCTAATGTCAACCAAAACACCCCCGTCTTTCCACAAACCACAGATACATTGTGCTTCTTTTGCTGCGACGCAAATCTATGCATTTCACAAATGGACAGTGTTGGTGCAAAATAAAAACGGTGTATCTCCGAACCAGAACAAAGCTAAAGAGCCACATTTGAAACACTCATCTAAATACTATCTGTGCAATTATAAACCGGGCTCATTCATTCAGTGCTTTGCGCTAACTGTGTGTGACTCCAAGTGATTTTTCCAGTATTATGAGGAAGTATTAAGTAACATACTGTAAGTATTAAGGAAGATTTTGCTTACCTGCTTGCCAGACTTTGCAAATTGCATATTTGCAACCCAGACTGTGGATATACAAGATTGCTGCTGTGTGGAGCGCCACGTCATCACTGCCGACCAATATTGGACGTCCTTAATGATAACTTGAGCCAATCTGCCATGAAAGCCATAGGTGTGAGTGCATTTTAAAAGATGACCAACCTCTTCAGGTGTTGGAACATCCCGTACCCCTTTTGTCCTATAAACAGTACACCGTACAAAAGGGCAGAAACATCTTGCAGACAAATGGAGTCAAGACTCTGAACCCTTTAAAGTGCTGAGGCGAGGAACAACGATGGAACGTTATAGCTTTGACCTAAATAGATTTTACAGCCACTGCTGCCTCACTGGGGGAGCCTCCCCTCCATATGTAGAAAACATCAAGCAGAGTCCAGCATCAGCAGACTTCATCTTCCTTTTTACGCAGTCTGGCTTGACATGAAGCGGGGTTCAGCTCAATGCCATGAAGACTGCAGCCTCCATTGTGGTGAACAGGTATGATCTGAAAGAGGACATCCTGTCCAAGCTTACATAACCTGGTCAGGCTGCGCTCTTAACATGCTCATAGGTGCTTAACTCAGATGGGACGTGCACACGCCGTTCCTTAGTAAGAAGACAATTCATCACATTATATAAGTTTTTTTGCTTTGGGGCACGTGTCTTTCTAATACCATCAACTAGTCTATGTTCTTTACACATCATCCTGTAGGGCGGTTCTCAAATAGCGGGGCGGGCCCTGCTGGATTTTTTTTTATTTTTAATTTTAATAGATTTATGATCTAATGAATTATGTGGAATATTGTGTCATCTGTTTTGTTCACATACTGTGTACTCCTGCAGCACATATTGAGTTGAGGTGTTGGCTTGTTGTCAGAATAGGTGTTTAAAAATGACAACCATAAGCAGACTCCAGACTACAACTTTAAAATAGCTATTAAAAGGGATGTGCTGCTCAAAGCACACCAGACAGGAAAAGCAGTGTAGTGCAGTTTTTCTTTTTTATTTCCCCCCCCACTAAATTTTCTCTTACAAAAACATCAGCAAAGAAAAAAGGACAAGATGAGATCCAAGGATATGAACAATTTGAAACAAAGGCAGGAAAATATGGTTGTTACCACAAAGTAAAATGTGATGCTAAAGGCAAGGGAGAAAAAAATCTGATCAATCATTTTTTTCTTTCTTTGGTATTATTGGCACCTTTATACAGGCTAGACATCCCCATTATATGGTGGAAGCTGCGGAGATGGGGGGTGGCCAGCTATTTGTATCAAAAACCGCATCTCCCCTTTCCAGGAGACGCTGCGGAGACGCTGCGGAGCCGCGAACACCAGATGAAGTCATGGAAAGTGTGGGCCCCAAAGCTTCTAATTGCTTAATTGGATCGTCTTGCTCCCTCAAATATTTCTTCTAGTCCCTCCTCCTCGATCTTGCTCCATACATTGATGAAAACATAAACCAGAGGGCTCTGTCCGTGGTGTGTATGCATGTGTGCCTGCACGTGCAGTTGTGTGATGGTTGGAACCAAGCTTGACCGACAGTGATTTGCGGTTCTCTGATTTAGAGCCCTTTTTTCCACTTCCAACCTCAGCGCTCACATGCCGGTGATCAGGTCATGGCGGATGTGGCAGAGGAGGGGGTTGCAGTTGTGTACACAAATCACCAAGTTGTGTACTTGTGTCTAGTCTGAGCGTCAGCTTGTCCGCCCATTGAGTGAAATGTGCAACACATCCATCCATCCATCCATCCATTTTCTTCTGCTTATCTGAGGTCGGGTCGCGGGGGCAGCAGCCTAAGCAGGGAAGCCCAGACGTCCCTCTCCTCAGCCACTTCGTCCAGCTCTTCCCGGCGGATGCCGAGGCGTACCCAGGCCAGCTGAAAGACAGTCTCTCCAGCGTGTCCTGGGTCTTCGCCGTGGCCTCCTGCCAGTTGAACGTGCCCTGAACACCTTCCCAGGGAGGCGTCTGGGTGGCATCCTAACCAGATGACCGAGCCAGCTCATCTGGCTCTTCTCAATGCGGAGGAGCAGCCGTTCTACTCCGAGTCTCTCCCGGATGACAGTGCTTCTCACCCTATCTCTAAGGGAGAGCCCAGCCACCCTGCGGAGAAAACTCATTTCAGCCGCTTGTACTTTGGTCACTACCCAAAGCTCATGACCATAGGTGAGGGTGGGAACGTAGATCGACCGGTAAATTGAGAGCTTTGCCTTTCGGCTCAGCTCTCTGTTCACCACGACAGACCGGTGGAGAGTCCGCATCACTGCAGACGCCGCACTAATCCGCCTGTCCATCTCACGTTCCATCCTTCCCTCACTCGTGAACAAGACCCCGAGGTATTTAAACTCCTCCACTTGAGGCAGGACCTCATCCCCGACCCGGAGATGGCACTCCACCCTTTTCCAGTTCCATGTTGGAAGACGTGTCGGTGGGATTGAGGAGGTCTTCAAAGTATTCCCTCCACCGGTCCACAACCTCTCGAGTCGAGGTCAGCAGCACACCGTCCCCACCATACACGATGTTGACTGTGCACTGCTTCCCCCTTCTGAGACGGCGGATGGTGGACCAGAATCTTTTTGAAGCCATCCGGAAGTTGTTTTCTATGGCCTCTCCAAAATCCTCCCATTTCTGAGTTTTTTCCTCAATGACCGCCAGAGCCGCAGACCGCTTGGCCTTCCGTTCCCTGTCAGCTTCCTCCAGAGTCCCATTGGACAAAACAGCCTGATAGGACTCTTTCTTCAGCTTGACGGCATCCTTGACCGCTGGTGTCCACCAACAGGTTCTGGGATTACCGCCACGACAGGCACCGACCACCTTCGAAACTTGGTCAAAGCTCTCTATAACAACTATATAGTGGATCCCCGCATATTCAGGATCCAGTGGTCACTGCCCTGCAAATGTGTGTTAAAAAAAAAAAAGATTTTTTACATTTTGTTTTTCTACAAAAATAGGCAGTTTTTTCCGCAGAAACGACATCTCGTCACTCTCTCATCTCATGTACCATTGTTAGAAAACCCACAATGTCTTTATGCTTCACTGATGGGTTTCATCACGCGCCCGGAAATTTCAAAAGTGCAGCTCGAGGGCCATTTACGGCACGCAGCTCCTGTTTTACCGGGCCTTTCCACGTTCTAAAAATATAATTAAATTAAGATTTTAAGATAAATTTTAAAACAAAATTAAGATGAAAAAAAATAACAGAAAGAGTTTAAAAAAAGCAGTATTTTTACAACATAAAAACAAAATAACGTCATAGTAAGAGGAAAGCTGAAAAATTCAAGGGATACAAATTGTTAGGTGATAAACAAAGAAAAAAAACAATAAATTTGCAATTTCAGGAAAATCTGGTTGGGTAAAATTTATAATGCTATGATAACGTCAGAATGTTATGAAAATAAAATCATTATGAGGAAGTTATCAGAAAAAAATGACACTTAGAAGCAAAAAGTCTAACATAAGAAGAAATAGTTCGTACTGATAATACTTTTTGTCTTTAAATATAGAAATGTCTCAGCATATCTACATGGGTTGGTGTAAAAAGTGTAAAAGTGGCCCCTGCATCTTTTGATTTTTCAGCAAGCAGAGCTCGGTGGAAAAGGTTTGGACACCCCTGCTTTAAGATTTTGCATTTTGTTGGCTTGAATGCATCTTTAGATAGACTAGAGCTGATATTGATATTCTGATGACTATACTGTACTGTTTGTTTACAGCAATCTTAACATTGGCACTTGCTTTCCTTGTGCAAATCCTTCCATGTGTCTGCTGGCCAAATGCTCATGACACTTAAGCTTTAAAGCGCTATAAAAGTCAGCAGAGCGGCTGACTCAGTAGACTATGGTGAGGGTCATCCCAGAACAGGAAGGCACAAAAACATCCGGGATCTCCTGGCAATCCATCTCCAGAGGCAAGGTTGGTGTCCAGGAGCAATTCATTGCTATATGGTGATGTAACCATTTCTAAAGTGTCTCTAGATAGAAAAAACAGTGCAGCGTCAACTTCTGATGATATTTTATGACATTATAAAGTTAGCATTGATCGGCTGTGACTGTGCTGAATTCCTCTTGAATGATCCCCTGAGAATATTGGAATGTTTGCTTGATAGACAACACAGCCACTGAGTTGAACTACTTAGCAGATGCACATACCCCGGATTTCCTTTTTGTCCTAAATCTCTGCTATCCTTGTCAGCGTGCGGGAGATTTATTTATTAGTTAATTGAAATAGCTGCTGCTCACAGATCGCGATGTGCTCCTCAGCATGTATGTCTTCATTTCACGGGAAAATAGATGGGATTCTCCGTTTGCTTCACTGTGGTCCAGACCTGACTTTCGAGATTTGGAAGCGGTGAAACATTTCATAGCATGCAAATTAATTAATGTCTTTAAGAGGTATGAATCCAACGGTTAGACATAGTGTATGATGATGGTTTCCGTGAAGGTATGGATCATGTTGGGATTAAATCACTGGTTCCTGGGTAGCAGCAGATTTAAAAGCTTCATTCTGCAGACTGTAAATCTGACTTTTTTGGAACGATTAAAGCCAAGACGATATTATGACTGATATAAAAGAATCACAATCTAAAGCCAAAACCTCTAGACTAAAACGATGGGGTTGTTCTAGAGGCAAAGCTGTTTACATCGACTCTTGGTAAGGTGACCAAACTGTGTTCAAACTGTGTGACTCGGCTCAGGACGACAGCTAGTGTGGTTTTAAGCATTCGGGCCAGCTTACGGAAGCCAAACAACTAAGCAACAGGAGAAAAACAGGAAGCAATATGGGCTTGAAAAAAGTCTATGGTTTCTTAGAATCATAGGTGGGTGGACTAATAAATAATAGAGAACCATTTTACTTGTTCATATTTTCCCCAGCAGTAGTTTTACATAATATATTCAATCTTAGGGCAGCTAGGTGGCAGAGGCATTTACACAAAGGTGGAGATCAGGCCTGTATAGTACATGTATTGCTTTTTCATGATCATCTTTTTCTCCATTATGGCCATTGCCCTTATTATTATTATCATGATTATATTCATATATAACAACCCCTTTCCTGATCACAGGAACATAGACTAAATTGATCTTAAACAGACGTAAAAGTAATCATGGTAATAATTATACAGTACAAGGAAAGATATGCATACTGACATAACTATTTTTGTCTTCTTTGTTTTCTCAAACAATAAAATGATCATCAGGGCAGACAAGTGAGGGTTCTGTTGCATGAGATCATCCACCTTCACACAGCAGGCCTCCAAAATCTTCTCTCTTTTAATACACAGTATAGGACACTTGGCCAAGAGTGATTGTGTCGCCGGAGTGCAGCCCTTCTCTTTATGCACAACACGTTCTTCCAAACTGATTATTAGTATCTTCAACACAAATAACCAACATATTTACTAATCTAAATTAAACAACCTATAAATCCAAAAATTAGTAATAATAGACGATTGATATGTTAATATATGATGGTGCTAGAATAATGACACATTAGTATTTCGATAAATATAATATATTGAAATATATATCAATATAATATACAGTGCATAACAGATTCATAATAATGCATATTGCACATTGTATGTGTGTAGGTGTAATAACTTGCTTATGTATTATGATGTACAACATATTGTGTTAAAACAATTGGTTTTAGTGTTACGAATAGGGGGTGAATGTAAATAAACTTAGTGGTAAGTCTTCTTACCACTCCTTTTCAAGCCAAATTATTTTCTGTTTATATGTGTATGTGTTATCATATTCTGTGCATCTGCCATAAGTACTGATTTATGCATATATACATACACATATGTTATATATATATATATTTCTTGTTTCCTTCTCTTTACCGTACCCAGTGTAGGTGCAGTGTGTACAGTAATGTACAATGTGTGCTATTTAAGTTGGTGTGGCTCAAAATAAAGATTCATTCAGTTAAAACATGCATGCAAGTTACATAAGAATACGTCACATAATACGAACCATGATTTGATTCCACATACCAAAGTTCTAAAGGTTTTTAGCATTGTTCTCGCATCTTCTTTTACCTTATCCCTTCAGGGGTCGCCACAGTTAATCAATTTCCTCCTTCTAACTCCGTCTTTTGTATCCTCTTCTCTTGCGCCAACTACCTTCATGTCCTCTTTCACTACATCCATAAACCTCCTCTTTGGTCTTCCTCTAGGTCTCCTGCCTGGCAGTTCAAAACAGCATCCTTCTACCAATATATTCACTATCTCTCCTCTGAACATGTCTGAACCATCTCAGTCTGGCCTCTCTGACTTTATCTCCAAAACCTCTAACATGTGCTGTCCCTCTGATGTGCTCATTCCTGATCCTGTCCATCCTGGTCACACCCAAAGAGAACCTCAGCATCTTCATCTCTGCTACCTCCAGCTCTGCCTCCTGTCTTTTCCTCAGCGGCACTGTCTCTAAACCAAACAACATCGCTGGTCTCACCACAGTTTTGTACACCTTTCCTTTCATTTTAGCTGAAACTCTTCTATCACACATCACACCCGACACTTTTCTCCACCCATTCCAGCCTGCCTGCACACGCTTCTTCACCTCTTTTCCACACTCTCCATTGCTCTGGACTGTTGACCCTAAGTACTTAAAATCCTCCACCTTCTTTATCTCTTCTCCCTGTAACCTCACTCTTCCACTTGGGTCCCTCTCATTTACACACATGTACTCCGTCTTGCTGCGGCTGACCTTCATTCCTCTCCTTTCCAGGGCAAACCTCCACCCCTCAAGCTTCTCCTCCACCTGTTCCCTGCTCTCACTACATATCACAATGTCATCTGCAAACATCATAGTCCATGGAGATTCCTGTCTAACCTCGTCCGTCAGCCTGTCCATCACCATAGCAAACAAGAAGGGGCTCAGAGCTGATCCCTGATGGAGTCCCACCTTCACTCGGAACTCCTCTGTCACACCTGCAGCACACCTCACTACTGTCTTACAGTCCTCGTACATGTCCTGCACCGCTCTAACATACTTCTCTGCCACTCCAGACTTCCTCATACAATACCACAGTTCCTCTCTGGGCACCCTGTCATAAGCTTTCTCCAGATCTACAAAAACACAATGCAGCTCCCTCTGACCTTCCCTGTACTTCTCCATCAACATCCTCAAAGCAAACACTGCATCTGTTGTACTCTTTTTTGGCATAAAACCGTACTGCTGCTCACAAATGCTCACGTTTGCCCTTAGTCTAGCTTCGACTACTCTTTCCCATAACTTCTACTCTCCACATGAGATGTTAAATATTGTAAAACAACAGAACAATGGAGAGTATGGAGTGATATTTTTTGTCAAGGAAGAATTTTGTTTTGCCACTATATGTTGTATGTTTTTAAAGTGGGGTTTCCAGCTCATTTTTCATCAATTGTGACTCACAGAAATGTATGTTCGTTCAGCCTTACAATTTCCTCACCATTCTGCTATTACCAAGTAGCATTATTTTAGTTCTGTTTAGTTTCAGGGATAACCTGTTTTTATCAAACCATTTTTAGTATCATCATTTCCACGGAGACTTTTCTTATTAGCTTTTTCTTAGTTGTTTTTGTTTTGTTTTGTTTCTTATTATGCTTTAATTTTCACAATGCGGCCCGTGGTGGAAAGAGTTTGGACACCAGCATTAATGTCCCAAAAGATTCTGGCTTTTTATTGAAAAAAAATAAATGTAGCATTTTTTAAATTTTTGTGTTTTTCCCCATGGAAAATAGATTTGTATATAATCCTAAAGTCTGACAAAAACTGAAATGTACAAAAATCAAAGCATTTGGTCCTTAATGAAATAAATAAACATTAGCATCCTTCATTTGTTTTGATTTTAATTTGTTTTTGCCAGGAATGAAACATATTGTTGTTGGCATTTTTGTACTTTGCTCCGATTTATTTCTTGAATTCAGTAGTTTTATTGCCTTCTCTTTCATAATGTTGGTACTCATAATTTTCCTAAAACCTTTTGAACCTAATCAACACACTTCCGGCTTTCAAACTAAGAGCGCTTTGAGCTACATCCTGTTTGCTTGAGTTAACAAAATAAAGGTGTCATTAAAATACATCTTACACCAAAACTGAGATGGCAAAGTAGACAAATTTTTAAAAGTAAGCATCTTTTGTGTATTCCTGTGCCGGAAAAAACGTCATATCCTTTACAGCCAACAACCTGAACGTTGACAAAACGACGAAAGAGATGGTTGTTGACTTTAGAAGAGCAAAGAGTGACCATTCTCCACTGATCATCGATGGATTATCCGTGGAGCTCGTCAAGAACACCAAATACCTTGGTGTTCATCTGGCGGAGAACCTCACCTGGTCACTAAACACCAGATCCATCAGTATAAAAGCCCAGCAGCGTCTCTACTTCCTGAGAAGGCTGAGGAAAGCCCACCTACCTCCCCCCATCCTCACGATGTTCTACAGAGGGACCATCGAGAGCATCCTGAGCAGCTGCATCACTGTCTGGTTCGGGAACTGCACCGTTTCGCAAGACCCTACAGACGATATTGAGGACGGCCGAGAAAATCATTGGAGTCTCACTCCCCTCTGTCATGGACATTTACACCACACGCTGCATCTGCTAAGCCACCAGCATTGTGGACGACCCCACACACCCCACACACACACAGTTCACACTGCTTCCATCAGGGAAGAGGTTCCGGAGCATTCGGGCCCTCACAACCAGACTGTGCAACAGTTTTTTCCCACAAGCCATCAGGCTTCTCAACACACAGAACTTGAATTGATACATATTATCCTTCATCATTTCATTCCATATTCATGCACATCTCCCTCATACTCCTATTTATTATAACTATGTTTACTTTTACATGCTATTTTGCACCTTTTGCTGCTATGTATGCTATTTTTGCACATATTGTACCTTTCATATCCTGTTTACAGTTTCTGTAATACAATCCCAATACATTTTTGCTTTTTGGTCGGTGTTATTACTTTATGCTCTTTGTTGTTTGTCCTGCACTGTCTTGTCTGTTTCTGCACTGTTTGCACTAGGCTGCAACTTTATGTTCTTTATGTTCTAAGTTAGTCCTTAGTTCTCTGTTGTGTTGTATGTAAAGATATATGTTGTTTTATGTAGCACCAGGGTTCTGGAGGAACGTTGTTTCATGTCACTATGTAGTGCATCAGCTTATATGGTTGAAATGACAAAAAAAAGCTTCTTGACTTGACTTTATATTCAATATTTATATGTTGGTTGAAAATAACCTTGCGAAAAATTCATACTGAGGTTGATAAAAAGTTCACATCATTACAAAAATTCAGACATTTTATCCAAAAAGAACTCATTAAAACCATGCATACTACAGTAAAATGACCCCATCCTAAAAGCATTAAGAATTGAGAAAACCAGAATCATTCACCAGATTAGCATTCATGAGTGGTCAGACCCTAAACATCTGACATTTAAAATGAAAAGGTGTGTGAGGCATATTCAAAGCTTAAAGCTGGATTGTGCTTCTATGCATTTAGCTTTTTAGAGTCAAAGAGGTGGGGAAAGAGTCACTTAGTTTGCAGACAACATTGGAGTAGCAAACATAAAGCTAGCAGAAGCGTTGAAAGGAAGAGGAGCGAACGGGGGAGCCTCAATGCAGCGTCAAAAGAAAGGGACTTGCTATTCGTGGGTGGTCTTCAAACGCGACCCGCGTGAATAGCGGGAATGGACTGCACTTGCAAACTTGCCCACAACATCCCGCAGTCTTTTAGTGTTTTGTTTTTGTGCGCCTCCAATGGAATGAACGTCACCATTAACTGCATGCGGACGATTCCTTGGGAGCTCCCACAGCTGCTTTTCAAAAAGTTCCTCGTTATCTGGAAACTACTAATCTCTTCGGAAATCAACACACCGTCCCACCCTGATAAGTCCGTTCAGCCCTTCCGAATTCCTGCTTAGCGCATTCCAATTGCACCCATCTTATCGTTTCCCAGGAATTCTTTCCTACCTGAACAATATGATGTGAATATCACCCCCTCCCAAGTGATGCAGGATAATCAGCTGTTCTAAATCACGTGGGAAGGTTCGTCTGTGACGGGACCGTTACTCAATTTCATTTGCAAAGTAAGAGCTCCCGCTTATCTCCCAGTTTGGGCCCAACAACCCTAATGTGATAATGAGACAGCCACTTGTTTTCCTGTTTTCTTGACAAAAAGTAGCAGGAGAGGGAGTCATGACATCATTCCAACTCAATGCGGTCTCCCCAATTAACAATCTTTGCTTCTGACACAAGCCGTCTGGCTGAAGAGTGACGTCATGCTGGAGCAGCACACGGTGAACAAAAAGCCCAAATGCAAGTTGCTGACAGCAGTAGTGCAGCTGAGACAGTTGCCCAAATGAGGTGATGAATTTAACCGTCCAAATGAAGTCACGTAAGTATCTCTGTCGCCATGCACGGGTGAAAATGTCGCGTTGACAGGAGGAAAGCTCGCAGCTTTGGGTATCCGCCAGCCATACGGCACGCCGCTCCCGTCTTTTCCATTGCCGACCGGGATTCATGATTATTTTCCAAGTTTTCCATGCAGATTCAGCTCGCAAGTCTTCGTTTTCCACTCATTAAAAACAGGCCCCAAAATGCCCGGTTCAGCACGACAAATCTCTCTGCTCATCATATTTCTCCACTAAAAACAATACAACAGACTGTCGACTCAGCACTTCCTGGCATCGCTCACGTTTATTGTGGGAGTGCGTCTGCATGGAGAGTTTTATTGACTGCTGGGGGAAAGGCATGCATGCTGTGAGTGCTGAAGTATGCTCAAGCACACGCGCTAAAGTACATTATAATGTGTGAGGGAAATTAGGCTGGGTTTCGGAAAACATTTTCCTTTTCCTCACTTAATCCCGTCTACCTTTTCTGTCTGGCCATAAAACGGAGTCATTCTGCAGGAAGTTTAGCGAATACAACATCGGTGTGACACACAGGTATGCATGTGTAGAAATAATCACCATCTAGCAGGAAACGGTGTTGCCTCTAATCATTATTTATAAGCATGACCTCATTTGGCTGTAGTCAGTCGGCGTTAGATGATCCTTCGGAGCCTCTTGAAAGGACCCCTGTAAATTACTGGGGGGCTGCAGCACCAGGCCGCTGCAAACGTGGACCGTCCTGCGCTCGTCTGTCGTGAAGTGACCCAACTTTTAACTGACGTCCAATTTGATTGGGTGTTTAAATGACCTCAAAGACTCAAACCTTCACGTCTGCTGAGAACTGTAGTTTTTATTACTCGGTTCTATGACTGAAGTTCTCCACCATGTGGGGCATGATACGATAGCATTCGCATGGATTTAACTCGGAATGTGTGAATTCCTGGACATCGTTTCTTTATTGTTAGACTGGTGGCCAACCACATCTAGAAGTCAGTGACGTGCGGTGAGGTTCCTGATTGGTGAGGCGCCTACAAAAGGAGTCAGATATACAAACCTGAACCCAAAATAGAAGATAAGCCTGTACTTCAATTTTGACCTTAATTGAAACAGTTAGGTAAATCTTTTGGACGCTCCAAGCAATTGGACACCGACAAAACAAAAGAATATTTATTTTTATTTTTTTAATAAATTGCATTTGGTCTTACCTTTACTTGTAAATGAAGTCCACGCGCCTGTCCTTTAGTTTCGAGATGTAAGCCTCCACTTTGTTAGGAATGAAATGCAAAACCTATCTTTCTGTTACAGAGTACGTTTTCCTCGAGGGAAATAAGCTTAATGTTACACGCCGATTTTTTTTTTACATCTTCTTCTACGCATTGCGTACGGAGATCAGTCACGTGACGTCTGGAGCTCCATGGCGCTCAACTCAACACTGCCACGTGCTGGTGCGGCACCGTACATGCCAGACTCCACTTTTAATGGCGTTTCTGGTCGCTAAGAAAGACTACTCGCTTTCATGACATATTATTAGACAGTCGGTTTAACGTCAGTATGTGAAACATGAAAATTCATTCATTTTACCAATGAAACATTGAAATAATCCATCCATCCATTTTCTATGCCGCTTATCCTCATTAGGGTCAAGGGGATGCTGGAGCCTATCCCAGCTGACTTCAGGCGGGGGGCGGAGTACACCCTGGACTTGTTGCCAGTCAATCACAGGGCAGACCATTAAAAATATTTGATTGAAAAAGGAACTCAATGTAAAGCACAGACGATTGAACTAAAACCGAACAATTCATTGTAATCATAAGTTTCATTCATTCATTTTCTATGCCGCTTATCCTCATTAGGGTCGCGGGTATGCTGGAGCCTATCCCAGCAGACTTTGGGCGAGAGGCGGGGTACCCCCTGGACTGGTCGCCAGTCAATCGCAGGGCACATATAGACAAACAACCAGTCCCACTCACATTCATACCGAAGGACAATTTAGAGTCGCCAATTAACCTAACACGCAAGTTTTTGGAATGTGGGAGGAAACCGGAGAAAACCACACACGCACGGGGAGAACATGCAAACTCCACATAGAGATGCCTAACGGAGATTCGATCCCTGAACCTCCTGACTGTGAGGCCAATGTGCTACCCACTCGAGCACCGTGCGGCGCAAACATGAGTTTTTTTTTTTACTATTCGGTATTCATGTGCAATGGAAAGGAAAGATCACAAGGGGGCGGTGGTGAGCCTCTGTCTCACTTGCCGACCCTGACCGCACATCACAGTTTGACCTGTTTTCTTTTATTCAAACGTTTATTTTATATTAAATACAGCATCATTTTCAAAATTGGCGTTGACGAGTGGTGAGTGGCTCCACTGAAGAACAACATGGGTAGTTATATCTCATAATTCTGACATTCTAGCTCAACATTATGACTTATGACTTATTATCTCATTATTTTGACTTTTTATCGCATAATTATGACTTTTTCGCTCATAATTTTGACTTACCATTGGCATTTTTTTTCCCAGTGGCGGTTCGACTTTTTATCCCATAATTATGACTTTCTTATCTCATATTTATGATTATTTATCTTATAAATTTGACTTACCATTGGCATTTTTTTTTCCAGTGGTGGAAATGGGCTTCCACTTAATACAGCCTATCATTTGCAGAAATATTTATATTTAGGAAAATTTTACATTTTTTTGTCTGGCTAAATGAACTAAAACACTAAGCCATAAAAATAATAATGTAATAATAAGTAATAAAAGTAATAATAAGATGCATTCAACTAGTGAATGTAGTACTTTACATTGGCCACTTGGTGACAGTAATTGTTTAACGTGATTTCTGGAACAAAAAACTTTTATTGTAGCTTTAAATGATCTCACAACAGGCACAATAATAATAACAATATCAAACATAATACCACTGGCTACTGTTGTGGTAGTAACCCTTGGCAAGCTAACACACTTCACATCACTTCCTGCCTCAAATTTACGGCGACACACACTAGTTAAAATTACAGTCGTCCCTCACTACATTGTGGTTCGAACATCGCTCCCTCGGTCTATCACATTTTTTCAAAAATGAATTAATTAATAAATGATTGCTGTTTCATGGGGACTATGGCCTAGTATTAGTCCAAATATTTTTTAAGACAAGCTGTATGTAGTATTTTGGTCACTATAAGAATGGATTGGATTTTTTATGTATATTACACTACCAGATGTTATATTATATTACCTTCATCTTACATTACCTTAACCTTGCATAACCTTCACATTGCATGTAGTCACCCATGGCATGTCTGACATGAAGTGAAAAATGGTTCCGTTCCTTCCACTCCCATTTCGTGTGGAAGTGGTACGTTTTTGGCTTCTTACTTTGTTCTTCTTCCACACTTTGCTAGGGGATTGATGTGCTCTTTTGCACATGTGAAAATATTGTACATTTTATTGGCATCTTTAGTTTATAATGCAATACTAATGTCTGAATGAACAAAAACATGAAGAATGAAATCAAACAGAATTAAATCAATATAATTATAAAATATATCATTTTTGAATTCTATCGTGACCTGTGTATTTAGATTTGGATTGAATCATCTATCACAAAGATATGAATAGCAAAGACTAAATCATTGATCTAGGAAAAAACAACATGCAATATACTGTATGTGTCACCGAGGGTTATAATAAGATGTCCGCGGACTTTGTGCAAGCACGGGGGGCCCTGTTTATTTGCACACAGCTTCGTCTCACCACACCGCTGTCAAAAGCCCAAAGACGAAACAGCACACTTTAGGCCTTCACAATAAACACGCTGTGCGTTATATCCTGTTGGACAGCATCTAACAAAATAAGGTTACTGCTTCAATTCACAATAAGTGACTTTTGTCCGGACAAAATGTGTAAAATAAATGTGGAACCTTTTCTTTCATTGCACTATTTGCCTTACTTTTGACAAACAGTGTCTCTTTGTGAAATGCATCCAGTGGCATGGCAATAAATAGTATAATAATATAATAAGTAGTATATAATATATAAAGTAGTATATAGTATATAATATAATAAGTATAATGTGTTCATTCTTTACAAAACGTGTAACATGACATTAGCTTGAGGGAAGAGCTGCTGCCAATGTCAGTATCGGTTTAACTGCTGAACCCTGTCAAATATCAGTACTAAACAGCCAATATCGAGCATCTTTA
This sequence comes from Oostethus manadensis, assembly GCA_024372805.1. Classification (NCBI taxonomy): domain Eukaryota; kingdom Metazoa; phylum Chordata; class Actinopteri; order Syngnathiformes; family Syngnathidae; genus Oostethus; species Oostethus manadensis. The sequence goes on from QODF01000007.1 coordinate 5,992,213, forward strand.
TTAAAAAGTCCACAACTACACTAAAATTTGACATTGATGTCATTTTCTGTCAGACATTCACGCTGCCATGACAAAGGAAAAAAAGCATTATGTGGCAGGATTGTTGAACTGGATGGGTTCATGCCACTTACAATGTGCCGTTTCTGCCAACGTTGGACAGTTATTTCGTGTTTCTTCAAGATAAGGGCCGTAACTAATGCTGAGTGTAATGCAACAACCATTACACAGCATTTATATAAGAAGGGCTTAAAAATATGACAGAACATCAGATTATGTAGTGCAGGGGTGGGCAATTATTTTAACTCGCGGGCTGCATTGACTTAACAGAATTGGCCAGGGGGGGCAGACCATTAATTTGATACATGCACGTAATTTATTCTTATAATTCTAACAGTCCACCTGGAATTATTTGTCTTATTTTATTTATAAAAGCATCACACAATCTGATATGCTCTTGTGTACCTTTTTTCAGGAGCACTTGAATCATCAGACAACATCGAATAACAAAAAATAATTTTACAGTTGTTTTTTTTTTTTTTATGAGGAAGACACCCAGAATAGAATAAGCAGTATGGAAAATGAATGAATGAATGAAGGATGTGTGATATACTATATGAACTATAAAACAATATTTAGGAGTATGTCCTCCTTTTTTACTTCCCAGACAGTGCTTTGGCTAGGTTTGTTGTTGTTGTTCTGTTGTTGTGTGTCACATATGGGGTTTTTTTTGGCACCGTGGGTAGAGGTAATTGTCTGGATTGCTGCATGTGAAAGGCAACTGAAACCTAAGTCATGTTGCCAGCCTGTATTTTAAAAGTTGATATAACACTTTGGAAGCATCTGGCGGGCCGCATTCAAACGCCTCCCGGGCCGAATTTGGCCCCCGGGCCGCGGCTTGCCAACGCCTGGTGTAGTGGCACCAGGTGGTGGAGATGTTGAAGCTTTGTACCCAGTACCCAGCAAATCATCGCACGGTCCGTATAGCTGGCATCCGCTGCAACTGACTGGCTTTCGAAGGCTATGGTCTTGAAACACTTGATCAACTGACGAATAGCCTGTTTGAGTCTCTTGCTCCCGTTTCTCCTCTTTGTATTTTGCTGCTCTATTTACAAGCTTAAGAGTGTACACTTACCAAATGTATGGGCACATACTACAGGAATATGCTTTAGGCCATGGCTTTGTAAATACTTCCCAACACATTCGTTACTTTTAGACGTCCATTCCATTAATGGTGTATTTGTCATGGTTTAAACGTAACTTGGTTGAAAAGCGCCAATACAAGACAAGACACTGTCCTGTCAAACATCCTTAAAACAAAGTACGAGTCTTCTCGGTTGTTTGTCTGCGTAGGGTCAAAAGTTTATTTTTGTTTCCTTTATTTTCACACAATCCTTTCTCAGTTGCTCAGCAACCTCAAAATGACACTTTGACCCCTGACTACCAACCGCAATGTAATTTGTACCATGGCTTCCAGACTAAGAAAATGAACCTCTGACCATGGCTTACTGGTACATGTACTGACTGACATTTGCTCAGACTGGTAAATATTCAGGAGTGAGCTCTCCGCTCGCCATCCCCGCCGAGGGTGGACAGCTTTAGTGATTTGTGTGGATCAAAACAATAAGACATTTACAACATTAGGATGGAACATCCCCGGAGAATAAAAACATACTGTGTAGTACTGTGCAAAAGACTGCGTTGAAATTGTTTATATATTATTTGTGTTTGTGTGTTTGTAGGTCATTCTGTCCTGCACAGCATGTGTGATTATGAGCAGAGCCTCCCCTGTCATCATGAAAAATTCAAGTCGAGTGCAATAAAGATATGTTTATGCTTTTTTGAATGAATGAAAAAAATGTGACTGCCAAGATGGAGAATTAAATATCGAGGTTCCTGAACGTGTCCAAACTGGACTTCCAGACAAAACAGAAGACGGTCAGACTATCACAACAAAGTAACAGAGCTTTTCCTGAAGAGAGAGAGCGAGAGCGACAGATACCTTTTTTTCATCTCAAAATTAACAGCACCGCAAAAATTTCATGATAAACTTAATAACTTAATAATTACAAACTAAAACAACTTAAGCCAAGACAGAAGACAAATAGGACAAATAGAAAAATAGGAATGTCCAATAATATCAGCCCCCCCAAAATTATTGGCCTGATAAAAAATGTAATCTACAAGTATCGGTATCAGGTTTTTTTCCTGATAATGAAAGCCATGTGAGTGTGAATGTTTGTTTGTCTATAAGTGCCCTGCGATTGACTGGTGACTAGTCCAGGATGTACCCCGCCCCAAGTCTGCTGGGATAGGCTCCAGCATCCCCGCGACCCTAATGAGGATAAGCGGCATAGAAAATGAATGAATGAATGAATAAAAGCCAATATTGGACATCCCCAAGAAAAAAGAATAAGAAAAAATAAATAAATACTGAACAGATTACATCAAATTTGTAGTGCAATAATGCCTAATAAATGATTTACTCCATTCCTGTGCGTGTTTTTATCACCCCCCCACGCACACACACTTCCCCCTGCACAGTCTTTTAGAGGAGCAGGACAGTGATAGCAATCTGCCACGGGAACTGCTCTTCTGTTGGGAGATGATGCTGTGCATTGGATGATGCTGGTTGACCATGAAGGAGTGTCCTTTACTCGGCCACAGATTTTGGGCTGTCCAGCTCAGTGCCAATGACAGAGCCTGCCTTTCTCACCATTTTTTCCAGGTGTGTGGTGTCCTTCTTCTTGAGGCTGCTCCCCTAGCACCCTACTGCATACAGGAGGGTACTAGCTACCACAGTCTGGTAGAAGATCTGTAACAGCTTCTAACAGATAAGTTCCCCAGTTGCATGTACTGAGGTCTGCCAGTCAAGTAGCCTGTGATCCATGCCACCAGGTGTCATTGCACTACCATGTGTGTCAGTTTGTCCATGAAGAACTGAGACTGGATGGTGTTAAAAGCACTGTTTAACTGGTTCGCCCTTCTCACATTCCCCCCAATGTGGGCACCTCTCTTTGAGCTGCAGCCCATAATGGTCTTCATCCCCTACCACACCTCCTTCATGTCATTGATCTGCATCCTCTGTTCTATTTTCCTTCAGTACTGCCGCTTTGCTGCCCTCAGCTGGACCCTAGACTCTTAGTGTCAGCTTACGCAATTGTGTGTCACCGTCTTTAAAGCTCTTGTTCTTCATGTTCAGAATGTTTTCCAGTGCTGGTTGTTGTTGTTAGCCAAGCAGTGTACAGTCCTTACTGGCACAACAATACCGATGAAATATAGTTTGTGGTGCAGGCGACCATTTCTTATATGTTGTCACAGCGGGGACACTGCAATGCATCCTAGTCAGCGGTCTCAAAGCAGTCTATCAAAACCTGGTCAGCCTCAGGGGACCCTTTCCTGAAAGAGCTGTGGTTATTGGTAAATTTCTCACTTTTGATATACTGTATTATGAAGTTTGAGCAGGACCAGTTTTGTGGTCTGCCTTCCCCAGTGCAGGGAGGGGGGGGCAGCACTATATGCATGGTTGATGTCTATTGTCCCGTTACCCCTGGTGTTACAGTCCACATAATGGTGGAAGACAGCCAGTTTTTGTCAAGTGTCACATGATTGCGTCACATGACCGGAGATCAAAACTGTCGTGCAGACGAGGACCAATCAGCAGGAGTTTCATTGATCGAAAGGTTGCTAGTCAATACGCTCTTGCAGGTAAACATGGAGGAAAAAGTAATACCTGGCCTTTCAGATTTCCGGGAGCTATTTGACATTCCTAAAAGAGAGTATAGAGATAGAAAAAAACAGGGATATGGGAACTCATTGGCACCAAAGTAAACATATCAGGTAAGTTTACATTCAATTCATGGACATTAAAGTAAGTTTAAGCAAAATATTGGGCAAGCAGGGTTTGCTACGGGTTGGCAATGAGTTTTGCCAATCGTGGTTGTTTGTTGCCTCCTGAGTGTGGCGTCCATTATTCTGTTTGACTTCTGTTTGTGTTCTAATAAGGACACTAAGTAGGAGGTTTGACTAAGAATTTTCATAGTCGAATCTGATTTGTTAGATTTTTTCCTTCTTAACGGAAACGTAATCGGTTCTTCACATGCGCAAGAATTATGCCACTTCCTCCATTGGCAAATTTTGACGACAGTGCTCATATGCTGTGGTAGTTATTATTTTATAAATGTATGAACATAAATGGTCAATAACCATACTTCATATATGTACTATATTGGGGGTGAACTTTGTTAGTGACTCTTCTGAAAATACTTTGCGTACATGCGCCGCAGATGGAAACATCTGCAACATCTATGAAATAGATAGATGGAAGGCACAGATTTCACATGCGTAGATGTAGATGCGTTCGGCACATGTGTAGAATCGATTCAGCTTCCAGTGCGAATTGCGTAATAACAAACAATATTTTAATTTATTTCATGATACAGAAAGCAAAATGGGGGCACACGGTGGATGAGTGGCTAGCACTTTGGGCTTACAGTCAGGGGGTTCAGGGTTTGAATCTCCGCTGAGCATCTCTGTGTGTTCTCCCTGTGCGTGGGTTTTATCCAGGTACTCCAGTTTCCTCCCACATTCCACCAACATGCATGTTGGCGACTCTAAATTGTCCGTAGGTATGAATGTGATTTCGTCAATGCATCGTAAGTATAGGTCTTCTGTTCAAAGTTAAAAACACACGTCGTTTTCAATAATTTGTTAAACACAAAAACATAACAAGGACATTCTATCATAAAATGTATGGTCAGCATCAGTTGCTAGGTTGGCAGTCCAATCAGACTACTCGGAATCGAACTGTCAAATACTGGACAACTCTACGACATTATAAACGACATCTGCTATACTCTTTTAGTAGACCTAAAATAGACCTGCATCATTACTACTGTCACTATAGCATTCCAACTGTCGTCGATACAGTTATTTTTTTTCTTACCGCAGACCCTTACCGCAGTATGTCTCCATCGCAGTCCAACCGATCGCGGCAGACAGCCGCCCCACGTAGAGTCTTGGGTTTGTTCAACGTTTCTTCCTTCATCCTTCAAAGTGTGTCCTTGCCTCTGCCAGTGCGCTTCAGGTTTCAGTTGGTCTTCTTTTAATGGACGGGGAGCATGGTTCTAGGCTTTCTGCTGTTAACTGCTGATATCTGCTCTATGAAACAACTAGAAAATGCATCCTGATGACATTTATTTATTTGATTTATATTGATTTATTGTATTTGGGTTACATTCTATGATGGCAGCCAGAGGTCAGTATGTCCGAAACCAAAATAAGCTGAGTTAAGTGCGGGATTCCTGCATAGCACCGGCTGGTGTCAGTCGAAGACGTCAGAGGTCAAAGCAGGATGACGCCATAATCAGCGTCATTTAGTGAGCATTAGTGCTTGCTATGCTTTCAGATGTGGAGGATTACCTCTAAGCTGTGACCGAAGGCTGTTCGCAGCCGCCTTCATGCAGAAACTGAAGCTGTTCAATCTTTCTTCTCTCTTAGGGCAGGATATCAATAAACTCTCCAAATTTTTGTTCAAGGCAGACAGAGGAACCCCTCGGAGGCATTTTTATGGAGACACGCAGAGTCAAGAGTTTTTGAGAGCCTAACTTTTGTCTTTTACACATAGGCTCAATGGATTTTGTAATATCAAACATACAGGTATTTAAGAAGTGAGGTGGAAACTTACAAGTCTTTGGTAATTTATATTTCCATGAAGCCATAAAGGGGTCAAAGAACATACCTTGCACCCAGACAAAGAGTAGTAATTCCATCCGACTGTGTCCCACATGTGGCTTCACACTCATGCAGAGAAGCAGGGCTGAGCGCCAAAATGAGTCATGCATAACTTAACGGACCTTTTATTTGTTATTTTTCGCTCCCTTAAACTTTTATAGAGGTCAGGGGTCAAAGTGACTGCTTCGGGAGAGCTGCAGCTGCCAATTAAGTAAACAACGCTGCGGCTGCATCAGCTGAGAGCACAAAAATCGAGACATGACAGATTCCTCGAGAGAGCTAAAGTGGATCGGGATCTGGTAATGGGATCCAGAGAGGTGAGGGATGATGTCATGAGGAAAAACGGGGGGTCTGTGTGTTGGAGGCGGGGGGATAGGTGAGCTGGCCAGTCTGTGTGCGAATGGATATATAGAGCAACGCACCAGTAGACAGCTCACATATCATTCATCAGCTCTGGAGACATGTTGTTCCTTGCACTTGAACAGTCTACACCCTCAGTTCAAACCAGCAAGGCTGATTTAAAAAAAAAAACATCCTACTCAGACTGCACTCAGACTAAGATTTTTTATAAAGGTGGATATTTCAGACTAGGTGAATACAGCACCTTGTTCATTATTCTAATTAAGATGCTGTGTGGTGGGACCGCACGGTGGCTGAGTGGGTAGCACATTGGCCTCACTGTGTGGCGTTTGCATGTTCTCCCCGTGCGTGCGTGGGTTTTCTCCGGGTACTCCGGTTTCCTCCCACATTCCAAAAACACGCATGTTAGGTTAATTGGCGACTCTAAATTGTCCATTAGAGTGTGAATGTGAGGGTGAATGTTTGTATGTCTATATGTGCCCTGCGATTGACTGGCGACCAGTCCAGGGTGTAATTGCCTCTCGCCCAAAGCCAGCTGGGATAGGCTCCAGCATACCCGCAACCCTAATGAGGATAAGCGGCATAGAAAATGAATTAAAGAATGCTGTGTGGTGTGGTAGCATTAAACCAGCAGGTGTCACTGTTTCACTGTAGCACTGACGCATAAAAAGCCGCATAGTTAAAAGAATCAATTTTCCAAAGGAAGACTAAAAATGACTCATAAAAGCTATTTGAAATGGTTAAAACTGTAGTCATTTGTTCCGTACAATTGCTGGAAATGCTGGGCCTGTAAACGCAGTGTTATTTGAGCCTTCCCACCAATGAAGTGGTTATGTCATCTAGCCCTATATAAAATTTGACTAGAATGCTAGATTTTACCACTCACACTAAAATTATAAACAAAAAAACTTTTACCACACATTTTCAAAGTGCTGTGTTACACCACATCTTAAAAAAATGCAATGATTTGCAATCAAATGTTTGCAGGGTTATAGCATGTAATGACTGTGCGGTTAGTTTAGTTTAGGCTGCTAACACCAAAAAAGGTTTGCATAAAACAATAACAAAATGAAAGTACTCCATTTTTGCCATATTGCTGTCACAGATAAATAAACAATTATGAAATATGAGTAAAATGGAGTGGTTATTTGAAATTGACTTTGACATGCTTCCACAGCGAGTTTCGAACTATGACGTTGCGCCCGTAACACTTTCGGCTGTCACTCCAGCCACGGAGGCACAGCCGAGAGGAGAAATCGAGCAATATTCTGACATTTAATGCTGTTCTTTGGTAATGGAAAACGAGTGGCAATTTTTCCCACTGTTTGATGGTCTTTGTTCTCCCACGCTGTTGTATTTGTACACTTTTTCTTTCTCCTCATATTTGGTCCCAATTGCTGATACTATGTGGGAATGCATAAAGATAAAATTTGATGACCTTACTGAATGCTAATTGCATAGTTGTGGTACATAACGTCTCTGGTAAACAAACTCCTGGTTCTGTTTTCATTTAGTGCTTTAAATTTAATGATGTTCCTTTCATAGTTTTGCACATTCCCTACTAAATAATGTAAATTAGATTGCTGTAACGTACGTATGATCGCTGTAATGCTAGTGTCAATGACATAGCATCAGCTAGTGCCCCAAAAAGCTCTCATTGACTCTGCTGGTAAATAGCAACACTTAGCATACATTTTAGCTGGCAGTTCAGTGCCAAACGGGAGATGTATTGCATCTAAAAACCCTGGTTAATCGGGACACTTTATGCCAAGGTACCACTGTACAAATGACAAAACAATACTTTCAGGGCGCCAGTAACTTCTCACTTCGCCCAGAGGCGACGTACTTTGTGACAACTCAAGTCACAGCCAATCACGCTAATCTTGGCATTCAAAATACCCTTTCCTTTGCCCATTTCTGCTCAATATTTGCTCCCGCTTGTAGCTTCCCCCAAATCTGACGCCACTGAGGTTCCTCAAACTACATGTGAGCAGAGGGTAAAACATGCAAACATGCAAATGTTAATCATGCATCAAAAAAATTAGTGCCGTCGAAGGACACTTCCGTTAATGGATCTTTATCTGACATGATATAATATCAGATTAGTCTTTCAATATACAGTACAACCCAAAACATTGGACACACCTTCCCATTCATACATAACAATATATAATAAATACATACTGTAACGTTTGCACAGACGCTATTAAAGCTACAAGGAGGTGTTTGATCAACATGCTTATCATTGCTAGAAAAAATGGGACACACCCCAGAACAACAGTGGCTCCCAAACGACAAGCCCCCCCATTCAACCAGAACACAAACATGCACAAACTTAACGCTCGCTATGTACTTTTTATTTTGTCCTGACGCTCCCATCCATGAGTTTGAAAGGCTTCAAGTTGGACTTAACGTTGGATGTGCTCCAACACTCAGTATAAATCCCGTGCCAAAGTCATCTGGCTAACAAGCATGAATACCAATGAAAATACACCCCATATCCTATGAAAAATTGCATATTTTGGGACGTTCACACGGACTTTTCTAACAGAGCGTGCACGCTCAGCGTCACATGACGTCATCCGTGTGCCCCGGTCAACAGGCATGACTAATCGACTTAGGACAAATCAAACTGTTACAAGGGTAACGTTTAATGTCTTTATCATTAAAATAGCTACAAAACACACTCCATATAAAACCTGCCGTGCTGAAATCCAATGCTTTATTTTCTGGTATCAATTAACTCGAATGATTACCTTTCAAACAATGTTAAATTGATATTTCACGTCTGGAATGGCAATACGGTGAACAAATCCTTTTTTTGTGTTTTTTTTATTTTAAAAAAATATTGCAAGAAGTCATTATAGCAACCTAAACCTTGTGCTCCATGCATTGACAATAATTTCTGATCTCCTGAACCAACATTTTTTTATCATCTTTCTGATTTACATGCTTTAAATTACCATTCCTTGCGTCTCCAGGACTTAACAGCAGAAATGTGTGACTCTCCCATATTTTTCTTTATAGATTGAAACCACAGGCCACATGAAGCACACATCTGGTGTTCCTGGGTGCTTACAGGATTTTGGCATACTCACGTACTGCCTGAAACATGCACATCAACCTACAGTGTCTTTAAATCGTAATTATTAGGAATTATTGAAAGCGAAACTATTTTAACCAAACACGACAACCATCGGCTTTCAATGCAACTTCTTGCAGAGTGCAGTCGTTTTTAACCAGATTCCCTACATACCTTCAAAAACATAATAAAGCCACCCAAATGGAAGGAGGACAGGTTTAAAAGGCACTAATAGCTTTTAATTAGTAGTTCTTTTGGGGAGGGGGATGCCAGAGGGCTGACCAACATGTTGTCAAGTTTCAGAACATCTGAACATGAATAGCTGCAGATGAGTTGGTAAATGATTGGACACAACCGCAGTGCTTACTTCTCAGAATTTCTTCCGAAAGTTGCCATGTGTTTCAAATCCGTCCTCTGTTCAACAATGCTAAAATAAGGAATAGAAAAGCCATGATTAAACTTTGGAGAACACATGCAAAAAAGCTGTTGAATAAAATAAAACAGTGATACGTTTTTTCCAGAAGCCTGATGTGAAAAAGTAATATAACAAGCAGTGCCATAGATTATAGTCAATAGTCAATCATTCCTCATCATCAAACAAGGGTGACATCAATGCACACAAATATGCGAACCCCCCAAAATTATGGCCTCTCAGCTCCCAATTGTGGTGAAGTTCAACGTTTTTTTACAGGGTTTATTTGCTTTTGCGATGCCGTGTGGTTTGCAGTCTCTAGGAAGCGAAGTTTTACCTTAAGAGGGCACTTACACTAAGTACCACTGCTGTAACCAACAATGTGACCAAAGTCATTCATTCATTCATTCATTCATTTTCTATACCGCTTATTGTCATATTATAGATTTTTTTTTTTAGATATTATAGATTGTAGATTTGATCAGACCAGTGGTTCTCAGTTATTTTCTGTCAAGTGTTGTTGACAACTGATAATATGTCCAGGTATTTTTTCTGTACAAACTCAATTATTTTCAAGTATTCAGGAGTCAAATGGTAGATTGTAATGTAGAGTGTAATACATTTGGACAAATTAGCAAGTTCACACTAATATCAAAAGTACTCCTTGCTTTTCGCGACCCCCCTGACAGTTCACTGCATCCCCCCAGGGGGACCCCGCCCCACTATTTGAGAACCACTGCATTAGATGCACACAAAGGATAAAATAGATTGACAGATGATCTATTTATTCCTCTTCTTATTATTATCCCACCTCATTTTTTGTCATTTTTTAACACCAAAACATTTCTCAAGCAATTCAAACCAATCCATCAAAATGTTCATCTTATTTAGGACATGTTGGCCTGGACTTTTGAAAATAATCCCACATTTAGCGTAATACATTTTCTGTAACAAGTTTCCAATGAATGGGCAATTTATTTGGCACCCCCTACTCATGGAAAATAATTTTTCTTTACTTTAACATTCTGCTTGCTTTGACATGGCTCAGGAAGTACAGTGGTTGTTCCTCCAACCTGGTAGTTGCTGGTTTGATCCCCGATCCCAATGTACTGTAATCATTCAACTTATTTGATTCAGTCTGCGTTTTTACTTTCCAGCATTTCAAATGCTGCTGTTTTTTATGCTAAAATCTGCTAAAATAGACAAATTAAAGGAGGCCTTTGTATTGAGTTATGGACCCCTATAGAGCAGCTACACACGATAACCCGCACAGAAAGCTTTCTAGATCTTCCAGATGCTGCGCCTCTTCCTACTGTGTTTTCTTGGGTTTCCTGCCTCCTGCCCAAACAGTATTTGTAATTTACTTCACCCCCGGACCTCCTCCATGTAGGAATAGGATCCAGCATAACCCCGCAACCCTAGTGAGAATAAGATGGATGGATGGATCTTGCTTTTCTAACCCTTCCATTCAACCAAGTAATGTTGGAAAGGCGTCGGACTTCAGCAACAGTTTGATCAGTAGTCCGGCTTGATCCATGTTCACAAAACAGTCCGAATGACAGATGAGCATATTTTTCTCTGCTGGCCGGGATTCAGCAATTCCAACCACTTCTGCCTGATACTTGCTTCTTTGGGGAAGCTAAACAAAATTAGCTTTCCCTTATACCAGAACAAACATTTCCTGGGAGCCATTGCTCCACAACAGAGCAAAGCAAAGCATTGGGGGGAGGAGGGCAGTCCTGCTTTTCGATGATTAAAATATGTTCAACCTATGTTCATTTCTTTTCTAATTTTTTGGTTGGAAAAAATTTAAACTTGAGGCAGTTGCAAACAGTTTCTTTAAAGGACACCTGCACTTTTGGGGGGAATATTACCCCTGACCTGCATTCCACATGTGAGACAGGAACACACACATCTTTCCCTTTTATTGCTTTATAGACAGCCACTTTGTACTGGCATTTTTTCACTAACAATGCAGATAATGGTGATTTACCTATTCCGCCTATAAAACCTTCTAAAAAAAACATACAAAAACCTTTCATATACATGCTGTAAGTACATACGTAACAGGCACATTTAATATTTTGGTCATTTTACGCATTTTTTTTGGTTGCAATCACAAATCATAGCAGACTTTGTGAAAGGCAACAGCCTAATTTAGGAAAAATGAGAATCCACAACCTTTTTTTTAGCCTGAATATGCAGAAAATGAGCTACATGATTTAGAAGCTAAGTGGGCAAGAAGAATGGGGTGAAATGTCAAAACAGATGAGGGCCAAGAGAATCAGGGAAGCCATGACTTGGTGGTGAAAAGTAATTCCTCGGTGTTACAAGGTTGTTATGGCTTGGTTAATATGCATGTCACAGCATGTAAATGCAGCGTTGTTGGCAGTTTTTGGATGGTTTTTTTTTAGAGGTGAATCCCCAATACCTTTACTGATATTGAACAACTGCCAGCACAAGGTGGCCCACACAAACGGGAAAGATGTGCTTTCTTGTCTCATAAAGATTGTGGCTGACTTCCCCAAAAAGTGCTGTTTTCCTTCAACATATATTAATTGATCTGGCAGGAGGTGTCAGTTGTCCATTTAGGAGACAGGAAAGAAAGGTGATCCTCTGTTTCTCAGCAGGGGTCGCAGCATCAACGCTACCCATGAGGTCTGGCTTGTCTACACGTCTTCCTCTTTTCTGGACATGCTTGGTCCAGCTTTTGTTTCCTGTCTCACACCAGGAATCTGAAACTACTTACAGACAAGTGAAACGTTCTTAATGTTCTTAATGTTACACACCAATATCCTCCTCTTTCCTACTGAGAACAATTACTAGTCTTTTAGCCCCCCTATGAACACCTAACCAAACTGCTATTAATATTTCTTTCTGCAGCCACAACAGATTCTGTCACGTGCACGAGCACGAGCACGAAACAAACACAATAAACTATTATTGCTTGCTGGTTGGGACTATTGCAAGGTATTGTGCATGGGGGGGGGGGCTTGCTTTCTTCTTTTTACTAGCAAACGCAGTGACAGAGGAGGGCTTCTCTTACCAAAAATAAACCATAATGAGATCCAGTTTGCATTTGGTACAGAGAAATCACATTCCCCCTCTCTTTAAAGACAATAAACAGACGTGCTTCTAATTGCTTGCATGTGGGCACCGCGGCAGGTGAAAGTCTACAGAAGGATGGAGATAAACAAGCAAATGAACCACCATCATGTGTTACATTGTAGTTGAAATTACCACAAAACCTGCTCTGTGTTTGGAGTTGTTATAGTCAAACAAGTCAAAGGCATCCAGATTGATGGAATTAGAACAACAAAGTGTCTTTCTGTCTTTTATCGGAAAGACGTGGAAAGAAATAAACACAGATGCCCGACAAGAGAGCAAATAATAATCATCGTCTGCTTTGTCTGCTTTGGGCTGCAGTGCATCGCTGGTCTTGCAGAGGCGGAGCCACCGGTGCACACCTGAGAGCAATTAGTCATCATGCCTTCTTCTGCCTGGCAGAGAGTGCCAGATTGGTCCTTGGACTTCACTTGCTCTTCGCCCGCCCATGCCTCGTGTTGTGCCAATGTGTATAGTATCTTTCTGGTCTTTAGTACTTCTTGCTACTGTGAGCCTCTTGCAGCAGCGTAGTGTTTCGGTGCCAGTGTTAGTACTTCTTTTCTAGCAATTCCCTTTTTGTGTGGCTTTTCCCTGTACTTTTGCTGGACAATTTGATATTTTTGTTTGTGTAGTTGGGATTTGGGATCCAAACACTGGCTTACGATATTCTTGCCATAACGGATCCCACAGAGACGGAACATTTTCCCTCGACTCGGTCACACCCGTGCCAATTACTCAGCAGCCACGATAAGACCCTGCGGGAAATCACGGAAGCCGTTTCAGCATTGTCTGCTAACGTTGGGGCTCTAGACTATCGATTTCAGCTTAGTAACCACTATCCCCCCACACACGCTAGTCCAACCGGCAGCCTCCCACCGAGAGCCAAATGTAGCATTTTTAGGGTCAGTCGGTCTCTTGTGAACAATTTCTTTACCAGTGCTCACTGGGGTTCCACCAGCAGCCATGTACGGTACTTATGTGTCAGATCAAGTCAAAGTCGTGGCCCGCTGTCCGCTCTTCTCTTGACCTGATCGAGATGAGAAGTTTTTGACTGCCTCGTTAGAAGGAGGGTGGCAGGCAACGGATTGCTTGGTATAAATCAGGACGCTCAGTGGCTGCATTTTCAATTGACTTTGGCAGCCGAGAGTGGCAATGACGTGGTTTCCGCAAATCCCTTCATGTCTGCATTAAGGATGATATAATACCACTTCCTTAGATGGACTCATTGACTTAGGCATCCGGCTTGATAACCACCTGAGAGCGGGACTGTGGGACCATTCGCTTTTTTATAATTCTGCCTCAATATGCTTCTACGGTGTTATGCTTAACTGGCTCACATTACATAACCCTTCCGTTGATTGAGGTAAAACCCAGGTCAATAATTGGGGCGTTTTTTTGTCGTGCGAACCAAAATTTGAACAAAAAACCTAATGGGAGTAAATTCCTTCATCTAACTTTCATGTTATCATTTTATGACGTGTATTTTATTATCTAATAAATAATATAATGATTGAAAAAAAAAAAAACAGTCCAGGAGGTACCCCGCCTCTCGCCCAAAGCCAGCTGGGATAGGCTCCAGCATACCCGCGACCCTAATGAGGATAAGCGGCATAGAAAATGGATGGATGATTGCAACAATATGTGATAGAAATGAATGATGACACAAGTTTAAATGTTGACCGTGGTTGTAGTTGAATGTGTAGCGGGCAGCAGAATAATTATGTTTCATTTTCAGTGACTAAAGTAATGATTATAGCATTTATCAAAAGATAGCTTCATATGAAAAATTTTCTTAAATGAAGATTATTGTATTCAACATGAACGAGTATGCTTAATGTAAGTGCCATTACTTCCATTTGAGAGAGAAATAAATGTCAAAGATATCTTCACCGAACTTCCCTGAATTCAATTCAACTTCCTGCAATTAAAATTCAATTCAACATCTCATGGGGTGAAGTCAATTCAAATTCAAATTAATCCATAGAATTGATTTCTGTCTGCACTTTGCACAGGATTGCTATGTATTCCCCCCCTCTCGAACATTAGCAGTGTTTTGACAACTGTGCATGGCAGTGCACTGCTGGTCCTGCAAATGTGGAGTCACCAATGCACACTTGAGAGCAACTAGTCATCATGCCTTCTTCTGCCTGGCAAAGAGTGCCAGATTGTTCCTTGGACTTCACTCGCTTACGCCATTTGCGGCAGAACAATCGGGCCACTATGGATCCCGCACACGTTTTTGCTTGGCTCTGTCACATCAGTGCCAATTAGTCTGCAACCGTGATAAGATCCAGCAGGAAATCATGGAGGCCATTTCAGACTTGTCGGCTAACTCCGGACCTGTAGACCAACGATCTCAGCTCATTTTTCTTTCTGCTGGGTGTTTTTTCAGTGTTTCTTTGGGTGGCTTTGCCCAGTACTTTTGTTTATATTGTTTTGTGGATGTGTATAAATATGTATTTAACTTTTGTTCAACACCTTGCCTTGTCCTCTCCGCGTTTGGCATCCAAACACTGGCTTACGCCATTCACGACAAGTTTCCTAACTTGTAAATTAAGCATTGTGCCAGTGGTACCCAGATGTGAAGCTCGTGCAAACCACCAACGGGAAGGCCGCCAGATTAATTATGCAATTATTTATTGTTGCTGCTATTTCAAAGAGTACGTTTTTAAGTAAACAAACTACATCACTGATGTTGCATCCGAGAAAAAGACCTGGCCCACAGCCTCTTTAGTTCTACCCAATGGTGTTTTATGGGTTATCTTCTTCCACATCAAAATCATCCAAGAATTCCTGCTTTGTGCACTGTTGGAACAGAAGACGAGGGCTTCCAATTGGTTCTTACAACAACACATTGTTACGTTTCACACTTTTTTTGTCAATGAGTTCATACCTGAATATCAGTCTTTTTAATCAAATTAATTATCTTCACACACTAGAGAAGAAATATGACCTTGCACTTAACACTTATCGTCACTGGCTGTAATAAAGATATTGACTTGTATTTTATTCTGTTAATTTTGTTATGTTGAACTAAAACATAAATCCATCCATTTATGCCGCTTATCCTCATTAGGGTTGCGGGTATGCTGGAGGAATTATTGAACAATTTCTTTTATATGTGCAGTATTTGTGTTAAAGTGCTCCAAAACATACATGAAATTAAATTCAGGGTTGTGTCATATGTCCAAAACAATAGTTCTTGTGTCAAGAAGAATAGTTTTTGTTCTAGGCCTCCGTCCGTCAGAGCTGACCATGGATGTTGTGGCCTAGTCCTGGCTGGCTGATCGGCTGAAGCAGTGTCGCCTGTGGCTGAAGAGACTAATGGAAGAGTGACAGTCTCTCTCGCAAAGATCTCAGCAATTTTCTGCTGCTCAATCCATCAGCGTCTTTTCGCCTGCTTTCAGCTGTCGAGTAAGGGTGTCCTGAT
This sequence comes from Oostethus manadensis, assembly GCA_024372805.1. Classification (NCBI taxonomy): domain Eukaryota; kingdom Metazoa; phylum Chordata; class Actinopteri; order Syngnathiformes; family Syngnathidae; genus Oostethus; species Oostethus manadensis. The sequence goes on from QODF01000007.1 coordinate 6,008,332, forward strand.
TGTGTGGTGATCATCATCTCCCACTCAAAGGCATCTCTGAACTTTTCTACATGGTTCGGTTTTACTGACCTTTGATGCAAGGGTTTCTCTGTTTCTTGGAGCGATGAAACCTCTTTGGCTGTAGCTGATCTTGGAGCAGACCAACGAGTGGTCTCTATTGCAGTGGTAAAGTAGAAAGCGCGTGTGAGGAAGACGTTTTTGATGGAGGTGCACCTGACTAGGATGAGATCCAGTGTATGGCTCGTGGGTGCTTCCAGGAGACCTTGTGCTGAGGCTTGGTCCGGAAGTACGAGTTGGTGATACAGAGGTCGTGGAAGGTGCATAGTTCTAACAGACGCTGTCCATTCCCGTTCATCTTGCCAACTCCAAAATGGCAGAGGCAAGAAGGCCACAAGTCATGATCTGCACCCACCCCGGCATTGAAGTGGCCCAGAAGAACAAGCTGTTCCTTGTTTGGGATGCTGCTGATGATGAATGTGAGATTCCAATTGCGCAAAGGCTTATGACCGGCATCTGCTGATCCCCGTGTTGTATCAACGCTGTGAGCGAAGCTGGAGTTTCCTCTCCAGGTGTGTGGTCGGACACTAGTTGGGGCGGTGTATTGTGGGGGACGGACTGTTGCCCATACAGCATATCCCCCCATTTCCACAGCGCTGGAGGATCCAAAGGTACAGCAAAGCTGTTACAATTTGGCACCAGCGACGTCGCAGGAGCTGGTAGAACAAGATTTCCATTTAACGACGGACTGCCTTGGGGACTCCCACTACGAATTTGTCCTCGAGGTTTACTACTGAAGCTTTTTCCGCAAATGGTTATCGCCACAAGGCAGGGAAGGTTTTTCAGAGCGTTTTCCTTCTCTGCTTGCGGAAGGTGGTACTGGGTTTCATGGTAACAGTAGCAGATATAATCTGACTTGACCTGATGTCCAACAGTACAAAAATGGTTTCACATAAATAAATGCAACAAAAAACAATCCACCCAAAGGTAATTACCTGTTTGAGAGTGGCCCAGGAGTCTAATGGTGCCCCTGGTCAATACTACATAAATAAACTGAAACATCTACAGATAATCCATGGCATTTATGGATGATTGGTATATTGAATTGACAGCATAAACCCTGATCAGAGCATACCTAAATTAAACCACATCATAACCAAATGATAAGGGTTTTTTTACTCATTAGTTGCCTTTTGTTATTTGCAAGCTAAATTTGAACTACCCAAGTGATACTTCTTTTATGTAAGAACGAGTTTGGTGGAAAGTTGGATGACCACCAATAGATTAATTTATTGCTCAAACAGCAAGTCTCTCTGACTGTATATTGCTCTGCGGGGACAGTCTTTCCGGAATAATAGCCAATAAAGTGTATATAATGATATGTAGACTGTACCGCAACTGTCAGACTTCAGACATAACACAATCCAGATTCCTTCTTAAGAACAATTAACACAGTTAGTGGTGATCACAGCATGGGGAAAAAAGCACAAGTCGCACCATTAAGAACATCATGCCAGACCTCCAATGTGCCATGCGATAACTGCTTTAGCGTTTTATGTTGGCAGCAGTGGCGATTGCTCTAAGACTGCAGTGGGAGATCAGTGTCTCAAAGTGGTGAAATATGTACTGCTCAGTGTACACTTCATTGACTAAATATGCGCTAGTATGCCTTCATATTTAGTTCAGAATCAGCTACTTATCACAGTAACTGACACGACTTCCTTCTGATTCACCTCTGCAGAGTCACAGCGTTTAAATAAAGAGTTGGATGCTGAGCGTCTGCTGACTACAATGGGGAAGCGTAGAGTGGGTTGTTCCACTGGGCAAAACAAAACAGTCGTTGGATAAATGCTTGGCTTTGTCCCGCCCATCTGACGTTCGACATATCTGGGAGTCTATGGGGCAGTGGGTTGGCCCGGATGTCTGGGTTCTGCATGATGTGGATGATCTGTCCTTAAATGATTGAGCAAACCAGTGATCTTGAAGTAAAAAACTTCCACCCCAGCATTTTCAAAACTTTTTTCGTTGTTTTGAACTGATCAGGAAACTTTTCCTATCCCCAGCGACTTTGTCTTTGTTACAGACAGTAGACAGACATGTTTTTCAAACTTCACTCATCTGCATAGAGACTTTTTTTTTACATTGACGCAGGGGAGATTTGCATTTAAAAAAAACATTCCAGTTTGTGTTTCGTTCCTGCTTGAAAGTTTTACTTTCCAAAAGTCTGTGAAGTGTATATGTCTCCCAATAATGATTGGATGAATGACAGCCCAGCTCCCCCCAGAGGACACAGACCGTCATTGCAGTTGAATGAACTTCAGCAGCTTTGCTGGGAAGCAATGCATGATGGGAAACAGTTAAGATTGTTTTTTATTTTACACTTGTATCGGTACTTATCTTGTATATTTCTTTCATGATTTCATGAAAGAAATATACGACGCTTTCATATACGCTTTCATGATTGGTACATGTACCTAATTACCATTCAAACCTTTTTCAACTTATGCAATTGAATGATCCGCTTTGCCACAAAAATCACAGCATTCATTTTGTCCCATTGGAACGTGACTGAGTTTATTATGGGAATCACTAGTATTTCCAGGGCATCAAAAACAAGATGAGAAGCACTACCAAATATGGTATAAACAATCCTTGGTATTTTTGACATCTGCTTTCTGACCAACTGTTTATGTAGTGGGTATGATTTATTTTGTATGTCCAAGTTGTGTACATGCAGGAAGGCATAACCAAAAACTAAAGTCAGGCACTCGGGGGTAGTTGAGATTCTTTGGATTAGTTTAGGAGAATGAATGTCTTTCTTATTTTAGTATAGTTTATAATATGATTTGTTTTTACCATCTTATCACAGACAGGGGCTTTTGTGCAAAAATGTCATACAAAATACTGTATTTCTGAGCAACAAGTGTCCCTAAAGCTGTGGAAACAGGGCTCTGATGCACCACTGACTTCCAACATTTGGAAGTAAAACACAAATGATCTAAGACAACTTCAACAGTCCACTTGTTAATTCACTGCCCTGAAAATCCAGCCAGAATTTCGCCAGAAGCTGATTGATTCACCTGTGTGTGTTTGTGTGTCTGTTGTGTCAAAGCCCTTGATAGCAGACTTTTGACGTAAATGTCCAGGATTCCAGTCCCTGTTCAGGGGACCAGTGATGGGCTCTGAAATTCGTCTGTAAAGGCATTGTTTCAGCCCTCAAAAAACAAGGGCAACTGAACTACCCGCCTGAGCCCTGGCTGGGAAAGCGGAAAGTTACCTCTGCAGCTGCAATAGCTCAGTTGGGAGAGCATTAGTCTGAATATCTAAAGGTCCCTGGTTTATTTCTAGGTTTTTGCACAGCCCCTGTTCTCTTATTGACTTAACAGATGATTTGAAAGTCCATCTGTGGCGAAATGTGTTGCTCCCTGTCACATACCTTGAACTACATACTTGAAAGGGGACAGCTAATGTTGGAGGAGGTTACAATCCAAGAACAGGAGTACAGTGTTACAAGTTGTACTATGTTATAATAGCCCAACACTGGCTTGCAATTCTCCATAAACACAAATTCTGCTGTTTTTGTATCAAAATATTGTATCGATTACAAAACAAGACTTGTAAAAAAAAAAAAAAAAGAATGCTCGGCAGCAGCTGCGGACACCCCCATGTAGTCAGAACGCTCTTGATTTTGATCAATGCTGATCAAATGCTATTTTAATATGATTCAACAGCAAAATTGATAATCTAATTAGACTCCTCCAAATAAGATTGTTAATTAGACAACCCTAGACAGAATTTTTAGGTGCAATCAAGGACTTGGGGGAGTCCAGCTTGGTGACCTCAGGATCTCGTCTCTGCTATTTGCAGACAATGTGGTCCTCATGGCCTCATCAGGCTGTGACCTTCAGCGTTTACTGGAGCAGTGTGAAGCTTCTGGGAAAGAAAGAACGAGATCGCGGATACAAGCGGCGGAAATGAGTTTCCTCCGTAGGGCGGCTGGACTCACCCTAAGAGATAGGGTGAGGAGCTCGGCCATCCGGGAGGAGCTCAGAGTAGAGCCGCTGCTCCTTCACATCGAGAGGAGCCAGCTGAGGTGGCTCGGGCATCTAGTCCGGATGCCTCCCGGGCGCCCCCCTGGTGAGGTGTTTTGGGCATGCCCAGCCGGAAGAAGGCCCCGGGGAAGACCTAGGACACGCTGGAGGAACTATGTCTCACAGGTGGCCTGGGAACGCCTTGGTGTCCTCCCGGTGGAGCTGGAAGAGGTTGACGAAGACTAGGAATTCTGGACTTCCCTACTGAGACTGCTGCTCCCATGACACAGACCCGGATAAGCGGAAGAAAATGGAATGAAATTATTAAAAATGATAAAATCACTCTTGTTTACTACAATTTATAATAGTTAGGCTTTTTAAGTTTTTTTTGACTGCTTACTATTTTCAGTGTTGGTGGGCTGACCAGGACGCTGTGGTGACATGGCGATCACTGTCTAAGCTGAAAAGTGTGAATATCTTTTTTAACCTAAAACACAAAGATGATAATTCTTCTTTTTCTCTATGACTAAGGACAGTCAAAAATATTCACATTTAAAGGCTGAAATCAGAAGATTAGAACATATATTAATTACATACATAAAAATAATATGCATGATAATACATTCAATATAATATAAGCCGTTTGGAATCTCTGGAGTTTGCACGTTCTCCCCGTGCGTGTGTGGGTTTCTTGTGGGAACTCAGATTTCCTCTCATATCCCAAATCATGCATTACGTTAACTGGGGACTCTAGATTGTGCATAGGTATGAATGTGAGGGTTTGGTTTGGTTTGTTTTGAACATGCATACATTGTACAAAGAACGATTCATGTTACATTCCTCAGTTCCTGCAAGTATCAATGGTGCTGATATCTACATTCACCTCCTTTGATTGTAGGAAGCTGACAATCTGTTGCTTTGCTGAAGGAACATTCATTCCATCTGGATCTCCTTTGTTATGAGCTTCCCTATCTTTTGACCCGGGTATAATTCTGAGCCCTGTGAGGATCACATCATTCATTCGTGAATTCTGATTCATCTCATCCATTATAGTTTTCATTTGCTCAGTGATGTTATCCTTTGCTTCTTTCTCTTCCTCCAGAGTGTTGCGCTAGGCGGCATTATCCTTCAATAGTGTCCTGATATCATCCTGTAGAGCATTGATGTCGTTGCATAATGCATGCCTTACTTCCTTGGGGTTTTTAACCTACTTGAGGGCAGCATGCAAGGCAGCATTGTCTTCCAATAATGTCTTGATATCATTCCGAAGAACATCCTTGCATAATGCTGTAATTTCTTCCATATGGTTTTTAGCTTCCTTGAAAGCAGCGTGCAAGGCAGCATTTTCTTTCAATAGTGGCTTTATATTATCCTGCAAAGCCTTGATATCAGTGCGCAGTGCTTTATTATCTGCCATTATCTGGGTTTTTAACCTCTTTAAAAACAGCACACAACGCAACATTTTTATCTTGCAACTTCTCGATTTCCTCTTTTAGAGCTTTAGTATCTTTGATCAGTGCTCCATTTTCCTCCGTAAGGTTTATGACATCACCGTTGACCCCTAGGATCTTTTCGATGAGACTGTCATTCTGCGATTGTACATGTTGAATCTGTGACTGCAAATGCTTAAGGTCTGGTTGTGCTGCAGTCCACTCCTGTGTCTCCTGCATCTCCATCTCCATCTGTCTTAGTGTCTTAAAGTCTTGCCTCCAGGTTTCCCAGAAATTTTCCTCTTCTTCTTGTTTTTCTGATGTACTCGACACGGGGTAGCATGTTGGCCTCACAGTCAGTATGTTTAGGGTTCGCATCTCTGTGTGGAGTTTGCGTGTTCTGTCCGTGCGTGCATTTCTTTGGATACTCTGATTTCCTGCCACATTCCAAAAACTTGCATGTTAAGTTAATTGGTGTCCTTAAATTGTCTATTAGAGTATGAATGTGCGTGTGAATGTTTGTATGTCTGCCCTGCGATGGACTGGTGACCAGTCCAGGGTGTACCCCGCCTCTCGCCCAAAGTCAGCTGGGATAGGCTCCAGCATACCCGCGACCCTAATGAGGATAGTAAATGGATGGTATCCAGGGCCATCATCCTTTACAATTGTAACAGATGCTTGCTTTCTTTTCTGTTTTCTTTTGTTTGGCATTGCTAGGCAACCGCTTTAAACTTCAGTAATTAGCCGATTAACTTGGCTTCCTAGCAGCTATCAGCACATGTAACGCGTTGATTTCAAGGAATCTGTACCTCTCACCAATCCAAATTAAGGTTGAGGGAGTCAGCAACCAGTTGCGGTCTTGTGTTCGTGAAATGTGTTCAGAAAAGCACCCAAAGAGTTGTAGCTTGTAGTGTCCTCAACAGAGCCCTTGCCTTGTACATCTCTCCAGTCAACAAAGGGGAAAAAATGTGAATGGTTGTTTGTCTAGATGTGCCTTTTAATTGGCTGGTAACCAGTCCAAAGTGTACTTAACCTCTCGCCCGAAGTCAGCTGGGATATGCTCCAGCGTACTGCCACGGCCCTAGTGAGGATAAGCGGCATAGAACATGGATGGATAATATAATATAAAGTACAAATTACGTAATACAAACTGTAATTGATCCTGAATGAAGGACACATAAACAAAGATCCGTGTGTTCTAGAGTAGAGAAACAGGACCTAGTGTGCTGCGTAAGAGAAAGTTTAGAGAACTTGCGGCCAGCCAGAAGTTTGGAGCCGCTTCCTTAATTCTGTTACATCATTTGTGGAAGTATTCCAGACCAGACTGGGACAATGGGAGTTTGATGTTGCTGCCATCCAAGTTATTTATGACGGTTATTTTTGGACAAATATCATGCCAGATTTGTGTGACTAAAAGAATAATAAAACTGCCATAGTGAGGGGAATCTTTTTTTTCTCAAAAATATTGTGAGCCCCAATGGCTGCTTCAACCTCAGCTCGATCTGGAGGATCGACTGTAAAGACGATCCGAAAGTGTACGTCTGGTAACTGGTTTAGTTTGCAGCCTAATGTCGATAAAGACATTCGTTCTTTCATTTTCTAAATCGCTTACCCTCATTAGGGTCACGGGTTTGCTGGAGCCTATCCCAGCTGACTTTGGGCGAGAGGCGGGGTACACACCCTGGACTGGTCGCCAGTCAATCACAGAGCAGACAAACAAACATTCACACTCACATTCATACCTATGGACACTTTATTGTATTTTGTGAAAAACAAAAAGCGTCCATGGGCCCTCATAGAAATTAATAAATAATAATAACAACAATAAATTACTAGCCTATATTATGGGTATTTGATCACTTCATTTACCAATTATGGTACCAGGGACCATAAAGCTAAGTGGACCAACAAAAGAACTACCTAATGATTAGACGTACCTTAATGTAGCAATACATTTCTGTCAAACTAGCACCTAGGCACAGAGGAAATCCTGTCTTTTATACTTATTAGAGACCTTTGGACATGAAATAACACACATATAGTCACCTTTACATTTGTATTACCCAATATGGTAGAAATAATCAGGGAAAATACAACAGACTCTCACATTAGCAATTGCTTGTTTTTTTCTGGATAGCGTACTTCCTGTGGTAGCTGTTTCTGCTTTATTTAGTTAGTTCATTTTGCCATTTTTATACTTGAAAAGGCCTAATTAAGGTCAAGAATAAGTACAATTAATATTTTCTTTTCCATTAGTATTAGGCCGTATTCAACCCCAGAACAGTGATCACCTATTAATTCATTACTTTGTGAAAAACACTGAGTGAGGGCGCGATGTCAAAGGGACAACTGTATTGCAATTTAAAAAATTAGGAAATAGTTAACAATCAATCATTTATAATATCAGAATATTAAAGAAGAGGCAAAAATACCAAAATTTGTATTCTTTTCTGAAGTGAGAAGTTTACATAAACTTTATTTAAACGAAGTGCACAACAAAATTGTCCGGCAACCTCAGATTTTTATTTCCTCTCAAAATAGGCAGGTTCTTTGACGGAAAACACATCTTTTTAGTTCATTCATAAATACGTCATAATACATGTAAAATTTACAGCATTCATGTTCAATCATGTTATTAATCACTGGTAATGTTCTTGTTTTTCATTTTACTCTTTGGTCTTTGAACGCCCCATAGTTGCTGTGAGACGCAAAAGTGAAACATATATAACTTCTACATCGTGACTTCGGTTTCATAGATCGATTGATTACCATTAGGAAAACACAGGTAATTGCCTAGGGCCCCGAGATTTCCAGGGGCCCCCAAATGTCTCGTAAAAAAACAAATGTTGATTTTTTTTCATATTTAAAGTTGTTAGTAGATGATAACCATTAATAGTTCAAATTGTTTATGGGGGGTGTATACGAACATGCAACTCAAGATGTCATACTAAGAGCGTTAAAAGCATTAAATAATTTGATCAGTAAAGTTGTAAAATATAGATGTGCTTTTTTTAGACATGTCTTCATTTCGTCATTTAAACTCTTAAGTTTGGGAAAGCAAAAGATTGCTAAAGTTCAGCTACATGTGTAAAACATTTTGAGTGTCACACGCTGTAATCAAACATCGGTAATCACTTCCCAGGTTGACTCCCAGCTCCTTTTTCCGATGCGTCTCAGCTGCAGAAGCAGCGGGCACCCTTTCTTGTGGCGGAACTTCAGCCCCGATGCGGACAAACCCTTAAACGCTCCCAAAAATTGACAGCCAGCAATCAGGAAAAACCAGGGTTCCACTGTTTTTTTCCTGGGATACGTAAAGTTAAAGCACGGAGTGCAGCTGAAACGACCAAAAAAATGTGATGTTTTAAAAAAAGGGCGACCACCCTTTATGTTTCTTAAAATAAAAATACAAGAACCCAATAATTACATTTGGGCTCGACTCAAATAGTGTTTACTTGCACAAGCTTCCACCCTTTGCACCTGCCAGAGAGCCGTACTTTCACCACCACAGTCCTCCTATATGTTTGCTTTCCCACGTTTTGAACAAGTGAAATAGCAGCAGGAACGTTTTCATTTTAAACGGTGTGCACGCATAAAGATATTCTGGCTGATTTTCAACTGAAGTCGCCTTACGTTCAAACGCAGGGAAGGCCCGAGTATCTGATGACCCTAAAGATTAGCCTGTGCTGTGATGTGCATTGTAAATCATCCGAGCCCAAGATATCACGTAAAGATGTCATTTAAAGAGGAAACAATAGCCAATCAGGACGCAGGGGAGGAGCGCGTGAGCCTCGCGTGTCTCCCGACCTCACACGGCAGCTGCTCACGTGGCGTATTCGACGTTCAAGTAACTTGGCCGGCCGTGGCACCGTGGTTCCCCCGGTCACTGGAGAGTGAAACGTACGACAGCCATACATGAAGCGCACCTAACGCGCACGGGGGCATTTCCCACCCAGCATCATCGTGGGTGTCTTACTTAAATTTTATGTTTATTGCTTTTGATGTATTTTCACACGTAAAGTAAAACATTTTTATTCATTATAGTGGAATGTTATTTTCCTTGAATTAAATTTTTTTCGTTTAACTTGACTGAGGGGCTCAACTTGAGATGTTTCACTGGAACTGAATCCTGTTTTGCTCATGAGGTGTGATAAAATGTGGCATCTCAGTGGACCAGCTAAGTAATGTATTCATCACAGATTGACAAACTAGGGCCCCCCAAAACAACATCAGAGAAAACAGCCCTGCATTCATTCATCATTGCACTCACTTTCTGTGATGTGTCTCCGTTAAACCGTTCCCCTTGCCACCTATGCTAACAAGGAACCTTTACATTACAATCCTGTTTTCACAGATGCTGCCTTTTGTAGTTTGCTAAGCCTACTTTCTTGAATACGATAATGTCACATTGTTTGTCAAAATACCTGCAAATTTCTTTGACCCAGTGGTTGGTTATTTCGCACTTATAATTTAAAAAAGCACATAGAACATTCCGAAATATGCATTGTGCTTGGTGCGGCGCAGACACACAATGTTTATTAGGAAGAAGAAAGGAGACAGAAACAGAGTTGTTCATTGGTCTTTGTGTATCCCCCTCCTCCCCGGCAACCAACACACACACATAATAATAATTATTATAGAGTTCCCTGGCTCATAATCAGCCTACAGCAGTGTTTTTTAAACTGGGGGACACGCCCCTAGGGGGGGGGGCTGACGTTATGCTGGGGGGGGACCACTGACTACAGTACAGCAAACGGACTAGTTTGTTAGGTGCACTGTTTGGCCATACCATAACGTTGAAAACGGAATCATACGAAAAGCGAGTCATTCTAAACCTCATTCTAAAACCGTGACCTTGTGAACTCGCAGAATTCCAAACAAGAAGATTTGGTATGAAGTTGACACCACATTTGCATAACGGATAGCATTGCATCCTATTTTCGTGCAGTCTGGATGATCGGAGGCCTCTCACAGGCTCTTCATAATATAGAAGACACGAAGGGAACCCCTGGAAAAATGGATATGCGGAACATTGAGAGGCTGGGAGGGTCACACAGAGCCAAGTTTTCTTTTCATCCCAAGAGTCCGCCTTTACTTCAGCCCTGGAAATTTGGGACTATCCCCTGACAGTAATGACACACCTTGTGTAGTATGACAGGAATCACTGCTACAAAAAAAAAAGCTGTAGTATAGTGGACGTTCCAACACTCCTGATTCATCTCCTTCATTTCTTAATATTTTCTTTCAGAATGAAAATATTCTATTTGATATATCAAAAAAACAGATTCACTGAAGGCAACAATCTTACAATTTGAATGTTACAACTAATGCCTGATTTCTCATCATCCATCTTAGGTTCCCTATTCTCAGCTGCAATAACACACACACACACACACACACGCACACACATACAAAAGGGGAAAAAAGATGCAACTGTTTCGATGAACATCTGCTTGAAACATTTATCCAAACTTTTATTTTACTGTTCCAGCATCAACACTCAACTTCTTTAAGGCATCGGATTGAAACTGACAGAGTTGTCTTAAAAAGTCTTTATTTAGTTTATTAGTGTTTTAGATGATGGAATCACAGAAGTTTTCAATTTCTACTTCAATTTCCGTTTCTGACTGCATCTGCAGCTCACAGAAGCGTGGCAGCAATGATCCAAGGGAACATGGTGGTTTTCTCAGCACACGCGGCTTCGTCAGCGTCTACAAAGCTGCACAGATTGAGCTCAGTTTGCAAGAAAATGTGCGAAAACAGTTAAGGGAATTGCGTGCACTCTTCTTTTAGCTTTCTGAACAGGGCAGAGATGCATGAGAGGCTTTGATCGGAAGTGGCATGATGCCCAAAGTCAATAAGGGATAATATGACATCTCCAAAATCTGTAAAAACTCTTAAAGGGTCCCACGCATTAGACGTATTGGATGCATTGGAGATCCCGAGAGTCCCTGAGCACTGGTGCCAAACAACTATCTTATGCAGCAATTGTGTTTTGAGCTGACAAATCTTAAGTAAGTTTGATCAAGTATGGAATGACCGCAGCTCCTAATTGGACCACTGGGTGTGTCTTTCTTTGTAGTGAGTAAAACAATCCAAGCATCAACAGGTTCTGAAAGGCTAGACTACTGCATGGTGCAGAGGTAAAAGGCTAAGGAGACAAAAGAGCAAAAATGAAAGAGAGAGGGAGACTGACGAAGTGTGCGATGAAGAAATTATGAGGCTGTTCAGTTCTGACTGAAGAAAATTACTTTCATGGTTCAGGAGGAGAATGAATACAGCGATTGATAACGTTTCTGGTAGGCTACCATTTAACTAGCTTTTGAGGTTACACGGACTGATTGGCGCTGTTGGGGAAAAAACATTTATTTCATCATGGTATGGTATCCCTACAAAAAAACCAGATCACATTTTGCAACTTTTTCCTCAAAGAAAAAAGGCTTAAACATTCTGAGAAACAAATCTACACTGGAGGTGTGCAACAACAGCGGCTTCATTTATTTAGTGACACAGAAATAAACAAAACTGAAACATGCCCAAACTCTTTTAGCTGGAGAATTTCTTTAAAATTTAATTAAATTGTCATAACAGCCGTACCCGTTTTAAATGACAAACAACTGTTGGTAACGATGCTGGCCGCACGGTGGATGAGTGGGTAGCATGTTGGCCTCACAGTCGGGAGACATAAGTTTGAATCTTTGTTGGGCATCCCTGTGTGGAGTTTGCATGTTATCCCCGTGCATGCGTGGGTTTTCTCCAGGTACTCCGGTTTCCTCCCACATTCCAAAAACATGCATGTTAGGTTAATTGGCCACTCTAAATTGTCCATAGGTATGAATGTGAGTGTGAATGTTTGTCTATATGTGCCCTGCGATTGACTGGCGACCAGTCCAGGGTGTACCCCGCCTCTTGCCCTAAGTCAGCTAGGGTAGGCTCCAGCATACCCGCGACCCTAATGAGGATAAGCGGTATGGAAAATGGATGAATGAATGAACAAAGCTAGCTGCTGGTGGTATTTTTATATTGTCTGGGTGAAGAAAATGTCATATTGATAGTTCAACTGTATTACATGTTTTTAAGTTCAATGACTACATTTGGGGTAAAACACTTTACAAGACCAGAGTTGGATCATGTGTACTGTGCAAAGTTTGAGCTGTCACTCAAATATTCTGTCAAAATGGGAGACACAGCCATAACAACCGTGCACCAGTGATGTGGAAATAAAATGGAAAAAACAAAGTGTCAAACCAAAAACCAGACATCTTCAGCAAGAGGTGAAACAAAAAGTGCAGACAAGCCAGAAGTCCTAGGACGTTGAAAATTGTCTTATTTGCGAAAACAATCTCTTGTATATCCTTGTCTTCAAACATTCAACACCAATGTTTCATATTTTGTCTTGTGTACATTTTCATTGACAAACTTCTGTGTCAGCATGGTACTCAAACTGGTTCAAAAATGGGTGCAGATATGGGTGATGTGGCATAAATCCTGGCAGAATGATGTAGAAATTAACATCTAAAATGAACTACATGCTAATATTCAGTGTCCAAATAGTTAAAAGCAGAAGTTGCAATATGCCAACCACGCATTGCCATTTTTTTTTTGCTTCTGAACCCTTCTAGAACTCATAATACACCCCAAAAAATACCTGGAAAAATCATTAAGACTTTGTTTAGTTTGGAAGGCTCAGAGGAACTCTTTTCTACCGACTGGCAGGATGAACAGGGATTGCCGTTGCAACAGTCCACAATGTTTACAGTGGCATTAGAGCTGAAATTAAGAGATGGTCAATAAATAACGGGAGAGCATAAACATCGAGTGCTAGAGGCTGTAATGGCACAAGAAATGTTCTGTTATCAAAGGCATTTAAAGGCTGGTAGCAGAAGCAAAACATTCTTGTACATTTTAGGTGATGGTTCATGTGTAAAGTCATCACTATTTCTGATTCCCTGCATTGAATATGGATAAAATGTGCAACAAAAGCCTAATCATGGCTAAGTCTGTGATAATATCTGGCATTCTTTGTGGCGCCTTAACATAATCGCCATCCTGTTCCAGCTGTTATTGCCACCGGATTTCTGCTGATTGTGTACATTTGCCCATCGGTCTCTGATTATCTTAATTTCAAATCCAGTCGAGGTGTATTCGGTGTTCGTGCGAGGTCTCGCGAAGACATCTCCTGGAAATATAAGCTTACTCCAAAACCACAGGTTTGGAAAAAGGATGAAAATGTTTCAGCATATGACATGCGGAGGAGCTCACGCAGCATTCACTGCCAGAAAGTACTTAACAACAAGAGTGTATATTTTTCAGCACCACTGTAGGCTACCGGGTGACCGTGAGTGTGTGTTTCGGCCGGTGTGAAGACTCTGTCTGCGATGTAATTCCTGAAATGTGTTCAATGTTGTAGTCTCTACCAAGTGAAATTCTTTTATGTTGTTTGGCACTAATGCTTTTTATTTTATGCTTACACGTGGTCCTCGGGTTCCAAACAGGTTTCGTTCCTAGACGATAATGTAAGTTGAGTTTTAGTGTAGGTCGAAACACATGTGTATATGTTTCTACTTCACTCACACTGTACACAGAATACAAGGACAAATTAGATACAGTAATTATCATCCTTAACTTTATTCTTGTGGTTGCCTTGCAGGCCTTCCCACCTTCTTAAAATATTGTTCCAGGTTAGTCTGGTAGGAGAGCCTTATCTTCTCCCAGATCTTCATGTAAAAGTGCAGAGAGTCCATGACCCCTCTAGCATTCATTATAATTTATTAGCATTCAAAGATTTTTTTTTTTCTTTGGCACACTGGCGCTTGGGAGACATACTGAAGTCCAAAAAGTTATCTAATAAGCATTGTTATTCTTCCTCATCAATTAGGATAATCCATAATGCGGCATAAAGAGAGCATACAAATCCACTGTTTCAAAAATCCCAATTATAAAAATTTGCTGATCTGGTAAACCTTCAAACTGCTAAAAGGATGTATAAAGCAAACAACGACCAGTTACCAAAGAATGTCATACAATTTTTCTCAAAAAGAGAGGAGAAATGTGATTTTAGGAATAAATTAAACTTAAAACACAAATATGCAAGAACAACACTAAAAACTTTTAGTACTTCGGTATGTGGAATCAAACTGTGGAACGGATTAAGTAAAGAAGTAAAGGAATGCTCTACAATGAGTGACTTCAAGAAACATTACAAACAGTTGATGTTTACAAAATACAAGGAAGAAGTCTCGTGAAATATTGTGTACATCCAAGGCCATATTACTTCATTCCTTGGAGAGTACACTTTCTGTCAGTTGACTGTCAATGCTATGTTTGTTACTATCACCTTATACTTGTACTAGGAACTTTTCATCCAAGTGTCTGTACTACAACAATGTTTTGTTATAATTGTTTATACACCACTCATCACTATTATTTATTATGAATATCATTCATCAGGACGACAATATAATTTATTTGCCATGACAAGGACTGCTATCTAACACACTGTCACATGACCTTACTTATGCATTCAAACTTAGTAACTGCAGGAAGTCCACAAATGTATTGAAATAGGGGATGGGGGCAGGATTTAATAAGCTTTGCTTCTTCCTACTCCTTTTGGACATGTGGAACGGTCAAGTGATGTAATCTAATGTAATTTACATGCGTGTTCAAATAAAATTCAACCATTACCATTACCATTACCATAGACTGGCAGACCAGGCCCTGACTGTATTATTCCGCCCAGCAATAGGGACCCATTGCATTGCTTGCCGTCTAGTCCTTCTAGTCCTTAAGTAAGTCTTGGATTTACAGACCAAAACTACAGTTTTAATTGACTTATGTGTTTGTACCCAGAAAATGTAACACGGAATGGTGTAAACCGAGAACTATCTGAAGTGCTTTTTAGCTTTCTGTGTATGAATTTGACGATACAGCCCCACCCCCTTGGGTTTTATTTAGTCAGTTTGCATACCCACTTCTGCCATCCATTTCTTGTTGACTCATTTGCTTTGTTGTCGTTATTATTAGTTCCTTGTTCTTTTTGCTGACGTTTAAAGTCTGAAAAATCACTAAATCAATGATCCCAGATGCAAAACAGCACTGAAGAAAAAAAAGATGAGGTCAGAAGATGCAGGCAGTGTGACACTTAGCATGAGATGATGTTAATAATAAACAAGTGAGAGGGCAGTCAACTATGCAAACTGATTTTAATTTACGCAAATAAAAACATGCTGGGTAACCTTTGAGAAGCCATATCTGAGTTTGTGTGTTTGTATTTTGTAATACAATCATTTTCGATCCATTTATAGGATGCGCACATTAAATGTACTGAAATTATAAGACAACTTTGAATAAAAGTATCATTTGAGTGTTTCAAAATATGGTCAACCTAAATTAAATAATTGTTTTCATCTTTCTTCTGTCATTGCTACTCTTTTATGAGAGGATTACGACATTTTTAATATAACAATTAAATTACAAATAAATGATTTATAGCTTTACTTTGCTATATTATCTTGAACATGAAAAAAATCAAACTATTGAATGCGTTGAAATTTTAATAACTGGATTAAAAACTGGCTTCTCTAGCTCCCATAAAACAAACAGATATTCTTATTGGACACAGTGGCTCCCAAACAGCACCCCCTTTTTTGGTGAAAAAAGGATTTTCAGCTCCAAACAAATTTAAAAACGAGTCAATGACAACACACCTGAACACAAAATGCAGCTTTTACATGAAACTTTTTACTATTATGGGAAAAAAATTACTGGTTTTGAAAAGTAAATGAATGTTATTAGTAGGTAAATCAAATAAAAAGAAATACTGCCTAGCAACAAAAAAAACTCTCCACCTGGACTTGACAAAGGGAAAAGTACAAAAGTCTCTCATTGGATAATGGCTGGAGCGGCTGGTACGGTTCTGTTGACAGCCTAACTGATGCAATGAGTGGCTTCCCATTTTTAACGCCGTCAGAGGGAGAACACATCCAGTGGTTTGGGGAAAGAAGCTTCTAACCAGTATCAAGCCAAGAAAAGGATTCCAGAGAAAGCCGAATCCACAAAAATAGACTGTCCATCCATTTTCTATGCTATTTATTCTCACTAGGGTCGCAGGGGTATGTTGGAGCCTACCCCAGCTGACTTCAGGTGAGCGGCAGGGCGACCAGTCCAGGACCCCTGACAGGTCGCCAGCCACAAAGGGACTAGACGCACAACCGTTCACGTTCACATTCATACCGATGGACAATTTTGAGTCGCCAATTAACCTAGCATGCATGTTTCTGGAAGCTGGGAGGAAAGTTGAGTACCCGTAGAAAAGAACATGCAAACGGCACACATAGATGCTTAAGCGGAGATTCAGACAAAAATAGGCTATAAATCATAAAAATGTCACACTAGATTAGTAGGATGGTGGCCTCATTCCAACAATTTGAATGCATGAACCTGGACTCCTTGGCCTAGTTTTAACCAGAAGCAGACAGGCAGTAGTTCAGCCTATCATCTATGACCAAGACCAAAAAAACACCTGAAGATTATTAGTGACATAACATAGATAGAAAAAAACACACACACAGTATACCATTTGGTTGACAGAATGTATTTGTTTGCATGATGACATTGTGTTCATGTCAGGGTGGCTCCCGATGTCATCAATGAGAAGTTATGCTTTAATACCAAACTGCACTCCGCCATGTTTCCCAGCAAGACACGTGACAAATACCATATTGAAGGCAGGAAATTATCCAGGACCCAGTAGGCCAGAAATGCCATTTCCCCAGAACGCCTCACTTTTGCTGAAGCTGCATAAATGTTTAGTTTTCACCCTAATGAAGAACGATTAAATGCAGTAGCTGTCTCTCCACATTGCAGGCTTCCTCTCCTCGGCCCCCCCAAAACACATGTTGTGAATTAGCCGGCTGGTTATAGTCACAATCTGGAGTCTTCCTTGAATAGATGGGGCACGGGCAGACTTTTACTCATCCCCCGCTGACAGACCTATGTGGAAAATCTGTCTTCAGTTAAATGTAAATACATAGCCAGAATCTGAAAGATCTGATGGGAGGAGTAAGCCAGTAGCAAGGATGCCACAAGGGACCATTCCTTAGCTGCTTAGCGGTGCTTGATTGATAGAGAGCACTCTGTACTGCATGTTTATTAATAAATGACCTACAAAGCACATTATGCATCCACATCTTGATATCTGCGTCCGCTGTGGCAGGTAATTGTTGCATTAGGATCTAAAGTCACAGAAGTCCATGATGGCTTGAAATCGGTGAAAGCGTTGGCACCTTGCCGAGTTCCATTCGTGTGACAGAAAATGTTTAGGGGTATCAAACTTAATTCACCACGGGGCCACTGGAGGCTGAGTCTGGCTGAGTCGAATTTAAATTATTTTTGTTTAATACCAATCCAATCTTCTCAAACGCCTTTTTATATTTTTTAACACAAAAAAGATAAGGACGCTGGTGTAAACAAGTTGTGTGCAAAACTATGAATACAATTCTCAATCAATCAACAAATAAATAGACAAACACAAAATAAAACCACAGCTCCGACTGGACTCGGACCGCAGACCACACCAACGAGTTCCCCGCCCTGAACCTCCCGGCAAAGCCGCTGTAACTTTCCCCCAATTGAAAAAAGTTTCTCTGCTTGCATCAAGCCCGGTTGATGTCACACCCATGGGAGCCATACACCCCCCACCGGGATTGGTAGGTTTGTCAGCTCCGCACACAACACTGTAAAAAGTGGCATTTATATAAAACTCAAGGGCCACGAAATATCGTCTCGTGTGCTGCAAATGGCCCGCTGTGGCCGCATGTTTGAGACCCCTGCTTTAAAACAACATCAAACAAAACTCAAAAACAACTCGACACCACAACCGAGAAAAGCCATTCTTGTCCGAACATGCTTTCTCCTTCTGAAGATGTATCATTTGGATCCTGCACCAACCTCAGACATGGACTCTTCAAGCTAGTCGGACCAATGTTTGTCTCACCACATTAACAGATGAAGCCTGCTTGCAGAGAGGCGAAACATTCTCTAAGACAACCTGAGAAGTCCAGTCGCAATCGAGTCAAAGCCCCCAGAATACAATGACCTGGATATTCACAGACACATTTCACAACTGTTTACACCTTCATGTTCTTTAGGAATGAGTTGCCATTACAAAATAGCACGAGGTTAAACAACCAAGTTCAAATGAATGTGCCCTCATGTCGCGGTAGGATGGTAATTTATTTTGTGATTGTCATTGCAAACCACCAGCCATGTATGATCTGTGTTTGTCTCCCAATATCCTGTTACATGATGGCTTCTTGAGGTCAACATGGACATCTGGCAACACTTTGAGATCTTTTTCCACCGGTGAGAGAATCTGTTATGTATTTTTTTTCCTCTCCCACTTAAAGGGTTCCAAGGCCCCAGGGTTTGTCAAACACTATGCAAACGTAAACCAGTGCATTCCGTATGTGCGTTGTTTATGATGGTATTTACAATGTAGTTGCACCATGACTTTGGTGGCAGCAGGCCTGCAGCCACCAAACTGCAGCAACTTCAGCATTTTGGTGATCAAACTTCACTGATGATCTTTCACAAATTTTACATATTAAATAATCTTATATATTATCCTTTCATCACAGATTTGGTCCTAGTTCACTTAGCAAAAATTACTGTTACAACTCAACTGGATGGTAGCTCCTTGTATTTGAGTTTATATATGAAAGTCTTGAAAATTAAAAATAGTTCAAGTGGATCGGCACCATGACTGCAAGCAGTCTGTTTACCAAGTTTCAAATTATAGCATTGACCCAAGATTAAACAAAGACTCTAGAGGCACTAGAATTGGTTTTAATCCAAACAAACCTGCCAACACGCCATAAATAAATATTGTGTAATTTCAGGCCAGTAAGACCATCGAAACATTAGTTGCCATTAAATAAAGTCACTTTATCATTGGCATTGTACATTTACTACACTTAAATATACAGTATACTGTGGCATGAAGGTTGCTGGTTCAATCTCCCGTCCTTCCGTGATCATGTCAAAGTACTGAACGCCCAGTTGCTCCTGATGCTGCGTCATTAGTAGGTAAATGCCAAAACAGTGTCAAAGCGCTAACAGTGCCTTAAAGGTGGAAAAGCGCTATACACGTAAGAGACCATTCAACATTTAAACGTATTTGTGATTGGATCATTCTTAAAGATGTACCCACTAACTGTAAGTTAGGTGGCAGATCTCGAAATACAATTGTGGACAGTTGCACAGCCACATTCTCTCATCTAGATTTTATTTTTTCCCACTAAACAATTCTAATCAGTGGCAGGTGGTGCAATTGGTAGGCCAAAATGTTTTCACCAGACAACCTGAGAGGCAGTATCAAAAAATGTATACCAACATGGTGCCCGTGGGCACACATGAGGCACCTCATGCCTGCTTTTATCCCTGATATGCAGTATACAAAGTCACCCAAATGCCTGACCTAAATTACTGCTAGTAACTTTGAGTTACGTATGAGTTTATTATTAAGAACTAGTATAAAATGGGTTCACAATTCACACAGGGCTGCCCCATTTATGATCGACCATTGTTTCAACAGACTGAGAGACTATGCACCTACTCAGGTGGAAGTAAAAGTAGTCCCTACAGATCCTGTTTATTTATTTAGACAAGATCTCAATAATGTAGTTTACTTTTGCATGAGTTGCTGTTAATGATCTACATTACCTCAAGAATCGATATTTTAATTTGAAAATTGATTTTAGAGCACAAAGCGATTCTAACTGAAGTATCGATCCGCATCGACCCCAGCCAGTACTTTTCCATGCATTGCCACAAACCATGTCCTACCTATGCCCTACCCAGCATATATCCACATGAATTCTACTCAGACTCGCATTTCCAATGCAAGAACCTTCAACGCTTTTTTTAAGGGTTTCAAGCTCAAAAGAGCTAGCATTCTAAAACGGGCTTATGCAAATAGAACTACTAATGTTGCATTTGTGCAGTCGATCATTTAACACAATGTGCTGCTATGCCTACCTAGTCATTAACGGGTATTGTATATACATGGACCTGTTGAATAGCATTTCTGGTTGTACTTAATGGACATTGACAATAGAGGAAATGTTTTTGTTTATCTTCTCGCCCATGACCCATGGCAAGATAGGACGGTTGTTTCTCCCCCCACACTCCCCGGTCCCAATGCGCAGTGAAACTGAAATAACGAAATGAACATAACAAGCATAAGTTGATGTGTTTGTAATTATCATTGACAGACCTGCAGCTGCTAAGGCACAATTTACCGTATGTATTTTAAACCAGTACAGTGTACATACAGTCCAGTAAAACATATCAGGCTTATTTTAGGGCATATTAGGCTTTTTATGTGAATGTGTGTAGAAACCTTCACCACAGTAGACGTTCTGTGACACAGAGTCCAGATGTACGAAAGCTCCTTCCTCTCTACAAGTAGTGGGCCCCAGCCATGGTAGACCTGCCAGTCCGGACCATCAGCACCATGGAAAGAACGGTTTTGTGGTTCATTTGAAAGGACAACAGCACAAGGTACAACAAAGATACCTTTCATTTTACCGCAGGCTCAACTGCAGAATGCTGAATATTTATTTAGCATCTTGTTTTTCTTGTCATGAATTTTACTTCAGTGTCTAAAATAGTTTCTGGCTTTGTGTACAAACGGTCTTGACAATGTATGCAGTATTTGACAAAATGAAAACAATGGAATCAATTATCACCTGCATGTTTTTATAAAATGGGTTTCCATATTATGGCCGCGTATGTTACTGCTTAGGTTAATTGGCGACTTCAAATTGTCTATAGGTATGAATGTGAGTGTGATTGGTTGTATGTCTTTGGTTGTCTATATGTGCCCTGCGATTGACTGGCGACCAGTCCAGGGTGTACCCCGCTTCCCGCCCACAGTCAGCTGGGATAGGCTCCAGCATACCTGCGATCCTAATGAGGAAAAGCGGTATAGAAAATGAATGAATGAATGTTACTGCTTTGGTCAAAGCAGCCCATAGTCCTGTGTCTGATGCAACACTGGTGCTTGTGGTATTTTGTCTTTTAGCCTTTGAAATGCCGACTCGTGCACATCTTTTCATTCCCACATATTGGCTGTGTTTGCATGCAGTCAAATACCCTTATTATAACCGGAATATTAGCAATAATGCAGTTCCGCACAGCTATGTAAACACCAATAACCCTTTTGAAAAAACAGAATTAGCTCATATTCCATTGTTTTTCCCCTGGCCTACTCCTTTTCTAACCCAAATATTGGGTCACGTATACACCCTTTGGGATACCCCTATCAAAAAGAATACTCATTTGTGTTTGTGCATGCATGTTGCATTTGAAAGGAATAACTACTTGCAAACACGGAAAATCCCACACGTTTGGAGGAAACACGCCACCTTGTTAGTGTGCTGAATGCCGGAAACATTATACAGGAGCTAATTTCATAAACACTTCCGGGCAGATAAACTTTGGAAGAACCTAAAAAATGCTTACTGCCAAGTAACAAATCAGTAGCTTAAATCCATCTACTATCTCTTCTCCCTCCTCCTTTGTGTGTGTGTGCCCGTATGAGTTGTGCTTCAGTGCTTGTTAGAATGACAGGAGAATGATAATGTTTATGCAGCAAAATAAACGACCAGAGGAGCGGTGCTGAATTTTATTGTTTGTATTAAGTCCAAGGTTTCATACTCCACATTTTTATTTGTGATTTTAATTTACATTAATTAGATTGAAGCACTGCTGTCTGTATTTGTATTGGTCGATATTTGTATCGGAAATTAAAGTCTGGACGGTATCGGTATATGAGATATTGGTAAGACAGCCAATACTGAGCATCTCTGAAGGAAATCAGTTATATATTTTGGCCGAATCCCGCTACAAACCAACCAACAAATGAGTGGTGAAGCAAAGCACTGTCACTTTCATGCTGGTTGAGGCAATGAAGTGGTATGGCTTATCTTCCCAAGTGTAGCAGTCAGGTATATTTACGTCATATTACACTGGTTATTACTGTACGTGGTTTACTTTTGCAACACTACTAGTCTCAGGGTAGAACAAGTACAAAAAACAAAACAAGTCATTTAATATAAACCAACTCAGGGCCCATACAAGGTCTTGACCCAAAGATCGGGAACGGCTATTATTGATATGTGATGAAGGGTTGCCACAGCAATGAAAACGACACTGTTCTGCTTATTACAAGCCAGTGCAGCATCCGAAGATGAATTATGAAGATGAGGGTAAAGTTACTACGTGTCGTTTTTCCCCCCCAAAATGATTAAACGTCTCCTTTTATTTTTGTTCCTGCAAAAGGCAAATCACAGAGCAGATTCATGTTACGCAGTTAAAATGTCAAACTGAAAAAAACACAATAACTGTAATCGGTATTAGTATATGGGTCCATATATGTCTTGTAACATCTTTTCTCCATTATGTGTACAACAAAACCCTTTAGTGGCCTGCTTCAGCAGATGCTCAGATAACCTTCAAAGACCACTGTGGGTAAAAATCAAAGAAGAAATCACAAGTAGACATTCCTCAAACAACATGTCATGGCAATGAAACTGTTAAGAGTTTGCCCTCTACTCACTCAAGCCGAAATGAGACCAATCCGTGCTATTTTCAGTATTACAAGCTCCCTCCTAAAGGTAAATTAAAGAGAGAATCAGGATGTGGGCTAATGTGAAGCATACTAGCAGTCTTTAAACACAACTCACACAATCAGCAGATTACCAGCTCCTGCATCCATTATCTGAGCAGACTAATGTTTCTTCTGTTACCAAACCTGAGAAGATGTTTCCAATAGCAGACGGCAAAAACATTAAATGGAGACATTTTTGCTAAACCTATAATTGCATGGTTGACCTGCATGTCTTTTAAGGAGAAAGATCAGATGTCAACTAAGGATTATGTAAGTCTGGTGTCCCTCGTGTCTTGTGTCTTTGGTGAAAGTCTAGACAGAAAACTGGCCTTTTTTGTGTTAAGATGATGACCGAAAAGTATGTGAGAACAAAATTCAGACCACCAACAGGATGAAAGGTGTTATATGTTCAGATGGTCTGGGGTTGTCACGAAACCATAAATGTGAGCAACAACTGCCGTGAAGCTCATATGACACCGAGTGGCACTTTTGTGGCCAAGGTTGAAAGGCGGACCTGGAAAAATTGGGGATTCGTCATGCTTCTCATTTTTTGTGGAAACATCACAAGTTCAAGGTGCAACTAGTGTCATGGTTAACTGCAGTGATGGCCAGTGAGTACATCGCTGCTGAACAGCCTTGTTACTCATCTAGGAGATGTTATTTAAAATAACACAGGTTGCTGACTTACATATACAGTTTCTGCGTTTTTTTCTTTGATAGTGATAATGTATTTTGTTTTGAACATTCTTAGCATGTTTACACTTGCGCTGTTCATTATAACATTATTAAGTCCAATAGTAATTATTCACTTTTCAGGGTTGGGTCTGGAACCAGTCTGGACAGTTAAAGTAAAGCGTGCTTGTATTTCAACTATAGTGAGACCAGTGATGGGATTTGTGGTCCAAAATGTGTTGCCTCACTAACTATTGACGTAGTGCTTTTTTATACTTTGTGACTTCCAGCTAGAAATTTGTTGATCTTAGTCATTTCCTCAGTTATTTCTATTTGTGCTATCGGTGTGAACATGATTGCTCTTTATGTGTGTTGGCTGTAACCTATATTTTTTATGGATGAATGACTGATAATATTGGCCAACTGACCGGTATTATCAGCCAGTATTGGCATAAAAATGAGATATTGGATCATATCAATATTGTTTTTCCTGCCAAAAGTATCTATCTATATCAGCATTTGTGTGATGACATTCGTTATGTCCACGGCCTGGAATTATTTCCTTTGAATTATTAATATGCAGTTTGCAATGATGGTAAAGTGTTTTGCTTTTTGCATGTGTTAAAATGAATACCACTGACTACTAATGTGAAACAGATGTCGCTGCACATGCTTTCCAGCCATCGCAAATCATCTGCACATTCCGTCAAACAGGAAAGAGAAAACCACAATAAGAGCACAAGACAGGAAACGAGGTTGCAAACTAAGGAAAAACCAAAACTGAAGTCCAACATGTCATGCGGAACATGACTTCAAACACTGGTTTTACAGGGCATCTTCTTCCAATACTTCCAATCTAATTCACACCTCAAGAAGAATCACTTGGAGTCCCACGTCCCTCTTATAACTTGTAGTGTAGAGGATTCGGTCACTTACTAGTGTGTGTCTGAATGTGTGATGGGAGAACGTTGTAGGTCTAACTGCGAGATGAAGGGCTGAGAGGCGCTGTCCAAGATAAAGTTTTTGATGAAAACCAGGGCCAATTTTAAATGAACAAACTAAGAACCAAGTTTATTTGTAGTTCTACATACTCAACATACTGAAGGTGTTTTACTCACTTTTTTGTCCTACAAACCGAATATGCTTGTTTTACCAGAACATTAACAAAATGCTGGTATCCACATCTCAGATTTTGCATTTCCCAATGCATTTCTTTCTAGGGTTTTTTTAAGCTATGTTTGACATTGAGTTCTTTCTCTCGGTGGTGGAAGTGTTGATTTTGTGTATTAGGGTATATTGTGTTGTGCTCGTGAGGTCAGTGGATGGTCAGGTCAGCTCAGGGGGTCCAAGCATGAGAAGAAATGCTGTTATTTAACTGGATTGTTTGGGCTTTGCGATGTGCACAGTGTAGGACAAAGAACAAGTCATGCTTCAAGAAATATTGACTTTAGACAGAGACAGGGCTCCTTTGATGTCTGATTCTTGAAGAAGGATCAAGGATCAAATTTCTCAAGAAGACCCAAATCACTTATCAGCTACCCATCGCCACATTGCATGTGGGTATGCTGGAGCCCAGCTGACTTCGGGCGGGAGGCAGGGTACACCCTGCCCTGCAATCGCAGGGCAGACAAACAAACATTGTAATGGACAATTTAGAGTCCCCAATTAACCTAACATTCAGGAAACACGGAGAAAACCCCACACACATGGGGAGAACATGCAAACTCCATGCAGAGATGCCCAACGGAGATTCAAACCCTGATCTCCTGACTGTGAGGCCAACATGCTACCCAGTCAGCCACCGCGCGCCCCCACATTGCATGCTTTCCGGAGAATCAGCATCGGTAGCCTTGGGTTTGTGGAGGAATAATCCCGCGTCTCCCAGCAGACAGCACACATCTTCAATAGCCGGAGCCGATTAGCGACAGGTGTCTCCAGCAGCTCCGCCTGCAGCCGGCCGGGAAGGACCTGGAAAGATCGCAAGAGGAGAAGGCCGAAAAAACCAGGCAAAGTAGGAGCGTGCGTGTAACAATTACCTTCTAGAACAGAGTGGTCCTACTTCCCTTTAGAACTTTTGAAACAAAACAATAACCCTAACCCAGAGAGACTTGAACTGCTCCTCCACCAGCCAGTAAGAGACTGGACATTTTGCGCATATCAAACCGTCCAGGATTCTCTTTGCAAGAGCTGCTCCATCCAAGAGATACTCTTTCATTAAAGTGGAATGGAGCTCTTACCTCAAGGTGGTTTACTGTATCTCCTATTCCCTCCTATCTGTCTGATCGTCTCCCTGAAACTTCTGTCGACATTCCCGAGAGTCCTGTTCGCTGTCCTGCGCAGCTGTGTTCTGATGCCCGACACCGTGGTCATGCTTTCCAACAAAGCCACTCTTGGTGATATTGGGGTTGGCTATCTTTTCTGGGGTAACAGAATGTCTTCTCAGGGATTTGATTTTGTTGATTATTTGTGTTTTACTAAACCGAGGTAAGACTTCCATCGCTCTCGTTATTACGTTGGTGAACAGGTGAAGGATCAAATCCATCTCCGACTGAGTCTGTGTTTGATTTTTCCATTCCTTGCTTTCTGCTCCCTTCCGTTAGCAAAATATGCACAAAGGTACATACCGCGACTATGCAACTCCCCCAACCGTCCCAAATACATCAGAGTAAATAATTGCAAGCATGTTTCCTGTAATCCACATTCGCCATCTTGAGACTCCCCACACTCGGGGGCGTGAAAGCAGGCTGCATGAACTGACTTGAAAGAGACCGGAAATCTTCTGCAGAAGATGAGCAACTTTCTACCCATGTGCTTCTTTGAGCTAGAGCCACATTAGCAGTCTCCAACGTCACCTCACAGAATAGACCCTCAACCAAGTAAACCGACGCCTATAATAGCATCCTCGGCAATCTGTTTAAAATCATTCCTTTGCACTCAAATCCTTTAAGGTAGGAGAGTGCAATCATAGAGACTGCCTTCTCCTTTCCTCAAAAATAGAATTCTACGTCCCAGAGTTTCGGTACGGGCCCATTTGGAGTGCCGGGTGTGCCTAACTTACCTGTAGGACGTAAGGCCCACATGATCTTAACCAAGCAGGGTTTCTCGGCCTGAGGATTGTAGCCCCTGGGAACCTCAACTTCCGCCTGCCTATTTGCCAATTCTTATCTTGGGAATAGGTAGCTGAATCCCGACCAGCCTCCTAATAGTGGGCCGGCTTCCACTTACAGTGACGAACAAGCAGGGGGCCGACCGCACACTTGTGTTGAGGTCAGGGTTAGGTGATTGCACCCAGCGCTCCTGAATGCTACATAGGATATGATATACATAGCAAAGCTCCAATGCACTTGTACTCATTAGGGTCATGGGTGAGCTGGAGCCTATCCCACCTGACTTTGGGCAAGAGGTAAAGTACACCCTGGACTGGTGGTCGTCCAATCACACATGCAGACAAATAAGAGTCTCCAATTAACCGACCAGCCAGAGAAAATCCACACCCGCCAAAATTAATTAGAAATCTTAAATAGAAAATGAGTTGTTCTGGAAAATGTGGAAAGGGGGACAAAATCAATACAGTACAATAGTGAGTTGCACAGCCGTGCCTTAAAGTATAGTATCATTGTATCAATACAAATAACAATTTTATTAAAACATACAAATGTTATTGACGGGCAGACTTAACTGGGGGTTTTTTTTCAAGTTTTTGTGTTCTTGCATGTGGACAGGAACAAATATCTGAAAAAGGGAAACGCTTTGCTCCTTGCATGTGAGAATCTAAACTTCCATCACGGATGGAAAATGTGAATGAAGGAAGAGCAAAGCGTGGAAAGTTTCCAGCTATGGTTTGAAGATTTCTAATTGAAGAGGACAGTGCGTGAATGCTCAGACACCGGCTAATATTCTGTACATATGTCGCTCCCAGCAGGAATGGAACAGCATGGATAAATAAGTCAATGTCAACTTAAACGTGTAAAAATTTCGGTCTCAGGAGAAAGACGTATGGTAGGAACATCATATCCACTTTTTGTAAAGGTCAGACAGAATATAATTATATATTTTTTAATCCTTATAAGAGAACACACGTGCAATGGCCTCATGAGTTACAGACTAACTGGACTACAGATTGTGACACGACAGTAAAGATCGCTACATCTCTTAAGCCCTGGGAATTTTCTGTCAAACATGACATATCCAAAATAAGTGTTTTTCTCTTCCTCTAAAAGGTGCGACGGCGTATTAGGGCCACATTTAAAAAAATAATAATAATAATTGGAGATGAAAAGTCATAATATAACGAGATTAAAAGTCGTAAATTTACGTAATTTAACCTTTGACCCAGGTAAATCAGTGTTTGTAGCTGTTTCGGACAATGCCTGTTAAATGAAGCAATAAAATCATCAAGATTTTGAGAATTAAGTCGTAAATTTACAGCAATAATGTTTTATATTTGCGAGAAATGATCGCCATGCTACTAGAGTTACAACGTACAGTTACTGTACTGGAATAAAAGTCGCAACTTTATTTTATAGGCATTACCTGAGACCGCTACGAACCGGGCAGCCATATGTGACAGGGCAGGGTATTAAACCTGGGTCAAACGTTAAATTCTGACTTTTTTTTCTCGTAATATTACGACTTTTAATCTCGTAAATGTATGACTTTAAATCTCGTAATATTAGGACTTTTGCATTTACCGGATGCCTGCAAATAGAAAGAATTGGCAAATGCAATACATGGACGGGTCCGTCTGCCATGGCGACTAGTCAATACCTGATTCCTGCTTGCCGTGACAGGAAGTAACATCACTATCAAGCAGCCATGCACATACTTTGCGCAAACATCTTATGATGGAGTCCATATCGAAGCTGCTAAAGCAGCAGAACAGTTAATAGCCTGGATGGTAGTAGTCACAGCCACGGCTTCTGCAGACAATAAGACAATATAGAAAAAGCAAAGAACAAAATGTAAATATAATATAATCACATTTGTATATTTTTGTATTATTGATTCTCTTTCTATTTCCACGTGTATTTCCTTTTAAGTTTGGCACTCCTGTAATTCCTCACTCCAGTAGTGCCCTGGAAAATATTGCGCACAGGCTTCCATACTTTTGCAGAAATTAGTCTCAACCACAGCACCTTGCATAACTTGCAATATCTCTTGGTGGTATCCGCCCTAAACTTACAATGTTCTTACATTACAGTGCAGTACACTTTTACAATACTCATGCATTAGATATGATGGCCAAATTATTCATTCATTCATTCATTTTCTATACCGCTTATCCTCATTAGGGTTGCGGGGGCCAAATTATATTTGTCGGTTTCATGAAAAATATTGCATGCTCAAGCTTTATAAATGGGACCCCTGGACATGGTTACGTGATACTGGTGCCTGCACTGTGAAGCAGGATTTCTCCTTATCCTGGATGAATTTGAGGATTAAGTTAAAATAAGCTGTACTATGAAACTGGTTCACTTTTTAGCAAGATCTTTATTAAAGCCAGATTTAACACTATTTTTATATTTCATTTTAATTTGCTCCCACATTCACCTGAAACCACCCGGGTTGCACCTGAAAGAATTAAACAAAAATGTAACAACGGTAGCTTACTTGATTTTTATTTATGTTTTCTTTGCCTTATTGTTGATGTGGACTTCCTGTACATCCTGAGGTTTCATTTGTTAGGAAAATGTCCTTTATATCTTTTGCAATCTTTCTTTTTGGCCAGGAGACAAGATTTGGATTAGTAGCAAGTCTATGACATGCACACATTGACTCATAAACACTTGGTGCTGCTCCTCTCATTCGGTGGCTGGTCATCTTTGGCCTCAATGGCCCAGATGGTGTGACTCACAGCCAGTGGACCTCTTGCATTGAGGGATGTCTCTCTGCTGACTCAATGCACAAGAAGAAATTTCTCATCTGACTTTCAAAACAACAAAGAGATTTCACCAAATATGTGCTAGTCTCCAAAGAAAACATCTACAAGAATGACTAATAATAATTATGAAAATAAGGTGCTCCTTACCGTAGATGTCTGGTCGGAGTATTACCTCCGAGCAAGTGCCTGTGAGGACATTTCCAGTTAACTGCACATTTAAAATATATCAGTTTGAGTCATTATACTTTTTTTTTTGCTCCCGCTTGATGATTTGCATCGATAGAGAAAATAGCCCATAATGCTCTCATTAGTTGCAAAATAAATGCCATAAGTCTTAGCATTACACAACCGTCAAACGCCATTTGCTTTCAATTAGCTTCCCGTTAATGAAGGGCATTAGCATCACCGTCATTGCCATCATACACCATGAAAAGTTATTTCAGCTGATGTGTGTTTGCTCAAGTGTTTCCTCGGCCGTTATCGTTTTCCTTTACAAAAAGGTACACTCTTCCAAAATAATGAAAGTTTCATGCGAGTCCCATACAAGAGATTCGCTTCAGATAGGCTGAAGTGTCAGTAGATAATGGTGTAAACACTGTTTCTTTTTGTGGCAGGCGGTGCGGGTTTGACGCCTTGCCATGGTAATGGTGGGCAGGCTAGGGTGTTAAGTTTTGTGGCAACTCCAGTGAGAAAAAGCCAAAGAAAGAGTTGTTCTTGTAATTATATTATATGTTTTTATTAATTATAGGATAAGCGGTATAGAAAATGAATGAATGAACACAAAATAAATTATATATACAATTTATCTCCCATGTATTTGTATTATTTTAAAACGTGCATTGAATTAAATTCATGTTGAAATCAAATAGTGTAAATATTGTTTCACACACATAAAAAATGAAAAAAGAAATAAATTCCCCACCCTGGTAGGGATGACAACAATCAAGTAGAAGTAGAATTTCTGTACTTATGGCATAGAAACCTGTTTAAAATCTTTTAAATACTTTTTTTTTACAGCCCTCGACACATAAGAGTCACCTTTACATTTGCATTACCCTATATTGTAGGCATTATCAGAGTAATAAGCCATTTAGGACATAAATAAAATTCTAGTAGGGGAGCATAATTGATTTCAGACAGGAAGTGCATTGGAGGTTCAGAGTTTAGTTTTAGCTTGTTGTGCGTTATGGTCACAACAGTAGCGCTTGTGATATAATGTATATTATATTTGTATTCATATGATTATTATTATGCTGTTATTATTGTGCCTGTTGTGAGATCATTTGGTTTTTATTGAGGTTCAGAGACAAAAAAATCCATCATCTTATGTAGGACGTTTTTGTGGCCATTAATTGGCAATCTGCCAAAGGTGTGTCTCCTTGCCACGCCCCTCCTCAGCAGTCAGGTAGTCTAGGCATGAAGAACACACAGTGAATGCACGGAAAGCGGCAACAACACGGTCCAAACAACAAAACACAGAACAAAACACTGTTGTTCCCACAATCCTCTGGTGCTTGTCTCACTCAACAATGACTGGCGCCTAGTGACCAAAGTAGAATACTAGATTCACAAAGTATGCAAGCAATACAAACCCCACAACAACATGATTAAAAATTAGGGGTGTAACGATTTGTTTTAACAGCGATTCGATTCATATCACGATCCGTGGTTGCCGATTCAATTCAAGGATGATATTGGTTCATTTAGAACCACACGGTCCGAAACAATTTAGTAACTTAAAATCGATTTAGTAACTTTTTAGCCAAAAATTTAAGCCGTCTGACTGAGAAATATATAGATGGATACTGGACAGTGCAGTTGAAGTTTCCTAAATTCTCTTTGCTTTTTGTAAGAAAATCAGGTATACATTCTTAATGGATATAAACAAAAAGGGTATAAACAACAATCCATCCATCCATTTTCCTCCGCTTATCCGGGTCCGGGTCACGGGGACAGCAGCTTCAGTAGGCCCGGCGACCTCTTCCAGCTCCACCGGGAGGAGACCAAGGCGTTCCCAGCTGTGAGACATAGTCCCTCCAGCGTGTCCTAGGTCTTCCCCGGGGCCTTCTCCCGGCTGGGAATGCCCGAAACATCTCACCAGAGGGGCGCCCGGGAGGCATCCGGACTAGATGCCCGAGCCACCTCAACTGGCTCCTCTCGATGTGAAGGAGCAACGGCTCTACTCTGAGCTCCTCCCGGATGGCCGAGCTCCTCAGCCTAATAATAAATAATATATAATACTATAATAATAATAAATAAACTACAATTCATGGCAAATACATTCACGTTTTATTTGAATAAAGTGCAATCAACACTTCGGGTTGAATGATTAATTCTGTCTGATAAAACGTGACTGACTTTAATTTGATACCTCATTCACTTCTCTAACCGAAATATTGAAGGCAGTTATTTCACACCACCGGATTAGAATTAAATTTCATGTGCAGTTAGATATTAAAGTGAATGAATATCCGACATACTGTAACGTCTGCTACGAAGAGGTGTATGGTCAACAAGCTTATCATTGCGAGAAAAAAATGGGACACGCCAGAACAACAGTGGCTGCCAAACAACAAGCCCCCCATTCAACCAGAACACAAACATCCACAAACTTACCGCTTGCTACGTACCTTTCATCTTGTCCTGACGCTCCCATCCATGAGTTTGAAAGGCTTCAAGTTGGACTTAACGTTGGATGTGCTCCAACGGTCAGTATGAATCCCATACCTAACCAAGCGTGTAAACCAATGAAAATACACCCCATATCCTATGAAAAATTGCATATTTTTGGACGTCCACACGGACTTTTCTAACAGAACGCGCACGGTCAGCGTCACATAACGTCGTCTGTGCGCCCCGGTCAACAGGCATTACTAATCAACTTAGGACAAATCAAACTGTTACAAGGGTAACGTTGAACGTCTTTATCATTAAAATAGCTTAAAAAAAATATCCATATAGAACCTTAAGTGCTTAAATTCAATGCTTTATTTCCTAGTACGGATTAAATCGATTGATTACTTTTCAAACAATCGTTTGATCGATATATGTGGTCTG
This sequence comes from Oostethus manadensis, assembly GCA_024372805.1. Taxonomy (NCBI): domain Eukaryota; kingdom Metazoa; phylum Chordata; class Actinopteri; order Syngnathiformes; family Syngnathidae; genus Oostethus; species Oostethus manadensis. Next base: position 6,041,071 of record QODF01000007.1, read on the forward strand.
GAATGGCAATTTGGCAAACACAGATCGATATAGTTGGATCATAGGAATATTAATCGATACATCAATTTAGTGAATTACTACACCCCTATTATAAAGGAATACACCTTTAAAAACCGCGATAGAGTGAAGCTGCAAAATTTGAACTGCAATGTGGCGAGGGACGACTATTCCCAAACAGCACAAGATGGAAGGCTTTAGAATGGCACAGATCAATTGGCTCACTTTCATGAGACTTTGATGTTTTTTATGATGTTTGTCTTAAAGGTTGAACCAAGTGCTATGTAAAACAAACATATTTTCATCATGATTGCCTTTTAATTTCCAGGCAGGAAAATGAAATCATTTTGTCCTGAAGCGTGATCCGTGTGCAGGTGTTCTTGTAAAACAATATTGGTGGTGTTACCCCAGAGGAATCCCCCCAAGATTAGCCCGGAACCAAGTTGAGGTCACGCGAGAGTGTATTATTGACATCCTTTGTCAGTCTTGGAGAAAGGTGATTATTGTCTGACTTGTACACAAACCTGAACAATGATGCGCACGCCGCACACTTTCCGAGCAGGTCCAACCTCCTGTTCACAATCTGAGCGATAAAAAGGATGGAACAAAGAAACCAAACCAAAGCCATCTGCTAAATCCTGGCTCGACCTTCCCCTCGCATCACTGACACACTCCAACTTTCATTTGGTAATCAGGACCACATGTTGAGTGTTTTCAGTGGAGGTAAAAACGACTTCAACAATAAAATGGAGCTGCTTGTATGTACTGGCGACTGTTTTTGTACGTGACCGCCTGAGATGCATCAAAGCAGATACATTTGAAGACACTTCTACAGATGGACTCCTAGTTGAACACAACATGGATTTCGATATTCACTCACTCACTATACCAATCCTCCTCAAATCTGTCACTTTTCCCCTCTCCTGGCAAAATTGGAATAAGTGGGCCAGGGCACATGCTTCATAGTAGGGTTAGACTCCACCTCGTGTTAGATGAGCATTCATTACGGTTAATGCATTTCTGCAGAGTACACGCATTAAACGAGTACAGCTCGTCATTGTCCGTGCTCTTGCTGGAGGAAAATCCTCATTTAAAAGTGCTCATGACACCAAAACACATGTCAATCTTACGATTTTCGCTGTGAAAAAATACACTCAAAGGCATAGTTCCTATGCATATATATTTTTAATATTATGCCTGATTGTTGTGTGGCAGGGTTTTGCTTACACACTCAAGAAGATGAAATAAATGTAGTCAGGTTTCCAGAAGACCCAATTCATCATGATGTGGACCAGGGAAGTGCAGCGAACGGGAGCAAAATGGATACCGTCAAAATTGCCAGTATACTGTTCCCCATTTCGTGGGGGGATATAGGTTCCCAAAATAGCCCGCAATAAGTGAAATCAGAGAACATTTTGTCGAAATTGTGGGTGTTGTCGGGGATAAAAATGCAAACATACAGCACTTCAGAGTCACACTACTAGCGATTGAACATTGATGTTTCATTTGGCAAATCGAACGCATTCTGTATTGCACAGGAAGGAACGGAGGAGATTGACAATGGTCTACAGTCCCGTAGCCAATCAGGACGCAGAAACAAGACGTGGGTTCTCCCTGAGCCAATCAGGATGCATAACACAATGCACCTTCATACCTGTAATAAAAAAAAAAAAAAAGCTTCCGCGAAATAGTGAGTCCCCAAAAGTACCAATGCAGACTCCTCATCCTCATTAGGGTCACAGGGATGCTGGAGCCTATCCCAGCTGGCTTTGGGCGAGAGGCGGGGTACACCCTGGACTGGTCGCCAGTCAATCGCAGGGTACATATAGACAAACAACCATTCACACTCACATTTACACTTTAATGGACAATTTAGAGTCGCCAATTAACCTAACATGCATGTTTTTGGAATGTGGGAGGAAACCGGAGTACCCGGAGAAAACCCACACACGCACGGGGAGAACATGCAAACTCCACACAGAGATGCCCAACGGAGATTTGAACCCAGGTCTTCCAGATCTCCTGACTGTGTGGCCAATGTGCTAACCACTCAGCCACCGTGCGGCCCNAACAGATTGAGATGGTGGTGTACTCGCTCATCCCTACTCAACCGCCAATCGCAGGGCAAATGTAGACAAACAACCATTCACACTCTCATTCATACCTATGCACAATTAACCTGACGTGCATGTTTTGGGGACGTGGGAGGAAGCCGGAGAACCGCACACGGAGAGAACATGCAAACGCCACACAATCTCCAACAGAGATTCAAACTCAGATCCTCACGAGTTCCCGACTGCGACTAACACACTAACCAGTATGAATATGAGTGTGAATGTTTGTCTAAATTCATTCATTCATTTTCTATGCCGCTTATCCTCATTAGGGTTGCGGGGATGCTGGAGCCTATCCCAGCTGACTTTGGGCGAGAGGCGGGGTACACCCTGGACTGGTCGCCTCTCAATCGCAGGGCATGTTTGTCTAAATGTGCTTTGTTATTGTGACTGGCCTGTCCAAGGTATAGTCCAATTGTTTTCAAACTGGGGTGTGTGCCCCGGAAGCCCGGCATTATGATAGGGGGGACGCGGGGCTAACATGAACACCTTTAATTATTACCGCATTTTATGGACTAGCTGCTACTTTTTTCTCTCCCTTAGAACCCAGTGGCTTTAATAACAAAGCACCTTGTTTATGGATTTTTTTTGGCCACTTTGGGTGTGTTCAAATTCTCTACCGACTTAGCGCGAGTGTTCCAACAACACTCTTAAGTTTCAGTGTATATCCACAGTATGTTGTTCAATGCACCCTTAGTCAGCTCGGCCCCCGGCCTTCCTCGCCTTCCTCACCGGGCACTGACCTGGGACGGGCGTTCTGTGCGGCAGGGCGCTGCGACGGCGGCCAGCGGTGCTGAAGCATGGTTTCTCTGTCACCCGTGCAGCCACGGCGGCCTCCACTAAATGATTTCTGAAGGCTGAGATGTTTTACTGCCGTCTAACAGGCACTGTTTGGAAAGAAGGTGTGTAAAAAGACATTTACAAAGTCTTTCTGTGTAAATCTTCTATTTCACAATGTTTATATCCATGGCTTATGGTCGAGCAGGGGGCTGGTGGTTGTGGGTGGCACTGAAACTAATTTTATCTCCAAAATGGGGGCGCTGCAAAAAAAGTTTGGCAGCCACTGGTATAGTCGAAGGTGCGGCTCACCTAAAGTCAGTTGGGACAGACTTTGCCGGAAAAAATAGAATTCACTTTGGATGCATACTCCTGTACTGTGTTGTAAACTAGGACTTTATGAAACATTATTAACCTAGCCATTCATTGCGATGATTTCTAGGGCTGTGCTACAGCCAGCTACTGATTAGTTTATCTTATATCGGCATAATGTCTGGAAACAAAGTGAATACATTTTTGCCGTTGTGTGTTCGTAGGTGTTTCCAGTGATGATGACAGGCTGGAGATTCATGCCAATGGCATATAGACATGGGAGTAACTCTGGGAGTTTGATCCAAGGTCCCAGATACACTTGTCCTTCCAAATTCCACTAGGACACATTTCATTAACACGCTACCACATGTATGTGTGCGTTTGCCAGACCCAAAATCTGAAAGCAATTGTTCTAAGGTCAGGCCACGATCTTACAACAAACCACAAATAATGAATCCTTTAGGGATACAAAAAATGAGGTTCATCGAAGTGCATGCACTATTACAGATTAGTACTGGTGATTTGCGCAAAATTATAAGACGACCTCACATTTGCATGTTATAGGCACTTACACCACAATTCTGTTTTATCCTTTCTCTAAATTAAGGTAAGAAGCCTCTTGTCCAACTTTTTCCACAGTTCCTTATGACGCCCCTACATATGAATCCTATTCCCTATTCAACTTGTACTATTATGAATTGAAGCTGGTCTCAGGCTGACTTCCTCTATGCCCTGTGACTGAAACTAAACATCATACCAAGTAAGGCAGCAGCACAGATGAAATGTCTTAAACATTTTTGAGTCTGTGGAAAATCATCCGTGGCAAAAAATAAACAAAAAACCTCAAAGTGATACTAAGATTTGTATGGATTTTCCTAACGATAAACTTAAAGGTTGTGGATTTGCAGTATGGTGTGAGGCCAATAAGACACATAACGCCTCCCATAAACCCTATGAGTGTACAATGAACTGCATTTAGGATTTGTTTCGCTACACCAGTTCACTCAGTCCATGTCAGTCCGAGACGTATGCCATCCTTGTCAAAGTCAAGATGTCCCTACTTATCTGTCAACTGCAGTCCCTGCAATGTGCAGAGGGGGTGTTGTCCCCAGAGTCTCTCAAATATTTCCTGGATCCAACTCTGCATCCGCCTGTTTCTGGACTGTTTGATTAAATGGATCCTCCTCTGCCCTTCCCAATCCTCCCACTTTGGTTCACGATCTTTTATTTTTATTTTTTTTTTACTGCACACATACAGTCCATTCCATGACTGTTTCGTGGAATGTTGTCTTCTGATCCCCAGGATTGTTTGCCTGCTCTGCCAAATAATCACTGTATCAATTATGAAAGCATTGAAAACTTTATTTATCTGTCTATTGCCAAGCTTCGTGTGTTTCAACACCAATGAAAGACTTTTCATCGGAACGTTTTCCTGACCCATCATGGAAAAGGGGAGATTCCCACGTTTGTGACATTTTTTTAGTGCTGCCTGGTTGGCACTAGATGCAACACCACCATTGGCAACTGCTGGTCATTCCAGGAGGAGAACATAATTTTTTTCCAGCCTACATCATAAATGTTTGTTTATTTATCTGTAAATTCTAACCTCTGTTCTTAGTCATTTTTATCAAAGACAAAGTCGCAGGGGATCGGTAAAGTCTCACGATCAGTTCAGAACAACAGCATGAGAAACCGGTGGAGCTTCATACGCTCGGCGTCCAACTGTGTAAAAGCGTCGTGGTGCTGCAGGGATGAACGAGAAGGAAGTGGTGTCCGTTACCTGTGATAAGTAGCTGATTCTGAACAAAAGATGAAGGTATTCTAGTGCATACTTAGTAAATGAAATGTACACACAGCATTACATGTTTTACCACTTTTTGGACATTTTGGGGGAAGTTGAGCTTCCTTTGCAGTCTTAGAGCAATCGCTACTGAATAGCACCTTATTAACATTTAGTGCCATTTTTTAACTCTATAGTTACTTTACTTTGGTAAGCAGCAATATATATTTACTTGTACTTGTGTTTACATTTACTTGTGTCACAAACAATATATAGTATCTGAAATCCAGGCAACAAGTTGTACAAGAAGGAAAACTCGTCTCGGGTGACTAGGACAATTGCTCCAAGATGCCGATGTTCTTCTGGACCAGGAAGTAACTGATGCTGCGGGCATTGCACGCATGTTGAAGCAGCCACAAGTTATCCTGCTGTAACTCTTTGGACACTTTGTAGACGTGCTGGTTGATTGTCTGTGGCAAGAACTGACTCTCTCTGAACTCACGTAGAAGAATACGATTAACATCAACAGTCCTGGAAACACCTCGAATAACACACATTCAGGGTCTTAATGGGTGCCAGGAAAATTAAATTTGATAACCTTCCGCTTTGTGATTACTTTTTCTTGTCTTTGGCTACTTGGGCTGAGTAGCCAAGGGAGAAACCAGCAGATGAAATTTTGCTGGACTGAACGAGCAGATAAATAAACTGACAGAATTACAAAGTAAGCTGCTTGAAGGAAAAACGTCAGGCCTATGAAACAACAGCGCCACAGAGTTCAACCCCTTTCTGCGACTGGGTATGAATATACTGTAGTTCTGCAACGACAATCAGTGGTTAGATTTTTTCCTCCATTTGTTTTCATTTTTGCATTTCATCATAACTAAGAGAGCCAAAGAAGAAAGACAGATGAGTAGCAGAGACCCAAAGACGGTTTTACACCTCAACCACAGAGTCACCATTGCCTGTTTAGATTAGTCAACGTGAGTAAATGATGTAATGTCTTCACAGAAGAATTAAACATATAACATAAACAAATTGAAATTTGTGGAAAAGTCAAGAATTTTGTGCTACGAAAGATTCACAGAGGAGATCCAAAACGTTGACATATACTGTATTTTTGAATAATCTTCATGTATCTGGAAAGGCCGCAGTAAGGGTGTAGTTTAAAAGTTAAAGTCATGCTAGACCCAAACTGGGAAATTAAGTTTCATTTTGGGATGAATAAGAAGTCTGGGAATTGACTCTGACTCATTTTGATTGATTACTGATAGAACTTCTCAAAAGATGCAATATAATACGTGTTAAGTATGAATAGTTCCAGGTCATGCAATCATTACATTTGCAATCAATTATGATTTTATTATTCCTTCTCGTCTTACTGCGTTCAAACAAAATAAGACAATTGGAACATTCATCATTCAAATCTTAAGTCATTCTAAAAGGTCAGACAAAATTTGAAAAGTACCAAAAATTAAGCGTGTTTTTTTTTTAAACTAAAAACAGACCATATTCAACCTTGAAACAGCGTGATTTAATAATTAATGTATTTTGGAAAAACTGTGATAAAGTGTAGCTGCGAAATTTTAACCATGAAGAGCCGACAGACAAACATTTTTGTCGAAAACCAAATCATACAAAAACTGGACCGCTTGCAAACTGATTACAAAGAAAACTTAATCATCAGTCAAGTTTCAGAGTCAACTTTTTGACACATCAAGTGCGAAAGCTTCCCGTCATAATTCATTTAATGCATGAAACATAACATTGAAAAAACACCAGTACAACCAGTACTTCATGTCTATACAGTACGTAAACATTTTAGCAAGTGATTATTCAGAAATATGGGCCAACCCGTGAAAGGTAGGCTGGGGAGGAATAATTTTATCTCAAAAGGCGGGGCGCAGCAAAAAAAAGTTTGGGAACCACTGCCCTAGAAGATCAAAGAAAAGACAGAAATGTGCAATACCGACTACACTTTGGCTCCGCCCTTGGCTTGGCATAGCTAGTTTACCACTTCAGGTTGCTTCAAAAGTACAGTGGAACCACGGTTAGCCTCATTGACCCTCAATAAAATGTCAAATTCTAACCATAATGTACTCTAACCAACCTTCTTCCAACAAAAAAAACAATGTAATGCCTAAAACACTTTTCTATAGTTTTACAATCCCAAATGACATTGATTGAAGACTTGATTGATTCAAGACTCATAATTGTTTCTTGAATACAATAATGTTTCTCACCTTTTTTTTACAATGCTAATACTTGCAACTTTCGTAAAGACGTAAAAGACGTAAAGAGTCACCCACTGATAATATTATAGACGGGCGACGGAGCTGGGGTTCATTGTCCTCCGGATACGGTCATCCTGACTGCAGAGCACAATAAGGCACCATCCAAACAGACCATAACCCTAACATTTTCTAGATGTGCTTGACATGCTTGAGTACTGAGCAACCAGCAGTGGTTTAAGACACCAGTATTGTACCTGCTTTTGCCATTGCGCTATCATCAATACCCAATTGAGTACTGTAGCTGTTTAAGTAAATACAGCCCATATTTGCATTCTATCAAAGAATTGTTGCTTATTTACTTAAGATTAATCTTAAATTGATTAGTTTCATATATGCTGACGATTTGCACTAAACACAGTGTTCTGCATCTGGCCTGTGTTTCTCTGCCTCCCAAAACTGCTAATCTATCAGAAGAAAGACACCTTGTTCTTCACAAGATTTATGACACCATTTAAGAATAATGTGTCAGCCCTAATTGCACTAGTTGCAGAAATGGACCGCCATTGCTTTATGCTCTGCTTTGGTATTAGGGTTCACTTTGTATTCAGACAAGTGGTGAAGTACATGTTGAATTAGGAGTGTTGAACTCGTGTGCTGAACACGTGCATGGGATTTGTGAATTATATACACACTGCACTCTGGCATTTTTCCCTTCAGCATGTTGGTGCGGCCTCTCTGCTTTACATTTGTCATGAAACATTGTCAGTCCTTTCAATTGGAAACAGAAGAGCTGCCCCTCGTGTTATTTGATGAGGGTTGGATGTTTGCTTCTTGGGGGGATGAGAGGGTAGGAGATGGAAGACCACAACACCTAAGGCGGTCATTCGGTTTCCCTTCAAGCAACACAGCATGGAGCACGGCCTTGAGCGACGGTCTGCGGAACCCATCAGCCATTGGAGTAGCAGTAGAAAAGTTCCACGATCATCCGCTTGGAATTTCCCTCCCACACAAATGAAGAGCATCAGCCTTCATCACTTCCAACATGTTGACTCTTCAGACTTACTTATAGTCTGAGGGAGGAATTACTCATCTAAGACTGGAGGAGCTTTTTGAGCAACGGGTTGCTTCGCAGGGTGTAATTCAGGTCTTGCGTCTGATTATACACATGAAGGCATTGTTATCATTTTTATGTGCACACTTTATCATCAAGTTGAAATACATGAATGGAAACACTGAGTCACCACTTTGAGAGAGTGTGTGTCACGACGAGTTATGTGTTCAGCTAAACATGCTCCATGGAGACTTTCAATGATTTCAGTATGGAGTTGTACAATGCCTCGGAATGACCAGCGAGGGACACTGCTAACTGCAGCTCTTTTTAGTCATCAGGCTCAGGCCAACATTTTAACAGCAGCATTATGGGTTGAATTACGACATAGCTTTCGAGGATCAAGGACCATTTTTAATTCGGCTAGTAAGTCCACACGCGCAGATATGTTCAGCCTTTAGAAAAAAAATCTCCATCCACGAGTAGAGTTTAAAAAAAAAGTTCTCTGTCATGTGCAAAAACCTTAAAGGAGCAACCAGAGCTGACTTAGTCGTGCATTGTAATGCATTGGTTTATCAATATAGTGATATATTAGATGTGCAATGATGTGTATCAAATTGTATAGTCTTTAATATTTTTATTGTTACCTTATTAAACTCCATCGAGGTTGTCCAAACTCTTTCCGCACACAGAAAAATCAAAATATGAAAAGGCCATTTTAATATTTCACATTGTGTACACCAACCCAGTTATATATAGATAAAGAAAAAATATTTATAATATTTGTAAATATTTCAAATTTACATTTCCATGTAATGTTGTGACTTTATTCCAATAATATTTTGACTTTATTCTCATAATTTTATCACTTTTTCTCTCAACCTAATCTGTCAGGAATTGCTACATTATTAATTGTTTTGTTTGTTAATTTGAATTAATTCATTTTGAATTTAATGTATTTATTATGTAATTTTTTATTTCAATATGTATTTGTTTTCCTCATATTTCAGCTTTATTCTTGTAAAATCACTGCTCATTTTCTCAATTACAGTACTTGTAGTCTTAGAGTGTACCATGGGCCAATAAAATACAGTCGCTTTGGACACCCCTGAACTACACAAATCTCTATTACGGTATATTGCATTACTTATTAACCCCAGTGAGTTACTTAGTTAGCTAGTGGGATTACACAAAACTCCACTGATTGCTATTAAACTTTGTGGCTGGGAGGCACACATGTCAACCAATCTGTCCCACGCCCTGAAATACAAATGATTCAGATCAGGTCGGTCTATGACAACATGAAGCAGACATCTTCTACTTGTGCTTGTACGAAAACTTATAGCGATGCATTGGTTTTTGTTTTTCATTTGCTGCAAAAGGATGGACCAAAACAAACGTAGGTAAACCGAAGCAATTTTTCAAAGTCAGCAACGGATATGGGAAATGGGAAATGGCCTCTCACTTGTATAGTGCTTTTCCAACTTGAAAGCACTAAGTGTTGGGACACTGTTCCGCATTTACCTAATGATGCATAGGGTGCTTCGTTTGGGCACCCAACTCCATGAATTGATACAGTTCAAGGGAATGGTTGCCCATAATACCGTACAATAACTGAGACCGTGTATAAAAACAGAGGCATTTTGGTTGAATGGTCAGTGGTTTCTCACTTGTGTAGTGCTTTTCCGCCTTTAGGGAACTCTGCATTTACCTACTGACAAAGCATCAGGGGTTTTAGTGACTTGCCCAAGGATACTTCGACATGATCACGGGAGGACAGAGTATCGAACCGGCAACCTTCAGGGTGGGAGACCACTACTACGTCAGCTCTTACCACCTGAGCCATGCCGCCCCCAATGAACGAGTCATGGAAACACCCGCAAGGCACTGCCGGGATTTGAACCCAGGATCTCCTGTTTACCAGACAGGCACTTTGAGCAATGAAAAAAACTGAATCATACGGGAACCGGCGTGTTTGAAAACTGTGACTGTAAATACATTTTGGTGAGGAGCTGTACTTTTTACCTTCATCTCGGGGTGTCATAAAGCTGGTATTTGCGTAAGAATACACAAGTCAATCATGACCTCACGTAACTGTAGGGAGTTGCTGCATACGCCACAAACTCAACACAGTGTCAACAGCGCCGCACATCTGGTATTTTCCGTTGGTGATGAATTAGCTTTATTGCAAATAGTGTTTGCTTATTTCATAGATCCCCCTGAGACTCATTTCATTTTTCTTAATCAATCAACTTTCACGTTTATACATATAACATTGGGAATAAAAATGTGTTTTTCTTTGCCAGCAATCCTTTGTGTTGATATGCAGACCACGGTCTTTCCACCTTGGCTGAGGTTTGCGCTCTACAGGGTGTCTTTCTAGTTAATACTACATTTAAATTATGTTATTCTTAGAAAGATGACTCTTGTGAATACCCGCTATGGCCAGATTGCCACTATCCTATTACTGCGTGTAGAAGCTGAAGTTGTAAATAAACCTTTCATTTTGTTCTCGGAAAAGCAGATTTTTCCCATCCTTTCATGAACATTCACAGACTCCATTGGGAGCTGAGTCACACAATCTATGGGGGGGTTCAGAGGTCATGATGACGGCTGCTATGCCAGTTGTTGTAGCCGTGGGGGTGGAGTGGCTTTTCTTCAAATTTCCTTGCAAGGAGGGAGTGACTCAGCGCGATGCGGAACCCCAGTAAGCGGTTTTCCTCACTGGCCTCATGGGGAACAAAGTGCTGACTGTCCAGGCCCACACACCATCACCCACACAAAAATGTAGATGAAGTCAGCGTGGAGGCTCTGCTCTCTATCTTGATGTCTTCACCTGTCGCTGTTTCTTTTCTTGTTCAACTTGTTGATTGGAAAAGATCCATTATGGATTCCAGTCAATAAACTCTGCAGTGAAAGCCTCTAAATACTCAAATAATGACTGCCAGGGAGATAATAATCTGCATATTAAGCCATTCGTAGCCCCTTTAAGGGTGTGCATGTTCTAGTGTTTGTTAACGTTATTAAATGAAATTCCACTTGGTGTTATCGTAGGATGCTTACTTTTCAGCATAGTTCAAATTGCGATCCTTTTTTGAACGTACCACAAGCAATCATTTGCTCGAGAAAGGGGGAAATGTCAAGTTCATGGGGAGCAGCAGCATCTGAGCATCTTTCTTATTTTACATAGTCAATATGAAATTCTGTACATGAGGGATGCTTTGAATGAACAAACAATTGTTTGGAATTGTCAGAAACAAAAATGAAAGTCATATGTAGTTTGTTTTTTTTTTGCAGTAATTAAATTAAGGTGAGCAAAAGCTCTATAAAATGTATGGATGCTTTTATAATGTGAAATATGGTATTTTTTACATAGACCAACTTCAGGACCATGTTCCTCTCACACATTAGAACCAAAGCGAGTGAGCTCTTTGGCAACAAAGGTATGGAAAAACAATCTATGGAAAGAACGTTGGCTTGGAGAGCCGACATTTTAGCAAATATGTAGCCTGTTATACAAATGGACAGATGTACCCCACCTGGTTCCGCGAGCCCTGCGCACTGCAGAATTCGAGTCGAGAGCGCCAGCCATCAAGCTAAAAACCTGGGACGATTCGATGTTCAGCGCGACTCTTAAGGTGCCTGGGAGTGAGGTACCCCAGTTTATACCCCAGTAACTCACATTTAGATATTTTAATGAGTATTTTCATACCATATAACTCAAAAATTAAATTATAATTACCCCTCGCTACATTGTGCTTGGAATTTCCCAGCTTCATTCTATCATGGTTTTCTCACAATACATGCTGATGATTGCTGATTTGTGGTTGACTACGGATTTTGTTAGTCAAAATGACGCAGATTTACGCAACTTTTCTTGGCCTTAATCAGCGGTTCTCAAATAGTGGGGCTGGCCCCCCTGCGGGGGAGCGGTGAACTGAATGCAGTAATGTTTTTCACCTAATTCAGCAAAACACTGGCGATTGCAACTTTCTTTGGCTCTATTGTGGATTATTTTGCAGCCGTGATCAATACAAGCAGACACCGTAAGGGTTAGCAAAGAATTAGAGTCAGCCGCTGATGTCATAGACAAGTGATTGGAGTTTTTGTGAGGATAAATACCGATAAATATCGATACCAAAAAATCTGCTCCCGTCACCAATTTTCTATCCACAGGACAGTGCTTCTAAATTGTTTTCCATCATGCCCCCACTAGGGGAGAGAAACGTTTTCACCTATTACTGTACTATTACTACACTATTAAAAAACTGACAATAGCTATCGGTTTATCTGTACTGGACGTACTGAACTCGAAAGTGAAACCAGCAAAATGCAACAAAAATGGAGAGCAGTGAAGAATAGAAGAGTCAAAAGGCAAATTGCATCCAAATGGAGCATTTCGAAAGCTGGGGGATATTTTTCCAATGATGTATTTCACAACTGTCTGGGAGCAATCAAAATGCACTCAAATGGAAAAATGCGCTTGTAAACTGGTTGACTGACTGACACAAAAATGTAAATGCTTTTAGTTTTCCGTAAGTAAAAGGTTTCAAGCTTAAGCATGAAGTCGCGAGGATGCGCCTCCATGTTCCACCCATTGCCCATGATGTTTAGCCACTGTCTCATGTTTACGTGGGTCCTACCTTCCAGCGGTAACAACAAAGCATCCGAGACCACCCTCATATCACAATAAATATCCCATCCCAGCTGACGCCCTCAAGAGGTCAAACATTTAGCAAAATCGGCACTGTTGTGGGCTTCAAGAACCAAACACTTGCTGGCCCGCGACCAACCATTTCCACAGCTGGGTTCGTCATGTGATACATCCTCTCACCCTGGGCAGGGCAGTGAAGCCACAAAGAACCAGCAGACATTTTAAAGGATAGCCGATCCAAAATGTAAAAAGCCGGATGAGCTCAGGGGTCACCTAGACAGGTACTGGAGCTTGTCAGCTGGACGCTGCTGTTTGCTGGACTGAGGTTTCAAATCTTACAAGATCGTCCCGTGTCAAATTACCGGATTGATTGTGATTGTAGGCAACAGCTTTCTATCAGAAATCGTAAAGTATCCACGTAACCTACTATGAATGTGAGTGTGAATGTTTGTTTGTCTGCCCTGCGATTGACTGGCGACCAGTCCAGGGTGTACCCCGCCTCTCGCCCAAAGTCTGCTGGGATAGGCTCCAGCATCCCCGTGACCCTAATGAGGATAAGCGGTATAGAAAATGAATGAATGAATGAATGAAGGTTGTAACGATCCGTGGGACCACTTTTATACAGTTTGTGCAAACAAAAGGCTAAATCCAACAATTTATACTACGCTATCTGATCAAAACAGTGATCTCTCAGCAATATGCGAGAGGTTACAAAGCAAAGTGTAATATCAAATAATAAATGTCAATATTAATACATTAATTTTACTATTAAAATAGGCCAAGGGCCACTAAAAAATCAGCCGTGCCACGATCCGGCGCCGTTCTACCATGACCCGCCGGTGTATTTGCAGACATAAAAGTGAAAGCATATATTGTTCTGAGCTGTGAGTGCACATTCAGTCAACCGCCGCCGCACATAACCTGCCTCACTTGGAGTCACCACCTCGGCAATTAGCGTGTCACGGGTTGTGAGCACACAGCTAAAGCGCACTTCTCATTATAAAACATATTGGTATGCTCCCGTTAATTACATTGTTTTATTTTACTGCATAGTAACTTGTGTTAGACTCAACTCAAAACTCGTTCACCTTTTTTTTCTTTCCGACGCAGTGAGACTAACTGCTACACTAGACTACCTCCCCCTCCCTTGCTCATCCAATCAGCAGTCAGAAGACAGTCTAGATCAAGGGGTGGCTCCTCAGCCTCCTTGTCGCAGTTTCCTTCGCTAAGCGCGGTGATTTTTTTTTTTTTACACCAAAGTAGGGGAAATGTGCATTTTCAAAAAGAATATGAAATATCTGACTCGCTGCCAAGTTCGCAAATGCATCTGGACATGCACGGGAAGTGCCGCGCTAACAGGATCAATGGAATGGTTATTGATGACAATTCAGTGCAGGAATAAACGGTATTGAGCAAACAACATTGATATGCAGATATATGAACTCTGATTGACTTTTTTATCTTAAAGTTGGCTACATTTTCTTAAATATTACAAAATCAGTTCAGTGTTAAATTATTAGTTGAATTTGAACAGCTAACGATACAAAAGAGTACAGTTTTTTAAAGTTTATAAGTTATGTAATATTTTTTTTTACTGTAAGAGGAGAAAAAATAGCTCTTTTGAAGGTGAAGGTTGCCAACCCCTGGTTTAGATGCATTCACGGACTTGGCCGCGAGTCAGATATTTCAAATTCTTTTTGAAAATGCACTTTAAAAATCCCCGCGCTTTGCGCAGGGAGCCGCAACAAGGAGGCTGATAAGCCGCATGTGGATCCAGAAGCACCGGTTGCTGACAACTGGGCTAGATGGTATACAAAGGGCTGGTAATGAGTGATAATGAAAAACACCTGAGCAGACACAAACAGGTGGAAGGGTCATGGAATAAGGGGCAACCACCAGTCCTGACAGGTGGCAGGCATGACACCTCTTAAACTTTTAACTGGGGACCTCCAACCTAAACCACGGTATGCACCAAGCAGGTCTCCTTGATGAGGTAGCTCGAGTAGGCAGCAGGGGAGTTTGCGATGTTCTTAGTCTTGTTTTCAGCTGGGAAAAATACCACCATCTATCCATTTTCTACTGTTTGTACTATTCCGCTTCATGGTTGGGACTGGCACCTATTGAATGTGAAATGATCCCACACCAGCTGTACCTAAGTCAGCTATGTGGACCGCTTCACTGTTAAAGACTCCCGTCCAATCAGACTGCAACTTTATCCACATGCTTTTACCGGCAAAACGTTGTTGAAGATACCAATGTGAGCACAGCATAACACATCGTGTGTTATTGTCTGCTTTGGTCTAGACCAGGAAACCAGATTTGTGTAAACACAACTGGGCTCGCAGACCAAAAGAGAAATCAAATCCAAAATGTTTACCAGTAAGAGTATATCAGTCTCAGTAAAAGGAAATCATTTTGTAAATATTTATTTTTTCGGCACAAACACATGGACTCACGCAGAGCAGACGCCTAGTGAATGGGTTTGGGTTGTAAAGCAGTACAGAAAGTGTGCTGGATTACGACCATTGACTGGCTCTTTTTCACAGAGGGAAAACTCACACCCATTTGTACTTTTTTTTACAAGGTCAGCTGGAGAGTTGTTGGCTCTGCTTCTGACACATTTAAAGAAGAGTCCTGCTCTGCTGTTGCTTTTGGCATCAAACTGGACAGCAACCCACTGTACTGTCTGCATTCGGACTGAATACTTGCCCAATGGCGATCACGCTCCCCTTTATGTTCAAAAGGTCATTCCTCTTATAGTTTTGATTGGAATCAATCTGTTTTAAGGGTGATTGCTGCAAGCATATTAAATTGTGTACTATTTATTTGAAAACAATAACTTGCTCTAAATTATCTATTGGTGTTTAAAGTGATAAAATATTATATTGGTCTTTGCACAGAAAATGTGGTGTTTTGAATGGTCTTATAGCCGATTTGGTGCATTGCCTGAACAACATCAGAATAAACCTCACAAAAAATAATCCATAGACTGCCATTTGATCCCAAAGTAGATGTAATACACCTGACATGACCCAATACGGTGCTATTTTGGGTACAATTGGTGCACTACTGGCATTTTATTGAGTCCGCCTGAAACAGTGCCCAGGATGCGATACTAAATCTTGATCGTAGGTTTCCAATGTATCATCAACGGCTTACAAAATAAATGTGTTGTTGCAACACAGCTTGACTGTAAATCAATCTACTGCATGTGCATTTTGCCCTCTTTGAAGCGTTGTCAGCGCTTAGACTTGCCGGTGCTGATGTCATGTCGTAAGGGCTATCTACTTCTGCAACTTCTGCTACTTCTGCAACATTACAACACTGTTAACTTCTCCATTTAATAAGACCCCACCCCACCCCCGCCGCCTTCAGTGCACATCAATATCTTAACAATAAATCAAGCTAAACACTAAAATACATGACATGAATGTATCATCCTACTGATCCAGGTGTATCTAACCGCAGCTTTTATCCCTTTAAAGACGTGGAATAACACAGTCATAAAACCCAACACCTGTTGATGCTTTGGATGGAAAAAACAAATACACTTATTCCGGGCTCTAAGATGAGCATGCCTCACGTTGAAAGGATGCAACTAAGTAAAATGTTGCCTTACAATCCTTATTCACAAATGAAATACTGCTTAAAACTAAGCAGACGTTGCCGGTGAGGAAAAGACGTGTGGTCCTCTTTTTTTTTTGAGGGGACAACTGGAGATAAAACAGTGAGTTCCAACCACAGACTATAGAGCGGCCCACTACCACAAAGTGATCACAGATGCAAGTTGGACTGTCAACAGACAAAGAAATCAGCAAAAAGACACCAGCAATAAAGATGTTTGTTGTTTAAGTCACTTTCGAGGAAACTCTGCGTGATTGGATGTGATGGAAAAAGTGGGAACCAGCATTCCCACGGAGAATTGACAAAGATCAGAGTTGGATCTGTTTTCCAACAACATTGCTAGCTGTTAACACAAAATAATTGTAGATGTTGCTATACGGAGGAGCCTGTGCTCTGGGACACTGGTTATCTTCAGATGTGCTGGGGATTTTCAATCAGTTTTTCCCATTGGATGAATGGATTTAGAAGTACAGGTGGTCTTTGGTTTGTTCCTACGACAAATTTCCAAATCATAGTGAAGGTCAGCACTCTCATCCACTCCCGATCAAAATCTTAAGACCTAGAAGTGACCTTTGCGCATTTGGATCTTAATGAGGTTTTAAGTAGAGCTACAATATGCAAAAACAAGAAGGGGGAGTGTGACAAAAAGCACTTTGAAAAAGTTATTGATTGAAAACAACAATTAAACTGAAATAGGCTGTTTATCAGCTGATCAAAAGTTTGAGACACTAGCTCCAAAAATGACAAAAAACTCTCCAAACCAAAACAAAAGATTAGGACCCGTTTACACTTTGCATCAATCATGGGACATTGAAAGGTGGAAAAAAGTTTTGTTCTCTGATGAGAACAAATGTAGATGGCTTCCAACGTTATTGGCATGACAAGGAGATCCCACCTAAGATGTTTTCTACCCGGTACAGTGGAGGGGGTCCATCATGATCTGGGGTGGAACGCTGGAGATTCAGGTGGTGCAGGCTCGTCAGACGGCACCTGGTTTCGTGCAGATGTTGCAGCGGGCATCCCTCCTGACTGAGGGTCCTCGTTTGTGTGGTAACAAGTGGGTTTTTCACCAGGACAACGTTGCAGTTCACAATGCTTGCTTGACAAAGGACTTCTTCAGAGAGAATAACATCACTCTTTTGGACCATCCTTCATGTTCCCCTGATTTAAATCCCATAGAGAACATTTGGGGATGGATGGCAAGGGAAGTTTCTAAAAATGGGCCATCAGTTCCAGACAGTTGATGCCCTTCGTGGAGCCATCTTCACCACTTGGAGCAAAGTTCCTATTAGCTTCCTGGAAACACTCGCATCAAGCAAGCCCAAACCAATTTTTGAAGTGATTAAGAAGAACGGTGGAGCTACTCATTACTGAGTCCTACTGAGAACATTTCTGTTTTCAATAAATTCATTTTTCAAGTGCTTTTTGTCACACTCCCCTTTCTGGCTTTTGCATATTGTAGCTCTACTTAAAACCTCATTAAGATCCAAATGTACAAAAGGTCAATCCTAGCAATTTTTCCACTGGTCTTAAGATTTTGATCGGGTCTGTATATAAATTATTACTAAAGTCACTCACACTTTACACAGAACACACAACGAAATCCAACCAATTTTTGGGGTATCCAACCCACGCCCAACCAGAAGACAGTCGTTACAGGCTGGATGCTGCAATGGCAGTAGGCGAAGGTGCCGGGCGTTGGAAGTCATTGATGGGCATATGCTGATCACGTGATTTTTTTTAACGGAAATATTGGTGGTCGATTGATCGTAAAACACTTTATACTACGTAAATGAAACAAAAGTTCAAAAAGGAGAACAATAAAATGTTGCTGCTTAGTTATTACTGTCACTTTCATGGGAGCAGATCTTTTAACATGCCACAGAATACTGTAGCAACCTGGCAGTTTAGTGCAGATTTAAAGAGATTTGCCATTTCCAACATGCCATGAGTCCTGGCTGTGCGTGTGTGTGTGTGGGTGCGGGTTAAGGAGGACGGTTGCATGCATGGTGTTGGTTTGGTGTAGTTCAACCGACAGTAGCCTGTTTTGGTTTGGCAATTAAGAGATAGTAGATCAACCACGTGATTCTAAATCAACTGTGTGATCCTGCCAGCCTAATTGGGCACATGTGTCAAGGTTTTACACCATAAGCACTGCTAACTATTTAAAAGCAAAACATTCCATTCCATTTTCTTTCGCTTATCCGGTTCCGGGTCGCGGGGGCAGCAGTCACAGTAGGGAAGTCCAGACTTCCCGGTCTTTTCTAATTTGAAATCACGCAGGAAAAACAAATCACAGCCATCCAAAAATTGTAAAAATGTGCATTTAAAACACACTTGACCCCTGAATGCCATTCTTTTCCAATAATCCATTTGACCCACTGCTAATACTGAGCAGGTTTGCCAGGAAGGATGTTAAACAAGAGGCTTGATGCACACTCAACTAATCCTAGTCTAACTTCTGGTCTGTTCCTGCAAACAGACATACGGTATGTTACCAAAGTGCTGGTTAAGCTTAGACCCTGATAAATCATTTGTGTTCTCCAGTGGTTGGCAGTGCCATTAAGGAAAGGACAGCTTAACAAGCTATTTCCAAATGTGAACATTTTCCAGCTTTTTCTGTCGTCAGACTCACCAATTCTTAGTAGCCTTAGTCTTCAGTAATATACATTAAATTGATTGATTACGATGATTATAATGAAGTCATTCTCTATGGTTTTTACTCATCATTGAACAGAGCCAGTTGATTTGGCTTAGGCATCTATTACAGATCTGCAATTGACTGGCGACCAGTCCATGGTGTACCCCGCCTCTAGCCAAAGTCGGCTGGGAGAGGCTCCAGCATACCCGCAGCCCTAATGAGGATATGCGGCATAGAAAATTGATAGATAGATGGCAAATGGATTACAGATAGATGTTCCAGCTTTGCCCAGCTAGAATGAGGTTTTGGGACAGAAATTGAGGTGGACTGGGAAGTCTGGTCATTCCTGCCCTGGGACGCAGACAGGTAGAAAATATTAGACAATTGTTTGGCGCTGGCCGAGTTAAGGTGTCAAAAAAATTGGGAACTTCATGCACAAAAGCCGTTCAAAATCCCAACTTCCTGCCACCTTTAAGGGCAATTTTTCTCTAGAAATATTGGTTACGTACCAAAACTTAACAAACATCTCACCTCTGGTTCCTGTGTCGTTCTGTTTTTACAATCCTTTTTGTGACAGTTTTTAAACATTATTGAATATTCCTACATTGGAATTTGTCTTTGGTTATAGATACCCTTTTGTAATTTATCAATATTTTATCCATATAGAGGAGGCATACTTTAAATGTGTTCCTATTATAAGGCATCTTTGAGTAAACCTCCAGTCGAGTAACACTCGGGCATCTCATTGCTGGGTTCACGTGTCCTGGTTTTTTTGTAATGCTCTCCGTAGGTACAGTAGATCCTAACTTTTAGTAGGGGTTCTGTTCCTTGCCTTAGTCGATTTGCTTGTCTTAGTCTTAGTAGTATCAGGGGTCAGTTCTAACTATCTGCTTTAGCAAGGAGGTGGGTTTTGAATTGACTTTTGTCTGTCCCCCGGATTGAGTTGGGGAGATGGTTTCATAACAGAGGAGCCTGATAACTGTAAGCTTTACCATCCATTCTCCTTTCTACAAATTCTAGGGGTAACAAGTATTTCTAAACTCTGTGAGTGCAGTGTTCTACTGGGTTGATAGGGTTCTAGGAGTTCTAAAGGATATACTGGCGCCTGACCGTGTAGGGCTTCATATGTAAGGACAATTAAACGTAAGTACGTTCCCTCCAGCCTCTCCTTCTAGCTTAATGTTCTCTTCCCATTTCAGTTCAATATTTGCAATAAAAGTGACTGTTGGACCTATTAGATTCAATTGGATCTGTTGCCATTGGTTACTGAAGCTAACAAGATGAAACTGATGAATGGGAATGATGATCACTAGTGCAGATGATTCGGAGTCAGTGGTTAGCACGACAACCACGCAATGTGTTGTGGGGCCAACTCCACTTTACTCCAAAGCGACCAGCAGTAGTACGAGGCTCCCCTGCTTTGCAGGCTGCTGGGTAGTCCCAACTAGCTGTGGCGTCTACATAGTTGCTTGACTGCAACTGTAATTCCAGTTGCAAAAAGTACAATAATATACATATAATTGTGTTGCACGTCCGGATTTTTATATTAAAGTTTCACTTTTGCGTCTCACAGCAACCATGATGCGTTCAAGGACCGCGGCACAAAGTGAGAAATTGCAACACCAAAGTGTCAGTGAAGCACAAAGAATTTAATATGTCAAAATGCAGACCTTTTTTAAAGGTGCACATTTACCTGTGTTATTAGGTATTTTAAAATTGCTGTGGACTTGGTGAATATTTTTAGCGGAAAAAAATGCCTATTTTTGGAGAAAAAATTACAATTACAAAGTTACAAAAATCTGTGAATTTCTGGAGCTGTGGATGTGAAACCTTGAAGAGCTTGGTCTCCTTTAAAATGCTCACCTGGACACGTAATAGTAAGAAAGTGCACAATAGCGTCCATAGTCTACTCTCTTGTCTCCAATTTGTCAGTTTGTCACCATGAACGTATGTAAAAGAACTTGATAGTCTGCCCTGGAGGTCTGTTTGGGTTTTGTGGATATTTTTTCAAGATTGCGTATTGATATCAGACTACACATCCACAGGGGTCCGTTTTTCTCCACTGTTATTTTCACGTCAGCTCTTCTCTGTATGTCATGTGTTTTCACAGATTTTTCTCCCTCCTGTGTAACGTCAAATAAGAAGCAGCTGTACAGACACTTATATACCTCTAAGTAATACCAGCTACCAGGAAAAATAGACCTTTTTGGGGGGTTCCCAACCAGGAGTGGACATAGCATTTCGGTAAGTGGGTGGTACAGTATGTGATATTATATTTAGTATATAAATGTGTGTTCTCCTCAAACTAACAAATCTAGTGCTCATACTCACCATACGCATACTCATCATCACGGGCTGAAACGGATGGGGGGCAAACAGGCAAAGCTGCAATGACACGCCGGTACAATCAGAACAAAAATGCTCGCATGTGGACTCTTTGATCACTTTGGGGTAAAAAGTTGCAGAAACCACCAAAAGCACTGAGAAAGGATGGCTACTGAACCTGTTGCTGTGCTCGAGTGGAGCCGATAGACCACTTTGCCAAAAGCCTGTTTATTCTCCATATATTTACATATAATTACTTTTCTTTGGGAAAAAACTTTGGAAATAACATTTTCGCTAAGCATTGACGATTACCATCAATCCATCCATTTTCTTCCGCTTATTGGAGGTCGGGGGTCCTAAGCAGGGAAGCCCAGACTTTCATCTCCCCGGCCACTCCATCCGGCTCCTCCTGGCTGGTGTTTCCAGGTCAGTTGAGAGACATGGTCTCCCCAACCTGTCCTGGGTCTTTTCCCAGGCCCCCGACCGGTCGGACATGCCCTGAACACCTCCTCATCATTACTACCTCCCTAATGATTACTTGATTGTTAATTAGGCATTTGGTTAGATGCAAAAGTTTGTTGTTATCAAGAGAGAGTATGTCATTGCAGCCTGAAAGAGATTTATTATTCTAGTGTACAGTTGTGTAGGGGTGGGCAAACTTTTTGACTTGCGGGCCACATTGGGTTAAAGAATTTGGCGGACGGGCCGTCTATGTATACTGTATGTGGCATCAAACACAACAATGTAGTTGCTCAAAAACACAACACATAAATCAGCTACTTGATAAACAACAACTAAAACATAACATGTAACTTCAAACTGTTATTCCCAAATGCCCACAAGGCATGCTGGGTAGTCCAGCTGCAAGAAACACTCGGTCTCAAGCAGAACTTTATTTTATGTCACAAATATGTTAACTCCTCCTTGTTTACTTCTCTGACGACCTCCTCAGCATGTGACAAGCTACGGCAGGAATATATTTGGGGTTTTTTTTGGCATGGCTATCATGTGTAGATTTTTGGTTTGTAAGCCCACACGGCGCAGAGTAGTTTCCACGGTTGTTGGTAATGTTCAGTGCGACGCACAACCGCCAGACTTGATCGCCTGGAACGACGGGCTTTTATTGCAGGTCTGAATGATCTCCTAAGAGGTACATCAACAGGCTCCTCTCTACAGTACAGCACTCTGAACCCCTCACGTCACTTCCAGCTCCCCTTAGGAACACATTCATAGCAACACACACACACACACACGTGTGAGTCTTGACCACCACTTATTTATTCTTGCTCGGTCTATCTAATTCATGGTTTTTCATCTTCAAACAGGCTTTTTAAAGATGCACAACGTGACATTGACATCAGAAATATAATCGACCAACTTTCAAATTTGCAAACTTTTTGTATTATGTTCAGTGAAAGACTGAGCGGGGAAGTTTGGGCAAGACATTTTCAGCTTTTACGGTGGTGATCTTGACCTCGATATCCGCCCTCGCTCTTTATCGCCGGCATTTACGCTGTTTCGACTTTCATCTCGCCACAAATTGTTCCCTCCTTCATCTATCTCATATTTCGCCAATTGGATATGGGTCATTTGTGAAAATGTTTTTCCAGGTTTGGTATCAGCTCCATCTAATTTCTGTGGTTTCCTCGCATAACTTCATCACTAATACCCCGAAGCAGGAAATGTGCTCAGATGACTGAAACTTAAAGTGAATACTTTTTTTTTTTTTGCCACCAATGAACAGTGACATCCAGGAGGGTCTCAAATAAATCAAAGCCTTAAAGCCTATTCCTAAATGTCAAATTGTGAGCATTAAAGCAAAATACAAGAACAAGCACCAAAGCCCGGTTCCCAGCAAGAGTGGAAAAAAGTTGAAACAAAAGCAACATTTTCAGTAGTTTTATTGAAAAATGCCTCTTCTTTTGTTCAGAAATAAATAAGAAAATAAGGCTGCGTGGAATTCACAACACGTGCAGTTAAAGCATGAGAACAGCAATTCTATGTCCATAGTCTTGCATTCAAATCTAACTGCAAAATGAAAACAAATATATTCTGACTTACACATTCTCCGTAAATTATACAACACAAACATGCAATTCCACATCTGGTAACAAAAACAAAAAATAACTTTTGTTGAAAAAGTTGGCGAGTTACAAGTCAGACTATTATTTGCTTTTATAGGCCATACAAAACATAATGCTGAACAAACCTTTAGGGGCTGCAATGAAAGAGCTTTTAATTCCGACAACAGCTTTACATAAAAATGGACAAAAAGAACACCTGGTGGTTTAGCAATTCATGATGTTCTTTCTCTCCACTTCTTTTCACAGGGATTAGTGCATTCGACATTGGAGTCCGATATTACAATGAGACATTACAAGGAGCTCTACGCATGATGAGCCATGATGTATTGCTAAAATTCTCATGTCAAAACAATATATGTTCAATATAATTATGAGTGTCAAACCCATAGACGTATGTTCTGAATAGCACTTTATCCTCACATAAATGGATAGTGAAAGTCAATAATACACTTTCACTATGATGCTAGTGTCTCTGTATTGTCTCTTGATAGCGATCGCTTTCTTCGCTGGTTTCGCGTGTAACCTGATGAATTTACTGTCTCAAACTCTCCAGCGGGCTCCACAGGTAAAGACGCTACCTCCGGTTCCGGCTGGTAGTTGTTGGCTATAGAAAATATTTGGGCCAATCAAACAAGGGTTGCACAATTTCACAAATGGTGTAGCGCAATGCCCTGTGTTATACATTTGCTTGAATGCAAAGGAGTATTCGGGCCACAATGAAAAGAAAAAAACAGTAATGATACTATGAGAACAAAGTAAAATTGCAAGACAAAGTTGTAACATTACAAGAATAAAGTCATAAAGTTTATGACAATAACATTTGCAGTTTTTAAGTATGATGAGAATTTTGTTTTGGGAGAATTTACAAGAAAAGTTGCCGTTTTAAAATATTACAACCAAAAAAACTTTAATTTTACAGAAATAAAGTTGCAATCTAAGTCATCATTTTATGAAATACATTTGATTTTATTTTACAAGAATATAGTTGTAATATTACAACAAAAAAAAAAAAAAAAAAATTTAAAGAAAATAACAAAAAAAAAAAATTAAAAATTAAAAAAAAAAAAAAGAATTTACAAAAAAAAAAAATAAAAAAAACAAAAAAAAATAATTTAAAAAAAATAAATTTTTTTTCTCCTGGAATATTTAGAACCTGTTTCTGTAAAAGTAACAAAAATAACTTGGTTTTATAACAAAGAATAGAATTTAGCATTATTTTTTCCGATGGACAAGTCATCAATTTGTCAAATCACCAAAATCATATAAGACGTTTGACATTCATGAAAAAGCCCTTTTGCTATCAAAAGAAGTGTTCTTACCGATGAATTTAAAAAAAGACGACCTCATTCTTGTAATTGCAGGGACTAATTTTTTCTTGAAAAACATGACTACATCCTGTACTGTTACAACTCGTTTTTCCTGATATTATTGCTCGCTCACGTTCGCATAGTAGAGAGTAGAAAACCAACCAGGCAATTAGCAAGAGAGCAAGACTGAGCACTAATTTGTCCACCGACATACACGCAAAGTAAAATAATACAAAGAACATGATGGTTAAAAGTACACATGGAACATGCTTCAGTCTGGTGATTTTGTAAACAGAGGTTATTGCTGGTGTAAGTAAGCGGGGGTGTTATGAGGCACAAGCTCAGTACAGATGTTAACTTGGGTTTTAGTGACGTGTCCGAGTTCATACATCATTTACAAGGCACAACATTAGTTTTTATTTACACTCTCACCTCCACCATGTACACATTATGAAATCCTCTTTGTTAGTAGTTGTGTTGGATGGTGTTTGTTCATGCTCCTTCCTCGGTACAAATGTCTCTTTTTTTTGGTTCCCAGCGGTTTTGTGGTTCAAGATGCAAACAGGCCAGCAGGTTGCCATCATGGTAGCTTATAGCTGTGAGATGATGTTAGTGCCAGTCCACTTCCATTCTGGTTTTTGGCTTTTTGTAATGTTTGTTTTAATGTTCATTAATTACGTCCACGGGCAAAACATCTCAGAAACAGGACTTCAAAGTGTAAAGCTGCACAGTTGACTCAGAGCGTTTACTATGCCAAACCTGCAAATAGGTCAGAGAGGGGGTGAGTTGTCTCTGTGAAACAAAGTTAATAAACTCTACGCAAGGAATCATACTCCACCAGAGTGATTTACATGCGTGTTTTCAGGGACTATGCGGGTTGTGGAACTGACCGATCGCTAGACGCTTCCCAGTCGGGATTGTCCCATACCTGGCTTTGCTGAGCACAACGAGCCTGGCTTTAGATCTTGCATATGGGGCTGTAGTGAGGGTTAAATAAGGCTATCCAAATCATGGTGTTGCATGTGACTAGATGGAGGTTTTTTCCCTACATCTGCCCAAAATGATGGACTTGGCCAATTGTTCATTATAGAGTGGAACCTCATCAAGTCATACATTTAGCCACATTTCTGGCGAAAAATATCATAAGAAGGGCTAATTTGGCTTTTTTTTTTGTGTGTCAGAAAGAATATCAAACAAGATAAAATGCTGCACATATTGA
This sequence comes from Oostethus manadensis, assembly GCA_024372805.1. Taxonomy (NCBI): domain Eukaryota; kingdom Metazoa; phylum Chordata; class Actinopteri; order Syngnathiformes; family Syngnathidae; genus Oostethus; species Oostethus manadensis. Next base: position 6,067,184 of record QODF01000007.1, read on the forward strand.
TATCAATATAAAGCAACTCACTATCACGTAACCAAAGGCTTATTACTCGCACACCAATAGGCACAGAAGCACATTTTTACTATGCTGAAAACAATTACGCCATACATCAAGGATTGAGAATGGTAATGTCTTTCTCAAAGTCAACTCACCTTTAACAAGGGCCCCGGGGCCCACTCTAGTGTCTATAGTGGGTAACTTCTTTTTTACATTTGCATCAACAGTTAAGAATGTGACTGACAGTTTGACACTGGAACAGATCATTTCTATTAAAACTTTTCCCAATGGGGAAAAAAATGTTTTAAAATACAAAAATTGTCTTAAAACGGATTAGGTACGACTTTAGCGGTTCCACTGTGTAATACTTTCATAATGCCATAGTCAATACTGCTCGTTCTCATAAAGGTTGTGGGTGAGCTGGAGCCTATCCCATCTGGCTTTGGGTCAGACGGGTTGTACATCCTGGACTGGTCACCAGTCAGTTTCCAAATGTCATAAAGTTCAGAAATAATTTCATAAATATGACTAAAGGTCGTGATGTGAGGTTAGAGTTTAGTAGTACAGAAAATGGATGGAGTTTAGCGAATGGTCAGTTTCATTTCATTATTCATGTATTTTGTTTGAACTACGACAGCACATGCATGTCTATGAATGTCATAGACGGAGTTGCGTGTAATTAGTGTGCTATGTGACGTAGTAGCATGCGGGAGCTACACAGTGGAGTGCTTACCTGTGTACCCTTGTCCATTGTAAGGGATGCCGACACACTGAGAGGAGTCGCAGTATCCCTGGGGTCCCGGTGGTCCCCTCACACCGGCATTACCTTGACGGCCTGGAGGGCCACGAGGCCCAGCAGAGCCAGAAGAACCCGGAGGTCCCGTTCTGGAGTCCCCTTGTGGTCCTACAAAGAGGCAAAGGAAGACAATCTTCTTATGACATGGCTCGTAAATCTTGAGTGCAAACGGTGGTCGTTTGCTCGATTGCCAAGCTTGACCCTCCCCCCTTCTCGAGAAACAAAAAAAGTTGAGTGGAACTTTGTGAAGGTGCCGCTCTTCCCCACCTCCCCCAGCTCCATCTGTCTAGACAGTGAGAACTCAGCATGGAATTTTCCCCCTTGCTCTTTTCTCTGCCTTAAGTGAACCCATGTGTCGTCCAACGAAGCCACCAAAGAAAGCTCGTTGTGCAAAGATCTGATTCTTTCTCATATGCACGTACAAACACACACGCACTCACTGAACTGAGTCATCAAAGCGGACTTCCTCCCACAGGTCTTGAGTTGTGTCTGACATGATTCAGCTTTTGGTGTTGCGAGGTCTAACTCAGCAGAGCCCTTGTGTGGTTTCCAAATGGCTTCCTGCGACCAAACGGACATCTACAAAGGTCGGCAGTGTGATGCAGTTTTTCTCTCGTGACCTGGACTGACATCTGTAAAGTGCCAAAATGTACCGTGGAAATTGTAGTGGCTAAATTTACATGAGGGTTATGGTATGTAGTATTTGAAATGTGCACACTGTTTGGAGAAGCCTTATGCACATAAATCCAAGGGAATGGTTTGGGAAAATCTTTGGGATCTTTCCAAAAACTTTATGTGATGCAGCTGCCTCAATTATGTTGCCTGCAGCAAATACATTTTTGGTGAAAATGTTCACCTCTTGCTGGAATCCCATTTTAATTGGACAGAGGGGACTAACTCGGTGTCCTCATAAGCTCTGTAAAAAGGAAAACCTAGTCACTGTGCTGGTGGGATTTAGTGTAAACATAATGTTGCACGACTGTTGGAGACCAGCAGCCTGGCTGCAGTTGCTGGAGATGATAAACAGAAGACCTATATGCTTATGTTGCTTGCCTCAATGGGATGGAGGATTCAACAATGAAGGCCACTGTGAAACTAAAAAGAGAGGAAGGCATTGTCTTACCTGGTAGTCCAGGAGCACCTCTTTGTCCTCTTTGTCCGGTACCTGGAGATCCCCTCTCTCCCTTCTCACCTGGTATACCTACACAAATAAGCAACAGGAGTCTCAAAATGATGAAACATATGGAAAAGAAGTTAAGTTGAACCATGTGTAGCCTAACACCAGAACGGTTCTTATGTAATTGCTTCACAATTTGCATGACCTTAAACTCAACTTCTACATAGTTGCCAGACAGTTCAAGTACCTCTTTCTCCTTGACTTCCAGGTATACCGGGGCTGCCTGGGAAGCCGGTTCGTCCGGGTTGTCCGGGCTCTCCCCGGGATCCCGGATTGCCAGGTGGGCCAGGTGGACCCGCTGGCCCTGGAGTGTTGCTCCGGTATCCTGAAGGAATCTGGTTGAGCATCACGTCGATTCTGCTCATCTGACCTGGAAATAAAGAAGAAAACTAGTTAAGTGAAAAATATATTCAAATTATGCCTATGAAATGATTACAACTCTTAAATAGATTAATCACAGTTTTCTAATTCACGAATCATGAGGGCTGACCGTTTCCAACTGTTTTTGAAATATGCCCATTTTTAGGAACAAGCCAAAAGATGCCACGCATGTCAATGGCCGTCTCTTTGATATAAACAGAACGCTTGAATCGCACTCCAGCTGTATTATTATGAGCTATGAGGGGTAGTGTTCAAAGACACCGTGTCACTTAAGTTGTTTTTAGTGTATTTTCTGGGACTTCTGAGCATATGTCAATGCAGTACTTCCAATTCTGTTTATTTAAACCACACACATACATGCATGAAAAATGCTGTGATGTTTCGGCGTTCCGCGTCCTTGTGTGCACTCTGCAGTTGCGCAGTGAGAATGACGAAGTGTCGTTTCGAGGCTGAACGAATGAATTGCTTGCAAATCGGAGATTCTTTATAAGGTGTTGAAATTGCACTGCTGTTGACGTGCATGGGTAAATTACATCAAATATTAAATGCCCCCAAATAAAAATATGTTTTGCTTACTGTTCACAAGCTGTTCGCAAACTTGTCTTGCGATGGAGCGCATCATGTTTTGGGATGCAAAGTCTCCCTGAAATCAGAAGAGTTCATTCAATCATTTTCTCATTAACGGTGATAAACGGGGATAGAGTAGAAGCATCCATGCATACCCTCTCTCCCTTTTCTCCTTTCAGGCCAACAGGTCCCTTTTCATGAAAGAAAAATCATGTTTAAATGTGCTATGTGTATACTACCACCATGTTTGTCAGAATTACACATACTGGGTTTCCTGTATCCCCTGTTTTTCCTGGTTTCCCAGTAATTCCTGGTGCACCTGGAGTCCCTGGAGTTCCCTAAAAGAACATCAGACAAATGCAGACATATAAATAAACAAAAATTGGGTTTGTTTGCAGCACAGAAGCAGTCTTTTCCTAACTATTGCATGACGAGTTTGTTGGTAGGGGTGTACACATAACATCGGCATCGGCTCACATGTTGCCAAGGGCCATAAAGAGGAGATGGAAACACACTTGATGCCCAAACATCCTCTGCTAATGGCAGTAATGATGGCACATAATGAATGTGGATTCTATGCTGGCATGATGCCTGTCTGCAGCAAGGCTTGATTTAAATAGACTCAGGTGTCCTTAAACCACATAAAAAATGGGAAGATGCATGCAGCGTCTTTGCAGCAGCAGAGGCACAAATAAAAGCAGTGGTTGCACACAAGGATAAAAGCACATTTAAAATCAACACACGCTTACCATTGGCCCTGGAGGGCCTCTGGGCCCAGATGATCCATCCTTTCCTGGTGGGCCCTGGGTAGAAACAGAATACAGTCATACATGAGCTACAACACACTAGGGACCCTGTCCATGCAAGGCATCAGTGCCATGACTTTTTGTTCTGTTCTTTTTTGAGTCTGTTTTTCAGTAATGTTCTTTTTAAAATAGTGCCTTAGTTTGGCTGAGTGAGATCTAGCGAAGAAAGCTCGGTGTCTTTGTATGCATAAATAAATGATCAACATTACAATGTGCTTAAGTGAGTGTAGGATCCAACAGGTTTTGGAGGAGGACCTTACCCGTGCCCCGCTTGGTCCAACCGGGCCCAGAGGACCACGTGGTCCAGGAGGACCCTGAGAGAAAAATGCAGATACACTCAATCAACGTGCAATGATCAGGAACAACCTATTCATGCAGTTACCAAATGGACTCTGAAGAACAAAACCTTAGTTTTTAAGCCAAAGACAACATACAACTTCAGACTCAAAGCAGTCGACAGACAATATCCAATAAGAACATGTACATCAATGGTGTTAAAATAAAAACCACAAAGTATTCGAATGGCTTGGCTATTGGTTCGTGTCCTTTGTGGAATAAACTGTATGCTGACCAGTAGGTAAACAATAATTCCAATCTTTGGAAAATCATTCCCATTTTGTGTTTAGTACATTTTGAATCTACATAACTAGTGGGTGTCATGACGAAGGGCAAAGAGCAAAGATGTTGCCCACGGATGGATTCTCACTGAGGTCCTACACAATTATATAGGAATACTCGTAATGCTCCTATGGAGACTATATGCATCAAGAGTCGCGGCTCTTCCGCCCCGTCAAGGACTGGTCTTCGGCCGCTGTGCACAATGGAAATGCGGAAGTGTCCTCGCCACCGACCCCGGCTACCCTCACAGCTGTTTAGCAAAATGAAAAGTCATACTGTACGGCTGTAGGACAGTATGATTTTCCACTGTATGAGTATATGGATTGGTAATGCTATATCATAAATAATTCAAAGACGCCACCACCAACCACAAAATCTACAGGCTGACATCAAATATTTGTCAAGGACAGTCGAAATTATGTCTTTATCACTTTTAGTTACAAAGCCGGGAATGAACATGTTCCATTCCCTAGTTTCCCCTTGGGTAACCTGAGTCCGCACTTTAACTGCATCGCTGGTCTATCGTTTGTCAATCATTGCTCCGTTTTGAGTGTGTGGGTGTCCCTGAGGATGGAGGGTAATCCTCCCACTCCCGAGTGTGGTTTCCATCTTTGCAGCGTCAACTGAATCCAGGCTCCAGTAGAAGCAGTTCTCTCAATGGATACTCTCTTGTTTTCTATGTATTCATAAACCACAAAAAGAAAGGGGGGGCCACTTACTTGCAGACCAACTAGACCGGGGTCTCCACGATCTCCCTTTGGTCCAGGGCGACCCTGGTGGTGGAAAAGAAAAATACTTGTTTTGATTTTTACTCTGAATCCCAGCCACCGTTGTATGGAAAATATTCCAGAATTTCAAGATACACTGCACATTGCTGCATGTACAATTACACTCATTGTAATGATTATACAGTAAGACATAATGGTGTATGTGAACTTACAGGTTCTCCAGGTAGCGACAATCCATTAGGACCTTGAGGACCTGGTGGTCCCATTGGGCCAGAAAGTCCTGGCTCACCACGTGGACCCGCTGGACCCTGCAAAGATGTACATCTCAGATGCTAAATAGGACAATTCTTTCAAAAGAAGACAATGTTCATCATAGAATCGACTTAAATGTAGAAAACTGATTTTATCTGTTTGTGGCTCTGGCTTCTTGAAGCTACTTGACTCCTATTAGTCCAAGCTGAATGAGAATACACAGCAAAAGTGTTTGATAACTCAATTCAGATGCTGTTCCTTCGGTTGGTGTGAGTGAACATATGGCTGCAGACTACTAACAATTTCCGGAAAACCACACCAATGAGATTTGACATTCCTAATGTGGGAATTTTCTTTTGCATTGGTTGCATTCTTTATTTGGTTAGGACTAAATTTAAAAAAAATTAAAAAAAATAACTATAAGATGTTAAAAGCCAAGCAAGGTTTCACTTACAGGTTTGCCCGAATCTCCTCTATCTCCTCGTGGTCCCTTAGAACCGGGACCGCCCTAGAAAGGCAAGCAGCCAAAAGACACCGTGTGAGTGCAACAACTGGAGCAGATTCCAAGAGGTCTAAAATCCACAGCCATACAAATGATCTTCGCATGAGATGAGTGGGGTTACGAGCTCACATTATCCAGACTTGTGTAGTTTTTCCAGCAGGCACTTATCTATTGACACTACCCCCTAAGCCCACATTTCATTACATGTCACTGGCCTCATCCTCAATTGCGCTGCTCAAAAAAAAACAAAATATCTCCCGAGGCAAGGGACATCCTCAAACTTCAGAAGATCAAATTGCATCGCAGGCAGACGCAAGTCAAGCTGATCTTTGTACCACCATTAGAATGTATGGCATTATCATCATCCTCATAACATGTTTGCCATATGAGAAAAGCATTCTATCAGATGCAGAGGAAATTAAGACATGATAGAGGAAAGTGGGACGTGCAGTGTCTTTACCGGAGGACCAGGTGGCCCCTGGGGGCCAATGCTATCCTGTGTGCATGTGCAGGAGTGGGGAAGGGCCGGGCATTTTGCCTCATCTCGCTGGAAAAAGAAATAAAAAGGGAATGGATTAAAGGAGGGGGATACATGTGCATTATAAGCAGTAAAAACACAAAACTGTGCCTTATATTGTATTCCGTGCTAAGGGATTGTTAGGAAATCAAATGGTGGTTGTCCTTAAAACTCACCATGACTGTTTGTGACCTTATGTGGGACTTGGAGTGAATTGAATAAATGTGCATCTGATATTTAGCAACCGGATCTGTGCTTTACTGTCAGTCCTAATGCTGTAGAACCGAAGAAGCACTCCTCTTCAGGGCCGATGACCAATGTTTCTGAAATTACCTCAACAGAAGTCAAGAGTCCCCGAGGTCATCAGAACCGAATGTTCAGACTGCTGAGTTGTCAAAATATTGTGCAAGCTCTCGCTCCTTTGCGAGCATCTTTGTGCATTTTTCGCGTCGCTACGTTCAAAAGAAGGGCCGACCTTAATCGAGAAAGGTAGCTCAGAAGGTCGCTCGTATTACGAATGGTCAAAAAAATGTCACGTTTGAGGCGCAGTTACAATTACACGTATGTGTGTGTATGCACGCACGTGCATATTTATGTTATATGTTTATGTACTGTAATGTCTAATATCCTGCATATTGTGGTATTACAACGGGCTCTGGTGTTAAGAATAGGAGGTGGGCGCAAATAAGCTCGTCTTCTTCCCACTCCTTTTCGAGCCAAATGATTTCTGTCTATGTGTGTTAATTTGGCCTATGTTGCGTTTTGTGTACTTGTTGTGGCTCAAAATAATCAAAAAATACTCAATCCATCAAAATGATTGTCAGTTAACAGTGTTAAAGTGTACCTTAAAAGAGAAGGCTGTACGGGGAATAAAGGTTTTGAGATTATAATAGTTTGACACATTACGTATTTTCTAGGGGACAATTTATTTTGAAATCTGATTTTTCTTTAAACTCCTGGACTGTTATGTCATCAACACAAAATAAATATAAACCCTTAATGCGCAATCCTGCATAAAAACATGATATGGTGGGGGTTTTTTAAATGTGGAAATGAAACTTACAGTGGCAGGCAGGTCACAGCATTTATCTCGGGTGATCCAGCTCAAGCTGCAGATAATATCGAACATCTGGAGCTGGAACTAAACGGAGGAAGATAAAAACGTCAAAGGATGTGAAGAAATGACTTCCACGCATGGGGACAATGCACAGTGTCAAAGACAGAGTGAGTTTTTTTAGAAACTCTACAGATTTTATTTTGAATGAACGCACCCAGGAATTCTTTCTAAGAATTCATTTTAAACAAGTCGTTCAAGAAACGTAGTGAGATGTTCTTTTCTCTGTCTGTTGAGATTTTTTTCACTTACTGGTGCAGACTGCCTCCTTCCAGCAGACCGGGTCATCTTGCCAAGCACTTCGTAGCCCTCCAGAGAGATGTTTTTGGCCTCCTTGATAGGCTTCTCCGCCACCTCTTGGCAGTCCAGGTTGAGCTTGACTTTGTCTGGAGAAATGCTGATGTGGAGCTACAGGAAGAAGATGATGAACAAAGGACATGGTTATACAAAACATTCTCATTTTCTCGAACGTTTGCAGCTGCCAAGCTTGCAGCTACGCAATTATTTAGTAAAACTCGGGGCTTTTGAAAATATGGGTTTTGGCATTCATTTTTATTTAAATGGAGTTTGATTGACCTTTCAAAGTAAAGGAAAGAAAGAAAGTACATTCATACAGATGGGAACAACCTCACTGAAGCTTTCTTAACCATTTCGTCTGAAGCAGCTAAAGCAGGAGTCTTAAAATTGCGGCCGCGGTTGATAGTTGATAGAGATGATATTTTGTGGCCCCCACCTTAATTTGAAAGCTTAATGTTAGTGCGGCCCTCGAGTTTTATATGAATGGGACTTTTTACAGTGTGGTGAGCGGAGCTGACGAACCTACCAATCACGGTGGGGTATATGGCTCTCAGGGGCGTGACATTAACCGGGCTTAATGCAAGCAGAGAAACATTTTGTGAAAACTGATCTTTTTTTTTCTAGTTTTGCACACGTCTTTACACCAGTGTCCTTGTTGATCGTGTTTTGTGTTAAAACAAAAAATGTGTTTGTGAAGATTGGATTTTTAAAATGTTTTTATTTAAATTACGAACGCATGCATGTGCGCCGAGGCTGCAGCCCAACTTCAGCCAGACTCTGCCTCCAGCGGCCCCAAGGTAAGTTGAGTTTGAGACCCCTGATCTAAAAACACTGGGACCATTCTGCATATAATCGCTTTTTTCAGGAAACTGCCTAGACTTTCCAAAACTGCATTGATTATCCACTTCAATATTACCCTCCGGTGGTTACTGATTCTGGACACAACTTCTGTCTGATGCCACTACTGATGAATGGGCCAAAACCCAAGGAAAAATACACCAGTTGACAGCCGCCTGCAGTGTTGAAGCTGTAGACGGAGACTGTATAACAACACCGAACGACTAAAGTGTCAGATTGTGTCCAGAGAGCCCTGCTTGACATCCTGAAAGTATATCATTTGTGGCGTACCAAGCTTTTTCTTTCACCAGTGCACATTTTCCCCCGCTTAACTGTTAAACAAATGTTCTTTGTGTTAGAACATGCTACAAAGCTACTACCACAGACTTGGACAAGGTCATTGGAAACCAATTACTTCCAGTTATTTTCTTGGTACCTGAGCCTGAACCGTGCATGGCACGCTTTTCCTTTGGAGGATATATTTGGAGGTTAAAAAGTCGACAAACCGCCATAAAAAGATGAAGTGTGTTTAGTCAAGGTGATGAGAAATATGTGCAGCAAAAAGCTGCTCTATTTTATTCATTATTTATTTATTTTCTTCAGTATACAATGTGTCAGTTTTTAGTCTTTGTTTATTTGCTTCATTACTGAATAAGCTAGGGCCGCACGGTGGATGAGTGGGTAGAATGTCGGCCTCACAGTCAGGAGATCCGCTGGACATGTTTGTGTGCCTGTGTGGGTTTTCTCCGGGTACTCCAGTTTCCTCCCACGTTCCAGAAAACATGCATGTTAGGTTCATTGCCGACTCTAAATTGTCCATTGGTGTAATTTGGTTCGTCCTGCGATTGACTGGCGACGAGTCCGGGGTGTACCCCGCCTCCCGCCCGAAAGTCAGCTGGGATAGGCTCCAGCATACCCGTGATAGCTGGATGGATGAATAAGCTATCTACAATCTATTAACTCTACTACTTGCGTTATTGCTAAACACGGGACGTGAACAACCTATCAGGAACTGCTGAGACTTGGAGAAGGGGGTAGGATTAAACAACCTCTGCTTCTTCCTGCTCCTTTTGGGACATGTTGACTCGTGCAACTGTAACTACGCGATGTACCTTTGTGATGTGTGTCCAACATAAACCACTAAGTGAAATTCACTCTAAGATGTAAACATAGGAGTGCAGGATGTTCGTATTTTTTTCCATATGAATTGTTGATCTACAGTCATTTAGTCCTTTCAATGCAAAAAACCCCTGCAACTATTTAGGGGTCTGTCGCCGATGTATGTTCACCGCATTACCCCGCTGAGTCAAATGATGAGTCATTTTTTAGTGACTATTGCTCCTCCAGTGGCTGACACTAAAAGGATGTGTGTGCGTGTTGAATAAATATGTCATCGTGTTGACACAAAGGTGGGCTACTGTGAACGATAAACTGAACAGCTGCTGAAATGACACCAACTCCTACTTAGGTTTTATTTTCCTTGGCTTGCTTCAACCCTCGCCATTATGGACAAAACGGCTTCATTGCATGCATGAGCTGATAAGAAAGTATTATTTTAAAATGTATCCGAGAACAACTTAGATGCATTGAGTTTACATAATCGGCATAGAATCTCAATTAGATTGCTGTTTGAAGGCAAAAAAAAGTTGGGCTGATGAGCTCTGCCGGGAGTCTCTCGCGTCTCGTCTCTTCACATGTGACAACACGAGTCATGTCCTGTATTTATAAAGCGGTTTCCTGAGTCATTAAGTAAAAAAGGGTTGAGAAGAGATGACTGCACGGTGAAATCCCAGAGAGAGAACGTATTAATTCCCAGACTATCCCAGTAAGACTGTTATATAATAGAAATACTGTACATATGCAATGCTATTCCACTCTCCTCCAGGACGTCTTTATACAGGGATGTACAAGGAAGCGTGTCACACCCCGTGACGGTCCAATCCAAAGAGTATTCTCATATCAAAAGAGTCATCCTCTCAATGGACTCCTACCCGTCAAGTGTGGGAGTCCGGGAGTTCCCAAGAGGCATTGGAAGGCTATCATCTGCTAGAGTCATCTTTGAGAGCTTTCCCACATGCTCGACTAGCGGTAGACCACGACCCCTCAAGCCTGGCCTGCTCTTTATTTACAAGTTTGAGGGGAAAAGCCAAACGCAAGCAACTCTGTGACCCAGTGCTATGGATTTTGACCACATCAAAGGCCCGTTATTCTTGACAAAAATGAAAAAGTCCTGATGGAAATGATTGTTAGAAAATAAAAAGGAAACACGAAATTCATACTCACTACTCACTCTATTTTCCTACTCAGTTTTTTTTAGAAGAACCCTAAAGGAGGTCTGTTTTGGAAATATGAGTGGCCCTGTCTGGGTCTAACCAGAATACGAGATTAGTCATGTTTACTAGTAACGTTTGATTTAAATGTATGGCTCAGAATGTACTTCAGCGGACCGAGGATGACTTTCACACTTGCATTACCAAAGCCTACATTCGTCTTAATGTTGACTTTACCCGTGCACTTCAAATAACAGCGTCTGAGACTGAGTGGTGCTTCACATCACCAAACAAATGTGCCTTGTAATGTGAACGCAACGCGCCTGGAAGGTGACGTTCATGTGCAGAAGCGCGACATCGCTCACATTTTCGTGTGTTTAGGGAAGTAAAGATTGCTGTGATGGTGATGAGCACGGCAATGCACGCCTTTCCATGACGTATATGTGGGATATATGCCACCTGAGCGTTCACAGTGCAGCGCATATCCCATTTACATCTACATACGAATGAGACCTGAGTCGCATTTGAAAAAATCGGAATTTTGCCGTACACACTGACATACAAAAATCCGATACAGGTCGCACATGAGCAAAAAAATCGGAATTGACCTGCAGTGTGAACATAGCCTGAGTGTGTTATTTTTAATTGAAGCTTTTAATTGCTACCTTCACGTACTGAAAAAATGGCAACACGGCCAAAGTGTGACGCAAGAACAGTTTGGACTGGAATAAGATGCAATACCTTTTTTGAATAGAAATGATAGATATCGTGTTTATTCATTTTTTGTCACCATTACAATTTTGTTATTTTCCAAACATTCCTAACGTCCTTTAGTGCTGTTACATTTACCATGCTAAAAATTCTATGTTGTTCAATTAGTTACCAGTCATCGATATCATGTTTGAAACTCAAACAAACAAACAAACAAACGTGTGTCTCAGGTTTTTATCCCACACCAGGGGTCCAGAACCTTTTGGGCTAAGAGAGCCATAATTGACACATTTTTTCAAATGTATTTTCGTGAGAGCCTTTTTTATGTGAACACAACTAAAAATGTGCCAACAATTAATAATAATAATTGGATGGATGAAAGTGCTGAGAAGGTTTATATTTTGAATGTTATTTTTAACATTGTATTTCCTGTCATGTTTTACCTCGAAATGTCAGCAAAAAAATACACAAAACATTCTAACACAAAAATTATGTATTTGATTGTAATATTATGACTTTATTCCCACAATATTTTAACTTTATTCCTAAATTAAATTTTCCCCACCTAATATTCCAAAAAATACAAACATTTAAAAAATAAAAATAAACTCTGTCACTATAATGACATTGTTTTTACTCATAATATTACAAATTTATTATTTTTCCTCTTAATATTTTCACTTTAAAATCAAAGTTACAGCATTGTTTTCCATTTCTGCTGTTTTTAATAAATTTTAACTTTTCCCGTAATGATGATTTTAACATGACTTTAATAATTTTACTTTGTTGTCCTTATCCAGTATTAAAACCTTTTCTACAACCCAACTCTCCAAAAAATGACAACTTTTTTTGGTTAAATTACAACTTATTTTTGACTTAATTTTTTGTAAAATTACTGCTAATTTTTTTAATTTTTTCCGTTTCCTTAAAGTTTTTTGTTAAATTGTATTTTTGGAACGTGCTGCAGGCCAATCACACGAACCTCACTTCGAACACCCCTGTAAAGCAAGATATGTTACACATATTTTAAGAAATAAACTAAATTAAAATAAATAAGCGCTATGGTGTTTACAAACTTCTGACAGGCATACGTGGTCATCAAAAGAGTCACATCCGTCTCCCGAGCCATAGCTTTCCTACCCCTGCCCTACACACATTTACAGTACATGCTCACTATGAGCTCAGTGTCTTACAATAGTGCACAAAGTGCCAGTAAACCACTAGCAACACTTCAACACAGTCCACCAAAGCAAATGGCAGAGGTACTCACTCAACATACCAGTAAATAAGCAGCTAGGTAGACCGCCCCACCACTAAATAGCCACTCAGTGTACATTGGGACAACGGTCGCCACCATGGCCAGGGACTAAGGGCACACACATACAAATTACACAGTCCAACTAGAGCAACAGTGATGTCATCAACCAATCCGCCTACATGTTCCAGGGTCTTCTTCATTCACGAAATCCCCCCAAATTAGTTATGTGGTCGCTAAATAACCACACTGAGAATCAAATTATAGGAACGTTGTGAGACTTCATATTTGTGAGCAGATAAAAAGAAACAGCTCAGCAACAAAATTTCAAGAAAAACACAGTATGGTCCAAAATTCTACAGTAACCCCAACAAAAAATGGACAATACGGGACAAGGTGGTCCGGAATCCACTGAATTACCTGGCTTTCTGGGCCCCATCCTGTATTTTCCAAGGATGCAATATTTACCCTTTCACAATGGTATCAGTTGATGGTGGTGACAAGTTCAAAAGATAAATGGTAATGACAACAAAAGAGCAGGAGTTTATCATCTTCTGGTACTTCTCAATGGTAAAGTTCTCTTCTGCAAAAATGCTACATAACACGTCACCCGTAGAGCATGGGTCTCAAACTTGATTTTTGTGGCTTGCGTGTCTGTTTTATGTAGATATTAGACCGTATGTACTGGGGCAAACTGAGTCCCACAAGAATGTTCAGAGGCACTTGGGGTTGTTTAAAGGACATGTCACACACGCAAGTAAACACACATAAGACAACTACTAATACTACGGGGAATAACGTTTTACAAAACAAGCCGGGAGCTCTCCCAACGACACTGTGTAAGAGTAACAGCTGCCCGGTGTCCGAGAGCAAGGAGGTGGCAAGACAAGCCTTGACAAACCTTTCAAGTTCTGAACTGTTATTAATAAAGATTGAGAGGATTGGGTCAGCTGTACTTGCTGGAAACCCCTTTGAGTGGGACTGATGCGGCTCAGCCTCAACCAGACTCTACCACCCGCAGCCTCCTTTTGTACCATTTTGACATTTTATGATGTAGATCACAGGTGTCAAACACAAGTCCCGGGGGCCAGAAGTGGCCCGCCACACCATTTTTTGTGCAGACGCCCGAGACTTAATGTGTCAATTATGCAATTCAGCTTTTTCTTTCTCAATGTTTTTCTGATTCAGCTCGACAGAAACATCTTCTGAACTTGAATATTATGTGACATGAACAAAATATTGAGAGCATTTGTTTGTTATCAGAAATAAATACTTGAATGTACGCATGTCACCTTGACCTTCACTTCACTCCTCATTTCTAGGCAAGCTCTCTATTGTGTAAGAATATCATGAGGTTATGTTCATATCCATCCATCCATCCATTTTCCACCACACTAGGGTCGCTGGTATGCTGGAGCCTATCCCAGCTGTCTTGGGGCGAGAGGTGGACTGGATATTCATATTCATTCATTTTGACAGTCACAAGTGGCCCTCTGAGGGCAGTCATAACTTCAATGTGGCCCTCAACAAATACAAGTTTGACAACCCAGATGTGGATTATTTCCGTTAATGTATTTCGGATGCAGAAAATGGTTTGGAAACAGCCTCCAGAAACAGATGTTTTCTTTACTCCCAAGCATCCACCCTACTAGGACTATTTAGACATGACTCACAGCAACGTCGGACAAACTTCAGGGTCATTGAAGGTCATTTTGATCATGTTAGAAAGAGGGACTTTCATAATAGACCTTGCTGTCTTTGGAAAGAAATGCAAAAACAACTTGACTTGAAACAACTTGCAGCGTCGGACCTTCAGTTAGAAAATATGCTGTCTTTCATTGTTGCGCTCCCTGCAGCCTGCTGTGTAAAAACATAGATGTTTTACAACTGCCGGTGGTTTTAGTTGGATTTGACACCATCGGATGTCTGTCCTCCACACAAACACGCGGGCCTAATGTAGTGGCAATGGCTCTGAAGATAAAGGTTTTGCAAAAAGAAAACAGTGATGGGATGTCGGGACAAATTGTCATAAGGAATGTTTCGTTTCTTCACAAATAGCACATCGAAGATTCCGTCCTCCGAGCAGCTGCAATCATTTGAGCTCGAAAGAGGAATGTTTAAAGTCGTGTTTATATAGTTCCTAAATGCATCACGACCGCTTCACGTTCGATCCAAATAAAATAGGAATTCCTAAGCTCCTGTGTGCAGAGCTGATTGGTGTGCAAATCATTCAATAAAGGCGCCCCTCTTCATGCGGTTATTAAATCAAGAACGCCGTTTTAATTGTATTTATAATCTCCAGAGCTCATTCATCACAAAACTAATTGAAGGTGAAAACACTACTTGGAGGTGACGCCTCAGCTACAAGATGGATTGCAATGAAACTTTTTGAGAAGAAGAATGAACGGGCTGTTATTCTGTCATCTTTCAAATGATGTTAGCCAATTTCAAAAGTTTTTTTGTTTTAAAAATATACATCTTCATGTAGAAGGACTACTCTTCAAGGACCGTGCATTGTGTTTACCTTGTGGAAGCTGCCGTGGAAGACACGCTTCACTTGCTCCTCATTAAATGTGGCTCTCTGGATCTCTCCTCGGGTGTCCTTGTTATAGAATGTGATAGATTTGCTTGAAGCTGGAAAGACAGGAGGCTTTGATGAAGGCTACAACAAGACAGCACTATAGAGAACACATGGTGGCAGGCGGATGGGGGCTACAAGGGGGTTACGGGGGCTTCAGTACGTGCTCCTAATCATTTGCATGCATTTACCACATGTGCACTTGCACAGTGGTAAAAGTTTCAAAATGACATTAAATGAAAGACGGACGCCAAAAGCCGATATAAATCAAGTGTAAAGTGGTCGTGACAGTTCCATGAATTTCAATCGGACTGTTCTTTTGTTCATGCATCATTCGCCACTGGATCTGTGTGCTCCCGCTGGAGACCAAATGACAAAAAGAGCCTTACGATTGATGGTGAGGCCGACCTCCGGGTTGTTGTTTCTGTCAGCAATCTGCCAGACATCGAAAGGTTCCGAAGGTGTGTCAGGTACGAGTCGGAAGAGGAGGACGATGGTGTAAGATGGGGGAAGACCTTCTGGGTGGACCTCCCTGTTTGTGTTTAAGACATATTGTTATAAATCAGAACTCATTCTGCAGATTAACTCTTACGTTTTTAAAAGTGTTACTATTTCAAAAGGTTGTAGCTTGAAAAGGGTTAGAGATAAAGGCAAACTGTAAATGGCAAAGTCATCAGTGTGACCCAAAGTTTGTGATGGGAGTGAAATCACGTATCAAGTTTGCATATTCTGACATGGTCGGGCTCAGAATTGTCATCGTATTCTCAGGTCATATTTCTCCATTAGCGATGCATTTTTGGCCGGGGAGTCTCCCGCGGATACTACCGCATCTGCCTGCCACTTTTGCCCCATTTTTTTTTACATTCTCGCCATCCTCCACGTCCCCTCCTGCCACCCCGACACACACACGGGGGTTCAAAGTCTATGAACTTCCTTGTACAGGAACACGCCCACAAATGTTGCTCAGATCAAAGTTACAGATGTCCGCCATCTCCTGGTATAAAATATCGATCTACACGGGGCATCATGTTTGCAGCAAGGACGCGTTCCTTTTTGCCATTTTGCGACTTCAGCGCTTACAGGGCTAAACCCTGAAAACCACATAACACCAAGCGTCTAGTCTGTGACTCTGAAGGTAAATTATTACCATTTGTCCCTGCGGGCATGCAAACATCGCTTACATGTTGAAAGTATTTTCTGTCCCCTCTTCCTGACTACTAGCGGATGTGTTTCCATTTGTTTGTACGCTACCGTAATTTAATGGATATTTCTAGATTCAGCGTGAAATGTTCCATAGACACCTAACACCACATAAAATGACAAAACCTTTAACCCTGGGGTGAATTGTTTGAGCAGGAAGAGGAGCTCCTCCAGGGTGTGTCGCTTGCACGTCATATTCTACAGCAATTAAGTCAAATTCCCAAAGGTTTATCCGGGATAATCCCTTTGACTACAGGGTTACTACAGGGGAAATAGAGCGTCATTATGAGTAATGACTGTGGACTATGGAACATTTGAGCCATTTGGGCAATTATACACATTACATACATATGATTTTACATCAACTCTTACTTGGTGGGCTGATTTAGGAAGGCATCTTTATGCAGCCTGTATGCAATGTAGCTGTTGAACGAGCCTGGCTCCATGGACACACCATTTATCCCGGCAAATGTTTTGTCTGTGATGTTGAAAGCCTCCAGCATCCGGAATCCTAAAAATGTATGAACATCAACATGTGAAGCAGTGAATGCCATCACAGCATAGCAGCGTTCTAGTAACGCAATGTCTCATTTTTTTGGTCTGTGTGATTCTTACCGGGTGTGGTGTATCCATTGATGTAGATCAGAGGGCAAGCTTAAGAAAAACATCAAATTATGAAGGATTAGAAAAGTTTAATAAGGATTATTCATTCATTCATTCATTTTCTGTACCGCTTATCCTCATTAGGGTCACGGAGATGCTGGAGCCTATCCCAGCTGGCTTTGGGCGAGAGGCGGGGTACACCCTGGACTGGTCGCCAGTCAATCACAGGGCACATATAGACAAACAACCATTCACACTCACATTCATACCTATGGACAATTTAGAGTCACCAATTAACCTAACATGCATGTTTTTGGAATGTGGGAGGAAACCGGAGTACCCGGAGAAAACCCACACACGCACGGGGAGAACATGCAAACTCCACACAGAGATGCCCAACGGAGATTTGAACCCAGGTCTTCCAGATCTCCTGACTGTGTGGCCAATGTGCTAACCACTCAGCCACCGTGCGGCCTATTAAGGATTAAAGAAGGCAATTCATCCCTGTTTACATGCACTTCCTCTGGCAATAGATTAATAGAAATGTGCCTCACTAGGTGGGCTTCCTGCAACCTCTGCAGGTGCGCCAGGTTACTACGCAAATCCATTACAAAAGTCGTGTTTAACCTTTAAAAGTTGACATAACCAAATCTTACTGGAAGTTGCTGTTTCACAGATGAATGTGATCAGGTTGTCCTGGATCTTGTCGAAGGCATCGTAGTCGTCTACCACAAATACGTGCCTTTCACTGGGTTTGCTTCCAATGTTTCTCAACTCTGCCATGTCCACGTCAGCTACTCCAACCACAAACACACTGTAGCCTGTGGAGGCAAAACAATGGTTGCAAATAACACAAAAAATGCATCCCTGGGGGGTTATAGGTTTAACCAAAAAGGCTGAAATGTTACCAAAAATGGACAAGATGTTTTGTTTGCGGGCAGTTGAGGAGGAGGCGGTAAAACATAACATTTGGATTCCTGGGTGGACAGTTCCCTTCACATCATATTGACAAAAAGGGGAAACTCCTTGATCCACACCAGTGGCATAGTATGAGCTGTTAGTTCCCAGACCACGTCATGCCTGTACATGTAGGAGAGCCTGGGTGCAGTATTACCACACTTTTCAGTAGTCTAGTATTGATAATTGGTAATGTGGAATTGTGGCAAAGTCAGCACATGATCTGTTTAGGGTCATGGCCGATGGGGACTGGTAAACTGTCTTGTTTACTTGTTACTGACATTGGTTTGGTGGTGTACTTGCGTCAGATTACAAAAATGTGGGGGAAAATGTACATTTGAACAAACGTATATTGTTTATACAGTATAGAATATCATATCAATGTATAGAAAGTATATACATCCATATATACAATATTGTGTTGCTGTTCATTGAAAACAGTGCATGTCACATTTTTTCAAGAGCAATGCTAAATGTTCATTGCATTGAAAAAAAACAAACTACAAATGGCTATATTGGCTATTATTGCTTATTATTGTTATTATTTATTATCAGCCATGTTGTACATTTAATATCAGGGCCATATTGGGGCACTATGAACAATGTTAATTATTTTCTATCTCCTGCCTCTTGGCATGCCATGCACACTGCATGGCAGCAATGTGCATCCTCTGCGCTTTTGCTGAGAATGCACCCCCTGATATCTACAATATAGTTCTTTTTCACACATACCTGACTGCTGCAATTGTAGGGCACTCTTCTTGACGTCATCCTGGGAGCGTCCATCTGTGACCACCACAAGCACCTTGGGGACATTCCTCCTCATTCCACTGTCAGAAGTGAACACCTTCTCGTACACGTGCTTCAGAGCAATGCCTGCAGGATTTAGTAAGAAGACAAGCGGAATCAGCTGCAAAATAACACCTAATCAGTCCGTCAAATGCACACATTCAAGAGGAGTACCTGTTTTGGTGTTTCCTCCTTTGTAATTGACATTCTGCAGAGCTGATACAACGACACCCTTGTCACGGTAGGTGTTGAGCTTGAACTCCGTCTTTGCGTCGTCGCTGTACTGCACAAATGCAACCTGTTGAAAAGGAACAAATGTGACAATAGACACATTAAAATACAAACAGACTGGCCGTTCAAATGACATTGGAAAGCAGCAGAGCACCAGAAAGTTCCTTCTGACCTGCATGCCATTGGGGCTGATGACATCGAATGCGCCAGTCATGCTTTTGACAAACTGGATGACCTTGTGAAAGCTATCGTCTCCGATACTCCAGGAGCCATCAATGAGGAAGACCACGTCTGCCTTGGCGCCTCTGCAGACTACAAGCAAATCAACGGTGAAATCACAGCCAGGCCAATTTATTGCTGTTACTTTATATGTGAATGTCTACCATCCATTGAGGGTGGGACTGTTGCGGGGATAGGAGGCGGGGGGGGCTCGGTTGGCACTTCGGTGGGTTTCACCACTAAGGACGAAACCGAAATTGACACACGTGGTCTGACCTGAAATGCTCTGATGTGGTATATACAGTGTTTTACAATCCACCGTAATGGATGTGACCTTACATGTTCTCTCCTTGACACTAACACCAGGTCCCTCCATACTGGGGGTCTGAGTGTACACAGTGGCAGTGTAGAGGGCATCAGGGGTCAAGCCGTCAAAGCAGTGACTGCTCTCGGAGCTTCTGACGGTGATCTCTTGAGAGCCGCTCTTAGAGGCTACAAGAAGCAAACATCATAGCTGAAGAAACTAATAAGACAACATTTTCTTTAGCTACACACTGAAGCACTCACGGTCAACAGGTTGGACTTTAAGTCTGTAGGAGGTGGCTGCTCTGTGGGGGGCCCAGCGGATGCAGAAGGAGTCATAGCCAACGTTGTACGTAGTCAAATCTGCCACATTCAGGTACACTAAAGAGAAACAGACATTCTTCAACATGTTCTGCTTTGACAAAAATCTCAATTTTATTACAACAAATGATTCAAAATGCAGTTCATCAACTTACATGTGGTGCCTTGGCCAATTAGAGGGCCACTCTCGCCAGTGCTATATTGTGCCAGGACCTTCAGGTCATAGGTGGTTCCAGGTTTCAGGTTATTCAGTTGGTGAGAAGTTACGTCTCCGACAAACACCTCTGAGGACTCGTCAGAGCCTGAGAAGAAACAGGAACCAGACAGAATGTTCTAATACAGTAAGTGTCTTCTACCCTAGACTCAATAAGGACATCATCATACCCTCAGGCTGGTAGAAGAGTTTGTATCCAGTAACCTTTGAAGGAACGGGATCCCAGGAGACCTTGAAGCGAGTGTACCATTCATCAGAAACACGAAGGTTCCTAGGTCCAAGCATAGCCGCTGTAGAAAAGATGATGCAAAACATAACTACGGGTTTTGGGTCTTGCAGATACATGGAATTCCTTTTTTTTTCTGTCATCACAATATTGCTGGTTATTGCTTGTGAATGATTGTGCGAAGGAGCAATAGAGAAACCACATGAAGCAACCTTGGAGAATGGATGAGATAAAACAGACTAGTTTAAGTGACACGATATAGGGTTTGTTTTTATTCCGGGCCAAAAGACGTAGATTTCTAGCCAGCAGTCTAAGCAACAGTTCTCCCTAACTGGAGTTCAGCCATTTTGTAATCCTCTGGCAATAACCGTGACCAGTGGTGATCAGTCAGGAATGCCTTTTTCTGCAATAATTCAGGATTTTAATCAGTGCCTAGTCCATTCGCATTTTCTGTTGGGGATTCCAGGGGTGGAATGTTTTTACTGTAGACGTAATGTGTTCTCAGCTGAAGATATCTACATGAGTTGGAGGACACATTCACCACTGATGTGCTGCATAGCCTGTACCTGTGCGACCATCTCCTTCCAGCTCTCCTCCTGGTCCATCAGCATAGATGGCAGTAACTTTGATATTGTACGGGGTGTCTGGATCCAGGTTCTGCAGTACCACATTATTTCTGTTCCCTTGGACCGTTGTCTGTATGACATATGACACACATTTTATAATTAACCAATGGAATAAAGATCTGTTGTAATAGTTAAAGTATACAATAGGTCATGACTCTACGGTCACAACAAACTATAAATCATTCCACCTTTTGACATTGTCAGGTGTCATTTCCAAGATCGATGCAATATTGAATATCATTAAACTACCAGTGGCGTCTTCTGGTGATCAAATACATTTTTAGTTAATTCATTAGTGTACCTTGATAGTGTAAGAACTGCAACTGTGAAAAACAAAAATTCTGCATATGCTTACGTATTCATCAATGGGATCTCCAGTAGTCGGGGCGTAGGTAATGCGGTATTGCATGACAGGACCATCAGCATGTTCCCAGCTCACAGACAGAGTAGAGGTGGTGGGATCGAACACGCGCATGTTCCTAGGGCCAGCGAGTGGACCTGTGGGAACAATTGAAATTTCTTCATAACGTGACTTGAAGTAGTGACATGCTAAAGTTTTAGCTTTTAGTTATAATTTGTTTAATCTGTTTTAATCGTACTGGACAGTATTCTTACGGGTTTTGCCGTTGTCACTTATGGTGGGTCCTTCGCCATCGCGGTATAAGGCAACCACCCCCACGTTGTAATCAGTGTCTGGGATCAGCTGCTGCAAAAAGGCTGTGGTGCTGGTCCCTGGTACCAAAATCTGCATCAAACCACCAAAGATAAATATTATGTTGGGACCCAGATTATAATCACTGTCCTCTTTGGATTGCGGGCTATTAATTTGATTCTTTGATTATCTTGACCAAGCATGGGCTGTGCCATTGTACAATTCAAAGTAGCTCGGTTTTCATTAATTTATTTCAAAAGGTCACATGAAAATCATTCATTCATTCATTTTCTATACCGCTTATCCTCATTAGGGTTGTGGGTATGCTGGAGCCTATCACAGTTGACTTTGGGCGAGAGGTCAGGGTACACCCTGGACTGGTCGCCAGTCAATCACAGGGACATGAAAATCAAAACGTACAATAACTAAGGCGATTTTTTTGATAGGAAATAATTTAAATCCAATTTTATAGAGAACAATTATTGTTTTAAATGTAGAATACTGCACAAAATAATGATAAATGACAAATGGATCGCACATATTGTTAATGTGAACTTCCCGTAAATCCTGGTGAGATCAAATTCAATCCTATCTTATTTAGCAGTCGCACTCAAGAGAAAGTGCGAGTCAACAGGAAAGGGCTTTGGGCGCTCAATTTCAAGGAACAATACGGCAATACGTGCAATATTGTACGATAACTCAGACCAAAAATTCTCAACCAAAACAGAATCAAATGAAAACTGTTGCCTACACCATCTTCTAAAACTTTTTGTTCTTGTTGTTTCCGTTTTACTCGGCTTTTATCATTAGTTTGACTATTTTAGTGCAGTATAATGGTTTCTTACTACTACTTTTGTGTTCTACCCACCCTGCCTTGAAACACTCTTGCTCGCAATATAAATAAGCAAAAACTCATCCTCCCACCTAATGCAGCCACAAGGACCTTTCCCATCGCTCATTCTACACAAAGCCTCCCTTTAACTCATCAGTCCCATATCTGTCAACACTGAATGAAAGGAAGAGCCAACTATTCCTTTGAAGTTAAGGAGTACGTTTGACAGCCGTGAAGGCCACGTATTTCACACAGAGAATGAACTTTCTCCGGGAGAATATCAAGGCCAGCAACAGGTAAGCCAAAGCCAGTTATGCAGCTAAACCATACCATATTGTTGTGGATGCTTATCTAATGCACCTCAGAGAAGGCCTAAGCCCTCGTAATCTGCACTACTTGAAGCAGACCACATAGAGAGCCAATGATGTCATATCAAGTAGGACTTCAAAAGTTGTTTGCACATTCAAAGACATTCTTTCCAAGGGAAGATGTTAAAACTGTGGTTCCATATACAAATGGAATTGCAATTAAATAACTTCGACTTTGATGAATGCAGTCTCTTTTGCAGTTCATGTAAATGCACAGATACAAAAGCCCATAAATGTTTGGTGAACAGACATGTTTAGCTTATAACAACTGCTACATTCCTTGTAGCAAATGTAATAGTACTGTAAATTCTGGTCAAAGGTGCGGTGGTGGGATGGTGCCTGGGTCACATGTGCTCCCACTTAACCCGCAATTATCCTCTCAGAATAAATTATTTGGTGTTTGAGTTTGTATAACTTTATGTTTATATGCTGCATGCATATAAACACACATTTATGCCCACTTCCTGGACGGAAACTTACCGATTCCGCAGGCTTGGCACCGGTAACTGGAGCATAGACCACCCTGTACTGCAGAACTGGGCCAGTGGCATGTTCCCAGCGGACGTTCAAGGTGTTGACTGTAGGGTTGAATACCTGAATGTTCCTGACAGGTTGACGCTCCACTGCAGAAACAGGAATGGTTGAGGGTAGAGAAAGCAAGATAAAGAAGTAAAAGGTCAAGGTCAGGAAAAGGTAAAACAGACAGTAGAACATGATGAGAGGACGGTTGGACAGAGAGTGAAGAGTGATGAGAGAGAAAGGTGAAAGGGCAGCAGTGTAAGTAGTTCACATAGATTGGGAAGATGGATGGAGAAGAATGAGATCAAACAGATTAGTTGAAGTTCTACACAGATGTCCCCTGAAGCAAACAGACTCGATGGAAGCAAATTAGCACGTACTTCGAGGTTTTAGGCAAAGGTATTATACACACACACATACTGTATTCTTTAATACTGCACGGGTACTAAAATAGTACCTGGTTTGGCCAATGGAAACGCGTCAAGTAGCTAAGGTGAATGAATTCACTCGCCATCTTTTGTGAGGCTCATCCCAAACGCCACTTCCATCCTCATAGAGACACACATGGTGCGACACACTGAGAACGTTTTCATAAAACGTGAACAACATTGCCCTGCAACCAGCGGAGACCAGTTTAAGACCTGGTTTAACAATACTGCTATCAACAGGAAGCTTCCCGTCAGTGCCTTAAAGGTGAATGATGAGGACATGCAAGGTGCATGTGTAGCCCCGTGTGACGCTCACGTTCGAAAATCCATTGCAGATTTTTTGAGCTTTTGTGCTGCTCTCCCATTATAACCCCATAAACGTAGAGGGGAAACGCAGTGGGTGAAACACAGAGAGAGTGCTTCCGTGCTTGCCTGTAGCCGCTTTGAGTTTTTACAGCAAATAGTTAGAGAAGATCCTGAAGTTAAATGAGATGAAGTTAAGGTGCTGCACTTGACAATATAGTAACAGCAAAAGCCAACAAAAGGGCAAAGTAAAGGGATGTTTTGCTGCCGTATGATAGGATTAGGGGTGCATTACAAGGTTAAGGGAAGAAAAACGGCTAAATATTAAGGGCTTATCTAAACAAAAGTGACATGGTAGCAGACACAGTGCGTGGCCTTCTCCAAGTGAGTTGAAAACGTACAGCATAATGCTCTCTATTCATTGAAATTCTTTATTCTGCTTCTTTTTCCTACTTTCTTGCTTTCTTAGAGCCAATTAGCCAATCCATTCCCTCCCCTGATACCCCAGTCCCACCATTATCCTGACCACCATCCCACATTCCAACCTGTAAATGGACGATATTACAGCAAAGAAAAAGGAAACTCCATTATAATGCTGCCAGCCGAGGAATTTCCTCCTACGCAATCGAGCCACAAAATGCTGACTCAATCCCAGCAGAGGTTGGCGGTTTGAAGCTGAGGGAGAAACTGGAAAGTCTATACCCACAGCTCCAGACTTTGCTGATGCTGTTAATCCTGCTTTATGATTGATGTCCTGGAAAGCTTATGGTATACAATCAGTTTGGAGTAGTTGCTGTGATATTATAAAACTAATAGGTAAGGACTGTCTGCTCTATGGGGGGACAGAAGACATACTAGCCAGCAGCAGAAGACCAGTAACTTCATTCTGGCCACACATGAATGAATTCCATCTTCAATTGCAATGTGCGTCATCTTATCCTCAATTTCCAAGGGTGTCGTTTTAGGAGGGAAGAGAGGTTTCGCAACCAATGCACCCTAGTAATTGCAGTCATTGATCTTTTAGTAATATATTGCAATGCACATGCTTCTTTGTATGGAATCAAAAGTTGCTTCTTCAGAGGGAAAAAGATTGCCCATGCAAACGATTGCATCTTTTCCGAAGCAAGGATGAATTCATGGATTCACCAGTCAGTGCAATGGATGGATGAATGGATGGAATAATGAATAGATGAATGATGGATGGATGATGGAATGAGCTTCAAAAACAGACAATTCTCAACTGCACATGCATACTTGAACTCCAACCTCTGTCACTTCATATGAATGGATGAAAATATTCCCATTAACAGCATTGCGTGACAAGTGCACAGACATGGATGGATGGATGGATGGACAGCAATTAAAGGTCTCCTTTAAGTGACCTTTAAGTGCCTAAGGGGGATGATGATGATAATGACAATGAACAACAACTGCGATTAACCAAAATAATAAGTCATGCTTTCATTCCTTGAAAAGGAAAAGCATAATTTTCCTTTTACCGCATATACTTACAGGAACCACCTTCGCTGGACACTATAGAGGCAAAAAATAAAAAGGTATAACACTGAACACTCGTAATATTCTTCAGGACACAAAAAGTTCCTTCATCAACATAATGCATGTAAATCTTCAAGATCCTCCGAATTTTTTCACGAGTGTTCATTTAGAGGCTGCACTTACGTGTTTTGCCGTTTTCCGACATGCGCTGACCCTCTCCAGCTGAGTAAACAGGAACCACGGTAACAGTGTAGACGGTGTCAGACTCGAGGTTCTTCAGCACTGTGTTGTATGTGTTGCCTGATACTTGGACCTGACGGAGCGACAACAGAAGTAACTTCAGGGGGAAGCTAATGTCAATGTGACTAGCTTCAACTACTTCATGAGAACAAACGCGTTCTTCCATCCCACTGGCTGCCTTACGGCTGTAAACTCTTTGGCCGCTCAGTATATTTTTGACTCCAATAAGAGATCAAACCAATTTATCGGTTACCCGTGCCAAGAAAGTAACATCTATGGTTATGATTGTGTCTGTGCTCTGTGGTAAACCCAATAAATGTTGGTAAAGCTCCAGATAAGGTGCTTACCTATGATTATTTGAACCATTTGGCTCACCATGTTGGTAAATCCAACACACTTATCCTAAAACCCACTTTGGGAACATTCTGGTAAACGAGACCCAATAACAATTTTGTGGTGACTTCCGAGCTTACCATGTCCTCCTGGCCCCCAGCTGCAGGCACATAGAAGATCCTATACTGCCGCACACTGCCTTCAGCAGGCTCCCATTGGACATTCAGGGTGCTGGTTGTGGGGTCAGTGACTTGCAGGTTCCTGACACCACCGAGAGGTTCTGACATAAAAGAAATCAACGTGTTATTTAACTTTCGCAATTCAGGCATTACACCACAAGGGTCATGCCTCCTTAACCACTGAAAATGTTCATTAAAGACACTTCTGTTGGTACAGTCATTTGGAAGCATCCAAAGTATAAACATCTTACTGGTCCTGCCAAGTCCAATCAGATCCCTGCTGACTCCTCGGGGGTAAACCGCCACCACACTGATGGAGTATTCGGTGTCAGGGGTTAGCTTGGGCATAAAAAGCGTGGTCTTCTTCCCGCCAACCTGGGCCTAGTTGGGAAGTAAGAACATTTTAGGTTCTCTGGCTTAGATTTGAATCCAAATATCTATTCGATTCATGTTTTTTCAATGTATATTTCAGTCTTGGGATTTTCTATTCTCAAACGCAAAAACTAGAAAATGACTCGGAGAGCACAGAGCTCTGCCAAGCACCAATACCTCCTAGGATATCTTCACCACGGTTAGCCTGGCTGACATTAGTTTTCTAACAGTCTGTTTCTCATTCATCTGTCCATTTTATATGATGGAGCTATCCGCAGAGTAACCACATTTCATCAGATTCTAAAGAGGAAAACACTCCATCTAGTACAAATACAAAGTATAAATAAATTTTAAAAAATTACTGGATCCAGGCGGTGATGTGGACCACCCCCAAACGTAATCAGTTCTTCCATATTCCATTTCTGACACTTCCTGAAAATGTCATCCGAACCCATTCAGAACCTTCCAAGTTATTCTGAACGCAAACACTCTAACAAAACTAACAAAAACACAAAAAAAGATAAATGCCGGCAAACACATAACCTCTGAGGTAATAACTACAGTCAATTACATAAAAAGTCAACTCTGTATGTATGCCAGGTGGCAAAGTTGATCAGAGCACAGTCTGTATGCTGCTTGACTTCTTGGCTTACAGGGAAGCCTAAATTGTGGACGTAATGTCAACCAACCTAAAGAAACCAAAATTATACTGCCAATTACACTGCCAGACTTTGAAGAGTGCCCAGTGGGACACAGTCTGCACTGTTAGGAAATACTGGAAGGAAACAGATTGCCCATTCCAAACAACAGCTTAAGAAATTTTACTCAGCGTAAACTGCAATTAATGCAAAACGGGTACTGTTTGAGCAATTCAGAAATATTGCTTAGAGGAAACTCTACCTCTGGAGGAAGGAACAAATCAAATTAATTTGAAAATTAGGAAGTCTAGTTTGCTTGACTGCACATTAGACTTGAGCCAAACATTTCATATGCATTTGGCTGCACTACTGTTACCTTTTAGACATGCAGAATATGTATAATAATAAAATGGCATTTCCAAATTGGTTTAAAAGGTCACTCTTTAAGTATTTCCCAAACAGAGAAGCACTGATTTTGAGAAATCTTAAAGTGTGATTTTTTTTTTGTGATTAAAGTTTAACTTACAGTTTGGGTCCTGCCTCCAGACGTGGGCACATAGGTGATCTTGTAATTCTGGACACGGCCTGGAGCTGGATTCCACCTGGCGTTCAGGCTTGTGGTTGTTTCATTGAACACAACCAGGTTGGAGGGAGGGGCGTTAGGTGCTGGGGAACACATGCGCATATGTGAGGAATACAGCCTTGTCGGTTTGGCTGGGGATCTTAGGAGGTACTGTTTGCAAGATGCAGTCCTTGATATTGTGGTCATTGACGAGTCGTTCATGTCAATGCATGCTTTTGTATCATGTGACAAATTTACATTTGTCTTCAAAATACAAGATAACTGACATGCGTCTTTATGTTAAAAGAATATCAAGAATCGCTGCTTTAAGGCAAGAAAAGATTGCTAATCCAAGGGATCGTATCTTTTCTAAAGCTGCTATGGAGTATTTGGATTAATGGATGGACCGGTGCAATGGAATGATGAATGAATGATGAATGAATGGATGAATTGGGGCCCACAAACAGGAAATTCTTGACCCTGTGTGGCATAACATGCACACTTGAACTCCATCTTCAGCCAATCAGAGAACATTCCCATTAACAGCATTGGGGTGAGCAGTGGAGCTGTGCATGGATTAAGTGGCTTGCTTGATGATGATGATGAAAATGATGACGACCAACAAGAGAACTGGCCAAAATATGACATCATGCTTCCATCACTTAAAAGGAAAATAATTATTTTCCCTTTGACACATATACTTACAAAAACCACCTCTCCTGGACACTATAGAAGCAAAAATAGAAAGGTATAACGGACGCAGCCTTCAAGGAGATCATTTATCATTGATAAAGCCTTTCACCATGGAGATACTTTCAAGCAACTGCAGCATTAAGTGTAACATTAAGTGTGTGTTCATTCACAGAGTCAGCACACTGGACTTACATGTCCTCTCAGTTCCAAGAAGATCCTCGCTCTCTGACTCATCTGGATAGATGGCAGTGACAGACACGTCATAGGGAGTATCTGGCTCCAGGTTCTCCAGGACATGGGTTGTTTCGTCGTTGTTCAGAATGGCCTGATGAGAGTAACGCAACATGTCAGAGATCGACCGAGAAGAGCGACCAAGAAGAGCATCATTATTGGCAACATGCAGCTCATTCATACCTGTTAACATTTGCATTTAAAAACAAAGGGAACTCTCTCCAAAAAGGAGGTCATGAATTATGTAAAAAAAGAGAACAAAAATAAAACGATGAAAGAATAAAAGGTGCTTGATGATAAATCAAGCTTACATATTGGAAGTTTGTATCTCCCTTCTTGGTCCAGCCAATGCGATAGAGTGCCACATCAGGAGCTCCATGCTCCCAGGTGGCTCTGAAGCTGGTCTGGGCAACCTCTGAGAACCGTAGGTTCTTTGGGGCAGGAACCACATCTGCAAGGTTCAAGATTAGGAAGGACGTTAGGTAAACCAAGTGAAAAATACCGGCCTTGCATCTTCATTCCTACCAGTGATTCCTTCGCCCAGCATTGTCTGACCAGGGCCCTCATCATAGATGGGAGTAACAGCCAGGGCATACTCAGTCTGTGAGATCAGGTTGTCCAAAGTCCTGCTGGTCATTGCTCCGCTCACTTCCAGCTGCAGGAAACCGTTTAACATTGTTGCATAACATTATTTCACATGCACAACTTCAGTTTGTAATTTCTTTCCCTGTTTTTTTCCAATTTCCTATGCCATGTCTTGCATAAATTTCCAGAAACACGTTTAACAGACTTTATTTGAACACAAAATGCGACGAGAGCCTTTCATCTTGGCGACTGTCTTTTGATTGGCACGCAGTCGCTGAGTAAATTAGACTCCCATCATCCATTATGCTATTTTCCCGCCAGAACACTTTTCCCCCCAACTCAGTACATTTTTCACAATCAAAATGACAGGCCACCAGACCCTTCCACATATGTGTTTCCAGAACATGAAGTCTCCCAAAAGGAAACGAGCAACCATGTCGTGTTTATCCCTTCAACAGCACCATAACCAACCTTTGACCCTTGTAGCACCATAGTGTCTCAAATCTTTCATTAGACTTACGCACACAAGCTTTTTAAGCCATACTGCCAGATGCTGTCTCCATTAGGCTGTTCTAGCTTACTGATGGAGACATCAGCCACAGAGTGTTATTAATACCCCAGACCAAAATAAAGAGTTGGGTCACAGTTACCTCCTTAGCTTCTCCTCCCTCAGGCTTGTAGGTGATGAGGTACTTGCGGACTGGACCAGGAGCAGCATCCCAATTCAGTCTCATAGTGCTATGAGTGATATCCCGAACCCGTAGCTCTCCCGCGGGTGGCAGGGGCACTGAAGAAGGGACCAATCACAGCTTAATGAGTACGGCATATATATCGTCTCTGCAATGACTATTAGCCAATTGGTAGGGTTTTGTCACTACATACGTGTGACACCCTGCAGACGCAGTGGCTGGCTGGCGGACTCCCCGTGCAGGGCAACGAGGGAGACTGAGTAGGCTGTGTTGGGGAGTAATTTCACAAGCTGGACATCAGTTGTATCGCTACGCACTCTGATCTGTGGGAGACAGCAAAGAGTTTCAGAGATAAGTAAATACCTTATGCTGTACGGGTTTCGGACAAAATCTGATGACGATGCTAACACAAGGGTGACCAAACATAGTTTTCCCAGGACAAGTCCTGCGTTCACATCCTGCCCGGGCCGTCCGTTTTTTTTTTTTTTTAGAAAGTGATGAAAGTGGCCTGGTTTTGATTGTTTGTGCATTGGGACCTCAAACTGAGCAGCATATGGGCACTCTGCTGCATGCGGTGTAATCCCTGAGAGGCTTTATGACTTAGTGTTGCCAAAAAGGCCAAAGAAAATGCAAAACCTTTGCAACAACTTGCTGAGTTGAAGACTGGTGAAATGGCAGTTTAAATTCCCAAATATTGTTGGTTTCATTCCAAAAGTAAACAAGCATTCGACCATTGGTTCCTCTGTCGTTCTGATTTTGGAATAATTTATGTGCAGGTTTTTGAACATTCCGCCTTTGGATTTTCTGTTTTAGGCTATAAATAGTATTTTGTAATATATCAATTTTCTACCTATACAGAGAAGGCCAACTTTAAATGATAAGTAAAATATTTTAATTGGTCATTGAAATATGATCACCCTAGCATGGTGTTAACCCTTTTGCATATTGCGTTGCATTTCCCTTTCCCTTATCTGGGAGATGAGAAGGCAAGACTTCATACGCAGTATGTGGTGCCTGGCTTTCATCAAAGACTAGTGCGTACTTTGCAATTACAAACGCAAACAAGATTGAGCGTTTGTATGTTCAGCTTAGCGCGATATCAACAACTGTTACTGCTTTCGTCTACGCGGGCCTCGCCGACGCTTACCTCCTCTTCAGCAGCAGGCTGGGTTGCATTGACGGCTCTGTAGCGCAGCATATAGCCTGTAGCGCTTGGTACCGCCTCCCATCTCACACGCATGGTGGTCGTCTGCTCATCATAGATGTCCATCCTTCTCACAGCGGGCAGGGGCACTGAAAGGCGTGTAAGAAAAGTTAACAAATTGTGTACACGCGTACGTTAAAGGACACTCGAGTTTATTTTTCTTCTTTAAAGTTTTTGCATATACGATTAAAGCTCTGCTTTATAGAGAGTGCCAATAAAACCTCAATTAACCACTTTAAAGCCACAAAGAAACACACGTCAAGCTTCAAAGAACATTACAGGGCAGTACAGTAAATTGTCTATGATATTGTGTGTAATTAAAACGTACTTTTGTCGTTTGAAGCCAAATCATTTAAGGAAATGAGCCCAAAATATTTATTGCCTCAGTACACTTGACTGATGGGGACCACACACGAGTATGGCTACAGAACTGATTCACTTTTGGTGACAGAAATTATGGAACTCAGAGGTGTCATGGGCGGACAGGAGCACTCGTGAGTTGAAACTTTTTTTTGGCTAATCTTGGTGGAAAAAGTCTCTTTTTAGTTTTCATAGCATAAGTGATCAAAGTCTATTTAGACTTTTTCGTTTACATTGAGGACAAGCGGTATAGAAAATGGATGGATGGCTGTTTGGAGAAAGCAATCAGCGTTTACATTCCGACTGAAAACCGTGAAACAGTAAAAGGTTACTTAAAAGTCTCTTCAAACAATTGATACAGGCCAAGTAGTAAACCAAAACCTACATGTGGTCTCAGCTCCTGTCAGTGGTTCACTGGTCTCCTCGCCCACCACAGAGTAGACGTTAACTAGGTACTCAGTCAAAGGACTGAGCTGCTGGAGGACCAGTGTGGTCTGACTGCCATCCACAAGCACCTAATAACACAGAGGGGGGTTAGAAGATGCTCTACTTTTGTTTGGCGTGTTTCTGTACTTTCCCTGCAGAGATATGGTACCTGTGAGGAGAGAGCTTAAAGCAGTATCCCACCCCCACATTACAGCAACCATTTTCTCATCTCCTCCAGGGACAGCACTACAAAAATGCAACTCGCATATAAGATGAGTCAGTGTACAGCTTGAAAAGTAGCATCTGGTTCCTGATCGATATCCAGCCATTATAAGCCACCTAAATAGCCTGGAAGTACATGCAATAAGATGCAGAAATGCACTGAGTGGCCAAACAGTTGGCACACCTGCACGATTGAATGAGGTCCAACACAAGAAAGATTCTAATGCTGAGTTTTTATTAAAGCTGCAAAAAATATATATAATAAGGAAACATGTATTCTTGTTTGCAGTGCTTCGTACTGAGAGTGGTTTCTAATATTGTGTCCCTCCTAGAGAGTTAAATATGGAAATAGGAAATATTAATATTGCAAAGTGCAGCTGCAACCATGTCAATTTAAATTACCTCATATTTGTAAATATATTTCATATTGGCTCTCATTACTGCATGATAAATAAATTATATCATAGTACATGTGTAATCAGTCACAATTTGTTTGTGCATTCTGTTTTAGTAGTGCTATTGTTCATGAGGTCATCGCATGTTTGCAGCTTCAAACTGAGTCGTTTTTGGTCCTGTGCCAGATGACAATGTTATCAGCAGGAGGCCAACACAAATAGCAGGCTGGAAATGGAGAATCCCATTGGAATATAAATCAAAGTGTTCTCACAAGACCTCTGCTCTAAGGAATTGCACTTGAAAGTGTTCTGTGACCGATGCGCTGTCAGTAGAGATGTTTGTGGTGCTCAGTTGTGTTACCTCTTGTGGGACTCCTGATTCAGACACATATTGCACACGGAATTTTTCTACTGGGTCCTCAGGGGCAGTCCATGTGGCTCGGAAGGAATTGTGAGTCACCTCAGATGTTACCAGATTAGTCGGAGCATCGGGCGCACCTCCTTCAGCAGACAGGAAGTGCATGACAAACCATCACTGTCAGCATTATAGGTGTGCAAAAAGTACGTCTGGTTGTTGGCTACATTTGTGTTACCACCTGCAACCTCTCATAAAAAGGAAAACCCCAACCTCCCCAGAGCAATGTGGTTAAGTTGTATGCAATTTTCCATATATGCATTTATCTGTAATAGTTTGGTGCTTCTAGTTTGCACTCTGTATTAATCTACATGGACAACAGCATGGGTACATGCATCATTCACAGGGCCTGAAAATATGATATGGTCCTCACTTTTGCATCTGCTTCCGTGTGGTAAAATTCTACTAACTCCATAAGACACAGGTGTCAGACACAAGGCCCGGGGGCCAGATGTGGCCCGCCACACCATGTTATGCGGCCCACAAAGGCCGGAGAATAATGCAATTCAGGTTTTTCTTTCTCAATGTTTTTGTTCTTTCAGTCTGACAGAAAAATCTTCTGAACTTTAGTATTATGTGACATAAACAAGATATTGGGAGCATTTGTTTGTTATCAAAAATAAATACTTGAATGTATACTTGTCAACTTGACCTTCACTTCACTCCTCATTTCTAGGCAGGCTATCTATCAATCCTAATAATCAAAGGCACGGGCAATTGTGTAAGAATATCATGAGGTTATATTCATATTTATCCATCTATCCATTTTCCATCACACTCGGGTCGCTGGTATGCTGGAGCCTACCCCAGCTGTCGTTGGGGCGAGAGGTGGACTGGATCTTCATATTCATTCATACTGACAGTTACAAGGGGGCCTCTGAGGGCGGTCATAACTTCAATGTGGCCCCCAGCGAATACGAGTTTGACACCCCTGCCATAAGGGATTTTGATGATGATGAAGACTACTGATACACACCTGGTCCCTTGACACTGTTACAAAGGTTGTCGGTTAACCTGTCCACAATGTCTAGCAGGAAGGAGAAGTCTGCCACATTGTACATGTGAATATCATCTGGATCCGTAGCAATGGACCTCAGCTCATTCTCGTCAGCGTTCTTTACGCCTGAATAATAAAGTGGAGGACTGTGATCACTGAAGACTTTTCTTTATCACGTTATGGTTTAGTGATAATAATGCTTACCGATGGCATACAGCTCGATGCCCTGGTTACGCAGTCTCAGAGAGTTGGCGATAACATCATCCTGGGACTTGCCATCAGTGATCAGCACACCAATTTTGCGGGCGTTAGGCCGCATGCCCACATTTTCCTTGAAATTGTTCTGGAGCAGGTAGTTCAAAGCCAGACCTGCAAGAAAAGTGTGTATATTTTAGGGCTGCATGAAGAAATATGTTTTGCATCGTATTGAAATTTTTTTTTAAAGTACCAGTTAGGGTGTTTCCGCCCTTGTAAGGCAAATTAGCAATAGCGTCCAGGAGGGATTCCCGGGTTTTGTGAGCATCCAAATGCCATTCAGTCTTTGGATCTCCGCTGTACTGAGCAAGACCTGAATTGATGACAAACTTTTGTAAGACAAATACACACAAAACCTCTCCATCTATCTGCAACGTCTGGATAATCTCACCAATCTGGACCCTTTTGGGGCCGATGTCAAAGACTCCCACCATGCGAGCAATGAAAGAACGAATTGTCTTGAAGTTGAGGCGTCCAATACTCCAGGAGCCATCCACCAGTAGCACAATGTCGGCCTGTGCACTGGTCTTACACATCACCTCTGAGAGAGCAAAAGGTTCAATGTCTTCATTGGAGGAAATTTCAAATGAGAGGCAATTCCATGCTCATATATCAGCTTTGCACAATGTTGAATGTGGATGGTGTCAGAGGAGCTTTAGGGTGTGGAAGTGGTTAAGAAAAGAAGGAAATGAGAGTATACAATTGAAGCAACTCCAAACAATCGCCTAAAATGCTGAACAAATATCTTCACAGGCAGGTGGTAAGGTGCAGAATATTTTCTTTCATCCTTTTCTGAGGAATTTTTATCAGGGAACATTTATTTTCCAGGTGTTGTAATTATTGTCCTCTTTTCTGGTTGCATGTTGGGGCAGTTCTCTTTTGGCTGTGGTTTCTGGCATCTGTGTTCATCCCAGAGGCAAATCAGGAGAATAAAACCATAATGGCCCATGACATATCAAAGGCAAAAGGAACTCCCATGCCCTCCTGAGCTGCCAGGTAACATTTGAATGTTGTTTTCCACTTATACACTGGAATCCTCGGAACCTAAAAAGGATGCTGCAGATGTGCAACTGGCACAGGCAGATGTTGCACTAACTGCCACTTTCTGCAACTGAACACAGGTTACATAATACATTTACAAACATCAAATGCACAACAAAAAATACATGAAAAAATAAATCCAATAAAACTGACAAATATCACAAATAGCAAGAAGAAAATATCGATTTTAGGTGTCAAAACAAGAACAAATAAGAAGTGACTGTCCCAAGTAGGCTCTTTTTCTGTCTCCTTATTAGGAATGGTCCTTCCAAAAATCACATTTTTCCTCTTCTCATGCTGCACTCTGACTCACTGGATAGTAAAACATTTTTAAACTGACAAGAATGAAATATGTACACATCTAGTCTACACTTTTGGACTGGAAAAGGTGGAAGCCCAGTATGACATACTGCAGATTGATGTGCTGTTACTATTTCACTGTATGACGTATTGGGATATTAGGTAAAGTTACCTGGTACTTCAAATTGAGGTGGCTCAGGCCCACTTGTAAGTGTGGTTTTCTCTTCTCCAGCCAATGGCATGCTCTCTCCTCCCTCAAACATCCCAAACACATTTACTGTGTATTTGGTATCAGCTCTATAAACACAAACAATTTGCATTTTACTGTTCCATATCATGACATGAAAACCATACTACACAGTAGATATACCTTAACTCTTCCAGTACCACAGTGTTGTCATAGGGGCCAACTAGAAGCTCTCCTAGGTCAATATCATCCTCCACGGGATGGAAAATGACTTTGTAACCCTTAACTTCTCCAGGTGCATGGTCCCAAGTTACACGGAAACTGGTCTTTGTTGGTTCCGAGGTCTGGAGATTCCTGGGAGCTTTGTAGGGTGTCACTGAAGGAGAGAGAAATATAAATATTTTATCTTATTTTATTTGTGCTTTTGCAGGGTAAAAGATGGTATAAGGTGGTACCGCAGAACCTCTGTTTTCGTCATGAATCCATTCCGGTCAGACGAAAACCAAAACATAGAAAAACGGAATACATTTTTCCCATAAGAAATAATGTAAATTCAATTCATCTATCCCAGACGCCCAAAATATTAACATAAAATACATTTTATAGATAATTACTTTTACAAGCAGAAAATAAAGACAAACACATATGAATGATTTACCAACATGACTTTAACCTTCATTGAAGACTAGCACAGAGATGATCAAAAACTGAACTTTACAGAGTGGCCGGTTGGATGACGTACGCTTGCCACTTCAACTTTATTGTAAACTTCAGCAGCAATCATCATCACTCACACTGACCCGGCTTACTGCAATGCGTTCCCCTTAAACCATTCCCCCTGCAAACTGGTAACTAAAGAAATGTACATTAAAATCCTACTATAATAGACACTACCTTTGTACTTGGCTATGACTTTCTTGAATTCCATAGTGTTTTTCACGTTCTTTATTAAGGTTCTGGCACTTTTTTTGCAGTCAAACCTCAATTTAAAAAAAAACAAACACACTGCTCCAAGAGTCGGAAAAAATGGCAGTACGCTTGAATGATTTATAAGTGCATGGCACAGTGCTTGAACGGAGGAAGGAAGGAGACTCGTACGGACTTCTGGATGTGTGCGCTCTACATAAGCCACCCACACCCATATAAAAAGTATTACCTGACTGAAATCTGTCAATAGTGTCCCAACCAATTTCCATTCTTTGCAAAGACTGAGTCACTAATCTGTGGATGCTTTTTTTGAGCACTTGACTACTTTGTTAGGTGCAATGCGAACAAAAACTGAGGCATATTTTAGCATTTATCAAAAATTGAATCCTAAAAACCAGGGCGTACAAAAACCAAGGTTCCACTGTACAGTATATACACATTAGTCTTGTGCAAAAGTCTTGGTGCCACCATTACAGTATACTGTGCCAGTATAGTGTACTGTATGTTGTTTTATCAACACTTCATTGACCACATGCAATAATAGAGAATGTCACTTGATAAAGTACAGACATTCAGGACAGTTTTCGCCCTTCTAGCCACATGCCCACCAAACTGCAATGGACTTTGGAATGTTGTGAGGAACATGTAGAGCAGACATTTGATGCATGGTATTGGGGTCTTCGTGATCTACGTACGTGTCGTTCCCACGCCTTGCCTTGCTTTGCCCTCTCCAGATCGGTACACCGGAACAACAATGATGTCATAGGTGGTGAGTGGAGTGAGGCGTCTCAGCACGGTGGTGGTATTGCCACCGGGCACCTTAGCCGCCAGCTGGCGCCCTCCCGACTGCGGTTTGTAAGTTACGCGGTAGTTGATCACATTTCCAGGTGCTGGCCACCATGTCACCTTCATGCTCTTCTCCGTCTCCTCGGAGACAACAATCGTTTTGCCCGCAGCCGAGACTGCGAGGAAGAAAAACAAAAAACATTTGTGGTTAAAAAAAAGGGGAAAGAGATGACTGGCTGGCCTGATGGAAAATGGAGACCCTGCTCCGATGTGAATGTGTTCTAAATGTCTGCTTAACAGCTCGTGCTTGCCATGCACCTTTGGAAAAATAAGCATCATGGATGGTAGCGAAACTAAATAATGACACCTTGAAGCCTTTCATCTGTCTCGGTCAAGCTGTTTCCACGTCAGCGGGAATAATATTGTAGATTTGGAAACATACACTAACATTAAACAGCCCTGCGTTTACCTGATTATGTTTAGCTGATTGCGTGTGTAAAGGATGTCTCGTGACAGAACTCATTGCAGGAAAGGGCAAGAATGAATTTAGGGACACAATTTAGGGAGCTTGAATTCTTGGGGAAAGTGGTTAATCCAAGATAGATTGCAAATAAAAGCAAAATAATCCACTTACCATCCGTGGTTTCCTCTCCAACCAATGGCTGGCCTTCACCATGACCATAAACAGCATGCACAGACACCTCATAACGCGTCTCTGGGGTGAGACCATCCAGAAGGGTGGATGTGAAATCGCCCTGAATTCTCTTCTCTCCTGACTCCTGGGTGAACAGAGACTTCCAGGTGATCCGGTACTGACGCACTTTACCGGGAGCCGCAGCCCAAGACACAACAAAATTGGTGTCTGTGGGGTCTTTAGTCACCAGGTCTCTAGGGGAGCCAAGTTCTGTGGATATATTAGAAAAGATATTAACAAGTCACTAATATAGGTTTGAAAATTTATTATTGCATTTGCTTTTTTATTCCCGGAAATGGAATGCTGGTGTGCATAAAACTGATTTAAACAGCCGCTAAGTGAATATTTTGTTAATACTCAAGATGCATTCCAGACAATAAACCACCATCACTCATCTGTCTTCACTTTAACCCTGCAGGAGCTGTCCTACACCAGGATCTTCTCCTTTTATAATCAAAAGCTGTTGGAAAACTCTGCTAAACTAATCACAAATTGCATATCCTCTTCACTGCTCCCTGCAGCACTTTAATTTTCCACTGAAACAAGGAACACAAGCCACAAAAGTGTGTTTTCTACAATTGCAGATGTTTGCACTACCTCATGTCCTCACTCTTTTTACAGCTTTGGGAATTGGTTGCTGGTGTTTCGTGATGAGCAGTCAGATCCAAGAGAGGGATGAGCCCATGACTCTTAAAGCCCGTGCCTGGGTGGGACTTTTTATGCATAAACAACCACACAGCCTCTAATAATTGTTCGAGCACTAACGTCCCTTCATGAAGTTTCCTAATGCCCAATGAGAGAGCAGTCGAGCAGGGTGGTCTCTAAAACTGCATTCTTCAAAACCCATGGAAAAAGATTTTTTTGATGTAAAATATGTATGACTCCAAGTAGTAGAAGTGGCCACTGTGTCTAATTTATGACTCGTTCTCAGCATCCCATCCATCCATGAGCTGGAGAGCGTTCTGAACAGAAATAACAGGAGGTGTTCCTGCCAAACAGTGATCTGCACTTTGCGAGGAGAGAGTTCCAGAGTTCGAGGGACCGTAAAAACAGTCAAGGTCACTTATACTATAGCCAGACCATCAACCAGATTGTCTTGCCAAGTAAAAGGCAAAAGATGAACTTGATTGACTTTTCCGGCTGTGTGTGAACCGTGGGCGAAGGAAAGGAGCACTGGATGATGACATTTGCAGACACTGGCCCACTTTTCAGCACTTGCACACAAGTGAAGGGGCCACTCCAAAAGGTAAAGCATGCATGCACGAAACACATGGTTCACAGATTTAGCATAGGCTAAATCTGTTTTTTTTCCACTCTGCATTTTGTGAAAGGCTTCCCCTTCGAGCTATTGCCATCAAATCATGCGAATCCTTAGTAGCGCACTGCAACTCCATGCTAACAAAAACCTTTACCGTCTCCTTCATGCTGACACCCGCCTGTAATTGTGTAAACTGTTCTAAGTTAAAACATTGAACTGATCTCAAATTTACATGAAAGCCTTGCCCGTGTCGATAAATGTTGATACAACACAAATGAAGATCAACAAAAAAAGCTTTTCCTGTGGGGGCCTGTCGTGACATAACCTTCACAGGCGCTTAAAGCGTAATACACAAATGCACTGATAATTACCTAAATCATTTTAAATACCATTAGGCCACTGAGCTGTCTATTAATCACAAGCACCAGGTTCGGACTTGCCCAGTCTTCACTTTCTTTTGGTTGAAAGTGCCACTTCATTTGACTTTATTTCACTACTGTGCACATCTGAGATGAAAATATGATGTGATTTTCCGTGTGGGGCTGTCAGTTGCAAAAACATCTGCCCCGCAATGCCACAGACAGACCCTAAAGTGAAGGAAGACCAAAATATAATGCATAAAAATGAAGTAGCCCTACAGCATTTATGGATATTGATAACGTCCTTGATGGCCAAAACATATGACCTTGCACAATGAAGACGGTTAGGTCCTCAATCCTCCAAGACATCGTGAAGTATTTTCTGAATATGCTTTTTTTATTCACGTTCACTCGCCCAAGACCTTGCAAGTCCTTTGCCCCACCCAGGAGACAGCTCCTGCACATGTCCAACGTTCCCCTAAGCAACATCTTCCAAAACGGACAGAGCAAGCTTTTCATAGGGAAATAATCACGCGTTTGTTTGCAATAAGTATGTTTCATCTAATGAGCCTTCTGTGCACCTGGCAAGTGCATCTTTTTAGACATTTCATTGGAACAATTCTGTCTACCACGTGTCCCGTGGTTACTTTCCCTAGGGGTTAGCCACAAGGAATTGCTTTGTGTAACCCACCTACACAGACTTCACAGGCAGGGGTCATTCCAATTTAGTGACCCCTGAAGACAACAAGACCAGTGTTCACAATGTACTGAGACCATGATCGCTTATGAGAGTCTACTCAACAAAGTGCTTTGTCATGCCGGTCTTTTTCTGGCAGCACGCACTAACAGCACACGCAACATGTTGCTGGAGTTTGCTCATAGTGGGTGAAAAGGAATAATTCAAGGGGAATTGAAGCATTGATGGAGTGTTTCCGTATAAAACACACCACACCCACAGCTGGGGTAGGGTTGAAACCGCGTGACTGTGGTGTCTAGGAAAATGGGATTATATAAATATTGATGAAAAGCTTGGTCAAGAAAGGACCTATTGCGTTCAGCTCTGATGTTTGTTGAAGACGTGGGCGCAGTTTGAATACCTTGAAAAACGAATTCAGAATTCATCATTTTTATGAACGATGGAATGAATCTCAATGTCTGTGTGCTCTTCTTGTAAATAAATCTGTAAACAAATGTTATCACATCACTTCTCTATTGCAGCTCAAATACTGTCCAAGTGCAGTATACAGTAAACTACACCACTGGGCAAATACCTGTATACTGTGTAACATAGGTGAACGGCCGATGGATGGGATCATTGCACAAGCTCTTTCTCCAAATCATTCACATTTTCCATCTTTAGAAGCACACACCCACCCCAATTCCCAACAAAGTTGCAGTCTGGGCCAGAAAATTACGTCAAGTGCCACATTCCTGACTTTTTTCTCTCCTATGATAGCTCACAACCACTGCACAAACAGCTTAAAAAGTCAAACTTTATACTTATTCACCATCAGTTGCCAAGCACCCAATGCAAGTGAATAAAGACATACATGGCCTTTGTATATGCTGTGGGATATTTTTTTTTTATCCCAGTAGAACACAAATACTAAAAGGTATACTTTGGCCCACAATGTGCATTACTCAGAATGTAATAATATACAGTATATGTACTAGGGCTGTAAATCAATAAAAATATTTAATGTGATCAATTGCATATTTGTCAATAGGTAACTCATAATTAATAGCATTTAATCACAGATAAAAATAGGTTTTTAGCGACAATAGGTAGGGATGGAGATCTCTATGTGGTTTGATATGACTACTGTAACTACATCAAATTGTATGTAAAGGAATATCAATTTAGGAAATAATTTTTTTCAAAAATAATATACAGTTATAAATCCCAGAGTTTTCTATCTGTAAAAATATAAAAACTACAGTGCCCTCTGCCCCACCCTTGGAAGTAAATTTGTTTCTTACCTTCTAACGTTGTTCCCGTGCCCAGAAGGGGATCGCCAATAGCAGAAGTATAGCGAGCACTGACGAACAGCTCATACTCAGTATCTGGTTGCAGGTTCTGAAGCAAAGCCTCTGTGGTATCTCCCCTGACAGACACCTCATTCCTCTCACCGCCTTCGGCTGGCTTATAGGCAATGGTGTACTGGAGGACATTTCCTGGAGCAGCCTCCCACGTCAGTCTCATGGTACTGATGGTTTCATCAAACACTCGAAGGTTACGAGGTGAGCCAATGACTGAGGGCAAACAGAACAGTACAATTAGTATTCATTAAGGAAGATACGTCTTCATATCTATTTCTAGCAAAATTATACTTTTATTGACTCACCTTCCTTGGTGGTGCCATCTACTTGCATCTCCTCTCCCATGCGTGTGATATACTCGGCAGATACAGACACACGGTAGGTGGTAATGGGGAAAAGCTCGTGTAGGACTATGGTAGTCTCATCCCCAATAGTTTGGGCCTCCAGTATTTCGCCAGCGCCACTAAGTGGGATATATGACAGACGATATCTGATAACCGAACCTGGGGCAGCTTGCCAAGATACCCTGAAACTGTTGGTAGTCTCTTCGGTAACTCGTAGGTTTCGCACTCTCCCTTTCTCTGAAAAATAGAGCATCGCATAGCATACATTCAGTCAGCTGGAATATGACAAACTTCCCAATCCAACAACAATTCGCTTGCTTTTATATATATTTTTTAGATTAATAAAGCCCATAACCTTGTACAACGTCTCACCTTCTAGAGTGGTTTCTTCACCAGTCAAAGGAAAACTATCTCCTTTCTCGTACTGTGCAAAGACATTGACCTCATATGGCGTGAGGGGGAAAAGATGGGGAAGAACAGCTGTGGTGGTATCACTGGGCACCGCCAAGGTAATGTAGTCCCCGGTGACGTCTTCAGCCTTACGGAATCGGACCAGGTATGACAAGACATAGGCAGCAGGTGCAGTCCAGGTAGTGCGGAAGCTGCGTGAGGTAATCTCAGAGAATTGCAAATTTGTAGGTGGAAGCAGACCTACAAAGAAATGATCACATACACCAAATGAGTCGGTCAGTTTGATGGTTTGCGGGCCTCCATTCAATTGACCTCTTTTACCTTCAGAAATAACCCTTAATTACTGAGAGCAATAAACAATAATGCTTTATATGTTCAGCTTGAAAGCTTTAGAAAATAGAGTCGCCAAGCATGGCTGCATTCTTTAATTATTGTAGTTATGGATGGATTGATGGAGCTCCAAGCTTCTAGAATTCTTTCTATGCATCCATAAAATGCAACGCGCTTCAACATGAAAGCCAATATTTAAGCAGTCTGCTCATAGATGGTTGGTTAAGATCATCTGTCCTCCTACTCACTCTTCTTTTTGATTTTGAGCAGCTCCTGTTCAATCCTCAAACAGATGGACTGGGTAAGCTCTTTGGAGATCCTCTGGAAGGCATCAAAGTCCTCTACCTCGTAGACATGAGTTTCTGACGGGGGATTGGCAATGGCCTCCAGCTCTGACCTCACTGCATCTTTTACACCAACGGCGAAGATCTCCACATCCATATTCCTCAAGTTGGTTGC
Organism: Oostethus manadensis; assembly: GCA_024372805.1. NCBI lineage: Eukaryota > Metazoa > Chordata > Actinopteri > Syngnathiformes > Syngnathidae > Oostethus > Oostethus manadensis. The sequence goes on from QODF01000007.1 coordinate 6,110,804, forward strand.
CGCATCCTTAAAAGAGTCTGACGACTTTCCGTCTGTGATCAACACCATAACTCGAGGGACATTTTCTCTCGCTCCACGTGAAGTGACAAAGATTTTGTCCTTGACGTAGGTCATGGCCCTGCCAGTGTTGGTGGAGCCTCCACGGTACGGGAAGGTGCGCAAGGCTTTGACAACAGCATTAATGTCATGATGGGTGTTGAGGGCAAACTCAGTGTGCGGATCTCGACTGTACTGGACCAAACTAATCTGGACCTTGTTGGGTCCGATGTCAAATGAATGGACCAGTACCTCCAAAAAGGCACGCACTTTGGCAAAGTTTTGTAATCCAATACTGTACGAGCCGTCCACCAGTAGAACCACGTCAGCCTGAACATCCACTCCAAGAGAGCATTCTAGAATGGGTGCAAACACACACTCAAGTTACACCACCAAGGCAACAGGAGGCGATGACCTGGGATGGAAAATCACACCAACAAATCCCCTCACCTGTTGTCACCTTGACAGGCTGAGTTTTCTCCGTAGCCATGATGGGCTCACTGGGTGTCAGACCCTTAAGGGCGTACAGGCTTATCTCATACTCAGTGTCCGGAGAGAGGTCACGGACAATGATGGTGGTCTGTTTAGCACCGATGTACAACTCTTGCCTCTTCATGCCAGGCAACATGGGAACGAGGACAAGCTTGTAGCCTGTGACATCTCCCGGGGAGGGATCCCACGTAACTCTCATTGACTTTGATGCCATTTCTGTCACCTGCAAGTTGTACGCTGGCTCAACCACTGAGGAAGGAAAAAGACCAAAAAAAAGAGAATTCCTAACTGTCTAGTAAACAACATTTCCCAGGCCAGAAATAATCATTTGATGTTGGACCTACGTTCTTCACCGCTGACGATAACGCTAAGCTGCTCATCAACACCTGAGCACACCTCTGAGATGATCTTTCTCTGGACCGCTTGGATTCTGTCAAAGTTGGGCACATTGTACACATGTGTGCCGTACGGAGTGGAGGCCATTTCTCTGAGCTCATCCTCGTCCGCTCCTTTAATGCCTGAGATGGAAAATAAGAAGTACAAAACTGTTACCTCGGATGTGGTGCTCTGGTTTTAATGTAGCTTTTATAACAGGCATCTTATGATGAAGATTCCGTAGAAAGTCAAAAGTTTCCAATGGGACACATGGGAGAGCAAAGTAAAAAATCTTTGAAAAACACACCTAGGACAAATATTTCCACTCCAATGTTCCTGAGTCTTTTAGCATATTCCTCCACTGGATCTTGGGATTTTCCATCAGTGATAATCATGGCAATCTTTGGAAAACCTTTCCTGGATCCAGCTTCTTCCGTAAAGATGTTTTGTAGCAAGTAATCAATAGCATCACCTAAAGAGAGAGGCATAAAGATATTTTAGATATTTGTTTTATTTCATTCAAATGTAAAACATACAGAACTGACCAGCTCCATACCTGTCATGGTATTTCCGCCCTTGTATGGCAATGAGTTGATGGCTTGAAGCAGGTCACCTCTCCTGTTGTAACGTGTGAGGGGGAACTCTGTCCGAGTGTCCGTGCTGTATTGTACCACGGCCACTCGAGTTTTGTCTTCGCCAATGTCAAAGGCACCAGCCAGACCGGCAATAAAACTACGGATGTGCTTAAAATTCTCTCTACCTACGCTCCATGAGCCATCCACCAGAAACACCAAATCTGCGATTGCACTGACCGAACACTCTGCAGAGACAAAGATCCAAAGTGGGTCAGAAATAGACATTTTATCGTGTCACATTGCAGAATTTGGAAAGATCTAGATTTGGAACATAATAGGTGTGGAAATACTTTTCCAATGACCTTTTCTTCCTATGTGGATTCCAAAACCAAAGGAATGGATCGTGCCAAAACGTTGATTTGTTACGGTCATTGTACTCTGAAGCAGCTTTGTGGACTAAATATTGAATAGTCGTCCCACCATCAAGATTCACTTTTACACGTATACTTACATTATCTGTTCTATGCAAAGTCTTTGCAAAACTCACCACTAGGCAGTAACAAAAATTTTCATTTCTTTTGTTAGTGGACCTAATCCCAATGGTCTCATTCTCAATTTTTTTGACCAAATGTTGAGAATTATGTGAGTGCTTAGCCATGAACGAGGGCAAATTGAAGTCTGGAAGTAGTTTCCAGAAGGCTCAACAGGTGGGATGTTTAAATCCCTATGACGTACTTTGTCAGACGGTGGTTGTTTCAATGGGGTACAATGAACATGTCATTGCTGGTGAACCCTCCCCTTCATGCTCTCGTCCCCCTCCATGATGCACAAAAGAAACCTTGTATCCTGACTTGAAGTCTCCTTTTTTGGAGACTGCTTTTAATTAAAGGAGTCAATGGTTGCTTTCCAGGTCACTGTCGGGAACGTTGTATGCTCACCGGTGACAACCCAACACACGGTAAATGCTGACGCAATTATTCCGAGGGGAAAAAGTCCTTTGACTACCGTTATGACAAGAAATTTGAAAAAAAAGATACAAAAGAAGCCTCATAAATATTTTGCTTGGCAATAGACAAAAAATACTCACTGATTGCTTCTGACTGTGGCCTCCTGACTCGTCCAGTGGCGTTACCGGACTGGACTGAAAGAAAGGAACACTTGCATGTTTAGCAGTGCACATTGTGGCCCCGGTCCTGCTGCGTAATTTTCCCAGCAGTAGTAGGCAAGAAAATCAACACATCGTAAAAACAAATCAACAGAATCAGAAACAGCTGTGTATGGACACATACTGTATGTTTGCTGCATCAGGCATAATCAGTGGCAGATTAAAACTGGAGAAAGACATCATTGACATTGTCACATACAGTATATTGTAGTATATTGTATATTGTATTCCAACTTCCTGAATCACATTTGTTTTAAAGAGGATGGAACGAGACAATTCATATCAGGAGAAAGTCTGTTCTACTGGACCTTGCAATATTCACAACAGCAAGGATGTCCAAGGTGCGGCCCAGGGGCCATTTGTGGCACATTCATAAAACTACTATTCATCGAAAAAAGGAACAAAATACAGCAAAAATTGAGAAAACAGAAGTAGTTTTATGAGAATAAAAGTAAACTATTAGAGGAATTAACTCTATATAATATTTTGAGAAAATAAATAAAATAATAAATAACAAATTAAAATTTAAAAAAATTTTATTTTCTAAAGTTTATATGTAAACCATACAAAACAAAGAATTGAGTTGTCAAGTTATAAAAACGAAAAAACAGGATACTGATATACAGTATATATATATATATATATAAACATAAATTGTATTTATTTATTTATTTTTTATTTTTTTATGGGAGTGGCCCATAAATCCTTTTCAGCATATGGCCTTTGATGAGAAACGTCTTGCACTAAAGGAATGCTTAATTAGATGCACCTTGAGAATCTAATTATTCATTCATTCATTTTCTATGCCGCTTATCCTCATTGGGGTCACGGGTATGCTGGAGCCTATCCCAGCTGACTTTGGGCGGGAGGTGGGGTACACCCTGGACTGGTCGCCAGTCAACCGCAGGGCACATATAGACAAACAAACATTCACACTCACATTCATACCGATAGACAATTTAAAGTCGCCAATAAACCTAACGTGCATGTTAGGCTCCATACATGTTAGGCTCCAGCATACCCGCGACCCGAATGAGGATAAGCGATAGAGAAAATGAATGAAAAAATTAATTTCCACTAACAGAATCTAATTAGATTCAACAAATTGCATTGCAGCGGGTGAAAAGCACATTCATATTTTTCCAGTAAACCTAACCTAATACTTTGTCTGATTAAAAAACATATACAGTATTGTGAAAAAGTCTTAGGACAACATTACATTTGTTCTTATGGTGGTTTTATAATGACTGTAAGTTCTTAATGCTTACTCTTTTTCCTCTTGAATGTTACTCATCAGGGCATAAACCTCCACCAAGGCCAAAGTGTTGATAACTGCATGGAGTGTAATTCCTGGGTTCGTTATAAAACTACTTGTTCATAGACAGTAACAAACTCATGGGCATGGACAGTTCCACTGAGGTCGTAGAGGCTCAAATGGCTTATCAATAAACTCTTGGGTTTTCCCTCGGCCCCATTTTCCAAAATTGTTTTTGTAACCGTGTCTGTCTGGTCCTTTACTGTTGAACTATATTTGCATGACTGCTATCAAGAAGTTCAATATGATCCAATATGTTGGCCTATAATATCTGCCGTCTAATATTATTGGACATTCCTTATTGGCCTCAAACTTTTGCACAGAAAAGTACCTATTACTCTTCTAAAATATCCAAACTTACTTGTGATTTGACCAAAGATGGGAATGCTCTCCTCTGATCCATAATAGGAGTTAATGGACACAGAGTAATCCAGATCAGGGGTCAGGTTGGTGATTGAAGTACTTGTGGTATAAGGATTAAGAACAATGTCTCTTGTCGGTTCATCTGGTTAAGAAAAACCAATAAATAGGATGTTAGGTTGCAATATGCACATTTATGTAAATGTTGTGTACCTGTGTTTCTACTCACCTGCTTCTGAAACCACCTGTATTCTGAAGCCTTCTATCCCCGATGAGGGCCTTGCCCACGTCATTTCCACTGTGTTCTCATTTAAAATTTTAAAGTTCAAGTCCGAGGGGGGTTCCACTGTGAACAAAAGGAAGTGCCATTAAATCACAACACATAAGTGAAAGTTATGTATTTTTGAATTTAGATTTTAGATTAAAATGGGAGTAGGCATGTCCAGTCAGGCATTCACATTGACCCCAACGACAAACACTTCATGACTGAAGTGGGCTTGTTTCGTTGTTGGGGGACAGACAACAAAGCATTGATGTCCACGGGTGATACGACAAGTACAGAATATGTCACAACACTAGAAGTGGGAAAAGCCATTTCGGAGCAAAAATGGCATTTGTTTGAGTTGTCCGACCACGGCGACCAACAACTCAAGCACTGGCATACACAACATGTGCACGACTGAAAACATCACCACAGTGCAAACATTGAGTGAACCATACAAAAAACATGCTGGGTGCAGTCATCACAATGCATGCCCCGACCCTTTTAACCATGGCGTTGATGACAAAAAGACAGCAAAACACACTCCACAGCAAGTTACTGATTATACAATGGAATCCAAGATGCCATATTCTAGTCTTGACACAATTGAACACCATATGTTTGATATACACGCAGTATATAAACATATTCTATGTTGATTGTGAAGTTCAAGAGGCCATACACGAGCAGGTGGCACACATCCATTGCAAACCTTTTAAAAAGATCACACAATCCGTCACAAGAGACTCTTGTGTACTTTTTCCACTGACAGGATCGAAATGACTGTCAGGTGAACAATAAACAGCAAAATACTTCCCCAAAAAAATATATATATACATTGGGACAAGAGCACACAATTTCCGGGGGTCATGCATCATGTACATGTGAAAGTTGTCTGGATCAACAACTTGGATGGACTTGCGTCTCCATGTACAGTTGGGGCCACACAGACAGGTGACAAACATATTTCAGAATGATATTCCTTTTTACAGCTGCCAGCCTAGCCGCCTACAATGTAGATCCAAGTTAACGGAAGAAAGTGAAAGTTAACTTGCATGCATGAACGTCCGGTTTAGATACTGCGTTGTCATCTTTATGGCTTATGAATTATGGATCAAATCCTGAATCAGATTATCGTGTGAGTCAGTAGTGACGGATGTCATGTGGGATGATGCAGTGGGGAATCATTCAATGAGTTAGTGTGACTATTGTTGTATCTGTGGTGTGTCTGTGGTGTTTAAACCCTAACCCAAGAAGGAAGTAGGAAGGAAGCATGCGGAGAAACGGATTGAGATCCTACATTAGGATGCGTGCTGGCTGTTAATAAGATGTCTGCCATGAATATCATTTCAAAATATACTTCTTGGGGGAAGAAGCCACAGCTTGGGAACACACTGAATGCAGAGGCAGATGACGAACAGGAGCCCATTAAGAACAAAACACTTTGGAGGATTGGAGGATCACCAACCTGGCTTATATACTCAAGGAGCCCCGATGGACCGTGTCCCCATTCATTTCTCCACGAGTGCACCGCTCCAACCATGGTATAAAGGTGTGAATATTTGGGCGTGGGTTCGGGAAATGGCTGGTGAAAATGATTGAGGCGAGTACTGGCCTACCATCTTTGTTCACGTTAGTATATTTTCTTGGGGTTTAAATATACGTGAGCACCTAAGGTGGTCTCGGGTCTTGTGTTAGGATCTGGTGGCTGTTGGTGTTATGTCCCATCAGCTCTTAATAAAGGACACCCGCTCTGTGTCTGGCTACTGTTCTCTGAGTAACCTCAGTCTCCAGGCAGACAGCCACCCTGGTTTGCGCTACTGCCAGAAGGGGAGACCAAGAGGAGGGGGGAAGGGGATGAACACGGACCCTCCCAAAGAGGCAGGAAGAATGCCAAAGTCATTCCGTAACATGTGCTGACATTAAACATTACTGGATATTAACTTTCCATACGTGTTGCAAGTCAGCGTTTTTCGCAAATGCCCGCAAAGGAGTCCTAGAAAGGCTCTTTGTGTGTCTTTGTGCTGTCTGAGGACTCATTTGCTATTCTCCTATTTCGTCTTTCCATTCCTCCGGTGGCGATATGCGAGCTTTGACTCCACTCACACTGCCAGAGAGCTTTATATGGGGGGAAAAAAATGACAGGGTTTCCATACCATATTTGACATGATTTTGGATGAGATGCTTGCATGTAAGGTCACTATTTGTTGTACCATTAATAGCAGAGAACAAATTAAACATGTACATAACACAGCAAAGGTACACAGAAGAAACAGCACATCTAATTTATACAAGCAAGGCAGGGGCTGTGATTTTAAAAAAAGATTTTCTTTCCCACTGACATTCTCCATGTTTGGTAAATCATACTGCTTTGTTCCGACCTCTAAAAGCTTCTCTCCGAGTACTGTGATGACTTAAAAACACAGATTCAACACTCTTATAATAACTTACAAATGTCTAATAATTCTTTCCAGTGTCTAATTAGCTGGGATTCAGAAAACGTTGCCATGGAAAACTGCAAAAACATGCTAAGGCATTTAATGGCAAAGCACTAAGTAATAAATTTGATGAAGTCCTAGTTTGTGCCCTGCTGTTTTAAGACATTTCATTGGAAATTGGAAATGGACACCGATTTGACGTTATGCGTTTACTACTACTTGCCAGACTATAACACATACTACAAATATAGTGACAGGCGTATTAATTACAGCACATAAACTGGTGCTGGTTCTTGATGAGTCAAGACGTTTGAATCTGACCAAATACACCACAAATGCAAGTATATGCAACATACACATAGAATAAGCACAACTTTATTGACTTATCATCACATAATCATTGCTGGCAATGTTACAATGAAGGGCAAATCCCTGAACATAAACAAATGGAGATAACTGGTGAAAGAAGAGAAGGAGGAGCTCAAGAGAAAGGGGGGAAAGTGTGTGTAGTTAGCATGATTGACGGATGTGCTTTGCTTACCTTGGGCATCAATGGAGGATATCAGAGCTGCGAGCAAGGCAGCCGTGACTAGAGAGAGCCCTGTCTTCATTTTTGGCCCTCAGGGGTCAGCAGGACATCAATCGGACTGAATAGGAGACAGAAGGTCATGGTTATGTCAAGGCAACAGCGGCCCCTGTGGCACGACTGCGCATTGCAGGCAATGGATGTATTTAATTAGCTGCAGAATAGCTTGAAGGCTTGTGAAGCACATTGTAGAAATTAAAGAAACAAAAAAACGGCACCGTACACTGACCGACACTGTACCGGACCGTCGTGGTGAAAAGGCAAAACTCTCTGTTTACACATTGATCTACGTTCCCACCTCACCTATGGTCATGAGTTATGGGTCATGACCGAAAGAACGAGATCGCGGATACGAGCGGAGGAAATGAGTTTCCTTCGTAGGGTGGCTGGACTCACCCTAAGAGATAGGGTGAGGAGCTCGGCCAACCGGGAGGAGCTCAGAGTAGAGCCGCTGCTCCTTCACATCGAGAGGAGCCAGTTGAGGTGGCTCGTCTGGATGCCTCCCGGGCGCCTCCCTGGTGAGGTGTTTCAGGCTTGCCCGGCCGGGAGAAGGCCCCGGGGAAGACCTAGGACACGCTGGAGGGACTATGTCTCACAGCTGGCCTGGGAACACCTTGGTGTCCTCCCGGTGGAGCTGGAAGAGGTTGCCGGAGACCGGGAAGTCTGGAATTCCCTACTGAGGCTGCTGCCCCCGCGACCCGGACCCGGATAAGCGGAAGAAAATGGAATGGAAAAAAACGGCAAAATGGGGAAACAACGCAAATAGGCATATTGTAAAGAGAAATGACTGAAATGTTGACACTATTAACCAAAATAATAATAACAGCAAAGCTTTGTCTTTATAAATATATACAGTATATTAGGGCTGTCAATGGATTAAAATATGTAATCATGATTCATTGCATTTTGCCCGCAATTAACTCCTAATGATCGCACTTAATTGCAGAAATAATTGTTTATCTATAATAGGTAGGGATGGTAATCTTTTTGTGGTAAATGATTTGATATGCAATTACAACAATAACTCCCGCAATGACCCCAAACAGCCGTCCTTGGCTATGCCTGCCATTAAATAGCAGCTCATAATCCGACTTCTAACTCACAGTTCAAAGCAAAAAAATTAGCCAAGAGACAACCCTCATCTAAAAAACAGTTTTAGGTTGCGACACAAGATAGCACTGCATAAATGACAATTTAAAAGTATACTGCCAGTGCTCCAGTCATTTCTAGCTTCTCTTTGGCAGGCTACATAGTGAATAATAACTCAAATCACAGCGACAGTCGAAACAAATAACTTTGGTCTTGTCATGACAGCCATCTGCCAGGGCTTTGAAGCAGAATGGACCATTTCAAACACTCTTTTCTTTGTCCAATTCTGCTCAATATCCGCTCGCTTGCAGCTCCACAGTCACTCCTGCATTTCCTCAAACTACGGTGTTGGCCGAGGGTCAAACAGGGCGAGCGCATGTTAATCAGGGGTCAAACAAAACAGTGCCCTTAAAGAAAAAGTCCAACTTTGACAGACCTAATGTATGAAATTCAAAAAAAAAGACATACAATATCATAAAAATGTCAAATATATACAAATATCAAATGGTACGAGGCTTCCTTTGGTTTTTCAGTATAAGGCCCTCGTGGAAAACGTTTGGACGCTCCTCAGCTATGCACAGTCAGCGGAAGCTAAATGGGCTCACAAGTCGCAGCAAACTAAAGAGTTTCCATATTCAATCTTTTTTGGGATTTTTTAAAAATGTTTACGAATTGATCCCTTGGAACTGGCATACATTTTAGTGTCCTATGGCATATAATTATAAAAACAATAGTTATAATAAGAAGTTATAGAGGAAATGGACATGATGTACTATAGATACCATGAGTATGTTTTTTATTTTGGCAAATTTATCCAAAAGAGAAAGAATTGTGATTACTTTACGTCCACAAAATAAAATGTTACACATAGTTCTGCACCAGCGGTTCTGGGATTGGGCATCAAATCAATGACAAAAGTGTAGCAAATTAAACCAATCCCCAAATAGTCAGGAGACTGCTGTGTGTGAGGTCATGCATTTGGTAAAATTACACTAAATGATTAGACGTCTTTAAGAATAAAACAACAAAAGTTGCCACACAAAACGACAACGTTGTGCCAAACCACAGCCTATTCATGAATCAACTGCAAAATAGGTCCAGTTGGGCACCTCACCTCAGAACTCAGATGATCCCGTGTGAAGCCTCCCCCTCTGCACCTTCTCTCCTGTCTGGCTCCTGCAGACTCCACCAGCAGATGTCCAAGGAGGAAAAGCTTCCTTCCAAGTGGGAAGAATCCTTCCACCAGCGGCTTCTTAATAGGGGGGCAGTTCCCAACTCTCAATGTACCATCATTCTGCTCTGTGACGACAGCCCGGTCTGTTGGGGGACGCGTGTCCCCCCTGCTGGGGCCAAGCGGTTCCTTGACAATGACAGTTACCTCTCAAATTCCAGCCCTTATTAAGTTTACTGCGCCAATGTGACCTCGCGGGAGTTGACCGGACGAACAAAATACGATTTATCTGGGTATGTGTCCGGTGATGAGTCCACATGGGGGGAAGAGAAGTACTGCTGCGTTGCCAAAACCCAAATGCGCAAACCCTTGGACATAAACACCGGTGCTATCGCACGAACAATCGTTTACTCCGCGAATCGTTTGTCACATTTCTGAGAATGTCCGTTTAGTTTAGAGAGTCCGGGAATTTTCTTGGCTCCGTGCCACGGTGCGGTACACTGAAACGCTAAAACAAGAACTAAAACTAGTTCTTTGGCGCCCTCTCGTGTTCGGAATACACACCTACATCTGAATATTGGTGACTGTAGTGGTTGCAGGAAGACCCACTTCTGGCAATAATCACTCTTTTCCATGTATTGTTGTTGTTTTCATGGGTTATTTATATATCACGTATAAAGTCTATGACAAATAATTTTTCATATTGCTACTACTGGGGGGCCGCACGGTGGCTGAGTGGTTAGCACACTGGCCACACAGTCAGGAGATCTGGAAGACCTGGGTTCAAATCTCCGTTGGGCATCTCTGTGTGGAGTTTGCATGTTCTCCCCGTGCGTGTGTGGGTTTTCTCCGGGTACTCCGGTTTCCTCCCACATTCCAAAAACTTGCATGTTAGGTTAATTGGCGACTCTAAATTGTCCATAGGTATGAATGTGAGTGTGAATGTTTGTTTGTCTATATGTGCCCTGCGATTGACTGGCGACCAGTCCAGGGTGTACCCCGCCTCTCGCCCAAAGTCTGCTGGGATAGGCTCCAGCATCCCCGTGACCCTAATGAGGATAAGCGGCATAGAAAATGGATGGATGGATGGACTACTACTGGGTTTAATGTGGTCGATTTGACACTGGGAGTGCTGTGTGTCCGGCCCAATCAATGGTCTCACGGTGAGCATGAGGGCAACCGCATTTTAGCAAACGCATTGAATCAGGATTTGTATCGGTCGACTTGCGGATCGCACACCGGTTGTGAAGTTTGCCGTTCAGCTCCTTGCTGGAGAACAGCAGGTTGTGCTAAAAGAACTGAACCACGGAACAGTTGGACGCGTGCCTCCAAAAGTTAAGACAAGGCCAAATGAAGTTCTCCTGTAAAATGTTACAGTGCGTTCCGAAATCCATCCATCCATCCATTTTCTATGCCACTTTTCCTCGCCAGGGGGCATGCTGGAGCCTATCCCAGCCGACTTTGGCCTAGAGGCAGGGTACATCCCGATCCGCTTGCCAGACATTTGCAGAAGTTCATTGTGAAACATCACCCAAAAGCCAAATATCAATAACTTCTTATGCACCGTGCCCGAGATGCTCAGTATGCGGTATTTGATTACAAATGATATCAAATGTTTCTACAGCATGTGCCCAGGTCACATGCTGTGTTCTGTTCTAAAAGCATTTTGCGCCAGACGTGACCCATCAAGTCTCAGATATGTGATCCACCCTTGACATGACTAACTACCACAAACCTGTTCAAACAGGAAAAAAGAGTTGAATGTTTTAACATTTAACTTACCAAGATGGTCATTCGTCGTTTTTTTTTCAGCCAATGTGGTTTCGACTGCCTGGGTTTACTTCACCTTTGGGAGTAAATACGGTAGGAGACCAGAAAGTACCTTTAGGTTTGTCACTGGGATGATGGTGCTGCTTTTGTACTGTTTGCACCCTGGGGGGGGGGAAAAACCCTTCATAACTTGCTGTCCGGTTTGTACACATTAGAGCAGGGGTGTCTGAACTTTTTCCACATCAAAGGATTTCAGGGGGACCCCTTAATATATCCATCCATCCATTTTCGACACCGCTTACCCTTATTGGGTTCGCGGGTATGCTGGAGCCTATCCCAGCTGACTTTGGGCGGGAGGAGGGGTACACCCTGGACTGGTCGCCAGGCAATCGCAGGGCAGACAAACAAACATTCAGACTCACATTCATACCGATGGACAATTTAGAGTCGCCAATTAACCTAACATGCATGTTTTGGGAATGTGGGAGGAAACCGGAGTACCCGGAGAAAACCCAAGCCTGCACGGCGAGAACATGCAACCCCCACACAGAGATGCCCAACAGAGATTTGAACCCTGAACCTGCTGACTGTGAGGCCAACATCCTCTGCGAGTGACTGTATGTAATCCGTCTACACCTTCTGGTCCTTCAAGAGCTTCAAGGGGGCAGAAAGACAATGTACCTGAGGCAACAATGTACTGAAGAGAGGTCTGCGTTCCACATTCCATCAGTAATGCACCCGTTAAGTTTGATGTGCTCTTAAAAAGCAAGTGGCATGTGTCAATCCACCTGTTTACAAATCAGAACCTGTAGGCACTACAAAGTGTCATCATCAAAATATGTGCCCACAGACATAAACAGTTGGCTCCCGAGGCTGCGGTGATCTACTAATATAACGATACACGGTATCAAGGTCACGATACGATATATATCGTGATATTTGTCCTACCTTTTGGTACTAGCACAGTAGTTTTCAAAATAATGGCAGTGCAATGTGACCAACAGATGCAGTAGATTCTCAGAAAACAAACAAGACCCAGCGTTCATGATATGCAGACTCTTAGGGCGGAGCAATTGGGCAATTCGTTGAAAGGGGTGTGTTAAAAAACCAGCAGCGTGGCACACTTGCAAAGGTCACTTTGCCTTATGCTGAAGAGGTCATGCCCTTGAAATGGCTGTTTCAACAAGACCATGGCCCCGGCCCACTAGTAAACCAGCAAAATCTTATGTTGTTATGTGAGGGAGTGGCCAGCACACTCCTCGGACCTTCATCTGAAAATGCTGTTTCTGAAGCAAAATCAAGAAACGTTAACTGTGGAATGTTGTTAAAAATATCGTAACATTTTGCTGAAATTTTAAATTAAAACATGACAGGAATCAGTGTTAGAAATTGCATTCAAAATATAAAACCTTTTCAGCACTTTCATCTGTCCAATTGACTAATTATTAAAGTAATTGCTTTAAAATGCACTCTTATTTGTAATCTCTGTTTAAAAAAATATGCATTGGCCCCAATGGAAATACATTTGAAAATATGTGACTCTTAGCCCGAAAGATTCCCGACCCCGAGGTAACGGTGAAAATATTGTCGTGTTTAGCAAGGGCCTTTCCAGTTTGGCATAGATGGCTTGTTTCCCACCTCTCTCAAACCAGTGGCCCTCTCTATCAGGAAAATGGACACTGTTGTCCTCAAAGAAAGGACTACAACACAGGCTACGGGTTCAACCAAAACCCCATCACCGAGAGCGTAACGCAGTAGGAGCAGACACATATCGGGGAGGCTCTTTCTCACCGTGGGTATCCTAACTGGGCCTTTTCAAATCCGCCAGGTTAAAAGAAGGGCCAAAAAAAGGAGACAAAATGTGGTGACCCTTTATGTGGCTGGGTGGTCAGAAAAAGTATTTTCTCTAAATTTATCATAAAAACGCAATTCAAATCCAATAGCACAACAGCTGGTTCACCCTAAAGACAAAATCCAGAGAAGACAACTCAGTACTGTTTATGCACTGCGGTGTATCGGGGAGTGTAATGAGCTCTACATTGGAGAGACCAAGCAAATGCATAAACAATTAATGTTCCAAATGGCATCTCATTTTGCTGCCATACCACTCATGCTAGGACATAAATTAAGAGGTGATTACATCAGCATGGTCGTGACTGCTGTGGGGAACATTTTATGAAGCTCATTTTTAAAACCCGAGGAGGCCACTAAGAGATTATTGCTTATTAAATCTGAACAGTAAACAAAGTCAACCTTGCAGTTCCAGTCCATGTTAACCAAAATGGGTAACCTACTATTCTTTACACACAAAGTGATTGTATTGATTAACTAAATATACCCCCAAAAAATGAAGTCAGTGGAAAGGATGCAACTGTTCTGCAGTTGCAGGAAAGTTGAGTCCAAGTCATGACCCAACTTTCTGTTTGGTAAACTCAGATGTGTTTTCAGTGTGTCTTTTAAAGGTAAAATTTATGGCAAGTGCATACACGTAGACACTTAGGTACTCCAGCACACGAATGCAAGACAACAAATAAAGGAAGGGTAACGTAAATTTTAGCTGGATTAAAAAAAAAAGTGTGTGCCTCAACAAACAGAAAGTACCACATATGACAACAATACTATGTAAAGATGTTTGACAAATGTGGCATCTACTGGAAGGTCCGTGTCAATGAATCCCTCAATGACACAAGTACACGTTTAAAAACTTTTTTTTTAAACCAAGAACAGCTTTTGTAAATTTAGTCAACCTGTACCTGATTGGCTGTTGATCACTATTATGCAATTGAATGTGCCCCTTGCCCACTCCAACAGTATTGGTACAGTATCTGTGATCAACCTTTTTGTTTCCATTATGATTTGGATGAAAACACAAAAAACTGGCAGATGATTTGCAAGTTACCAGCAAGAAGATATTGCAAACACACAAAGTATTTCATTACTATTATTTCTGTATTAACCTTAATTCCTATTAATCTTATAACAACCCACCAATTTTAAACAAGTCCTCCCTGCCTTCCACGGTGTTGTTACAAGCAAAGTGCAAATCATTTGGTCAACACAGACAAAATTATTCAATGTACTTGAACTACTATCCAAACTAGGATCCCACAGTCATGGGATCACCAAAAAAAAAGGTGGTCAGAAATCCCACATATAATGTAATTGGTCATTATATGCGGGTATACTTCTTTACAATAACGCTTATCAAGATGGACAAGACAGTTGGAGAAGTAAAAATAATCTAAAACTCAGAGCATATGTAATATATTAGTACATTCTTCAGCAAAACATCTTACAATACAGAAACATGGGATGGGATGCAATACATGTCCTTCAATAATTAAGCCATTCGCAAAGCTGTGCTACCATCCGACACATTTGATAGAGATAAATACAACTTTTTAAAAATACAAACAAAACGTGACATTTGCAGCAGCCAACTTGAAGCAGTCAAAACTCAGGCAGTCTCTTGGCTTCAAACACAAGACTGTTTTTGCATACACAACATACATTTACCGATGAGCCTGTGTATTCAAGCTAAAACCAACAAGCAGTCCAGAACAAACACACTGCAGGGAGTAGCTAGTTTGGAATGTCGGCGCTGTTGTTGCGGGAGTCGTATTTATGGTGAATAATGAGCAGAACCACGCCCAGGAAAAAGCAAATGGAGCCCACGGTGATGTAGGCGATACCCAGGAAAGGGTTCTTGCCTCCCATCCAGGAGATGGTGCTCAAGATCATTCGCTTGCGTCCATCAAAGCTGAGAACAGGGTAATCTGATTACATTCAAGTTAAAGAAGTATGACTGGAGCTTCTGTGCTTAGATTACACATACAGTGTACCCATTACATTACTGAAAAACAGTGCTAAAAACTACAGTACAGTAACTACAATTAAAGTTATAATAGGATATTATGGTTGTAGTTGGAATGATGTAGGCATACGTTTGGGTACCTTTTTTAGCTACCAGTAGAAATACAAACATTCAAACCCAACCTGCCCGTGTTTGCAAATGTGCTGCGTGTTGAAAAGGATACTGTAGGTGATGTCCAAGACATATCTGCCACTAGCGAGGGTTGGGGTCGAGCTCGACTTCTTCTGGATGATCCTATAAAGCTTGCGGAAAGTGGGCAAGGCAGCTGTACGCATCCACACTATGAAGTCCTCATTGATGAAGCCGTTGTTGTCGTCGTCATCAAGATCCAGCTCAGACACGGGTTTTCTCCAGTTGACTGGCTTGTTAGTGCCTGAGAATGAACAGGATCACAGCGTTGATAAACTGGTGCGGAGTATTATCATCATCTGAGCTGTGACAACAGAAACGTGTCTAAATATATTCCATTGCTTTCCTGTCACTTTGGTTTCGTGCAATATTGACTATAGAGTGAGACCCAAAGTGGCCAGGCCAGGATTAAACAGCTTTGTGTGTGTACTGCACACCTTAGCAAGGAGGATTACTTTCCCACACGCCCAAGACAGAGGAATTAAATATTGTCAGCTACATGGATGTGACATAGTCTCCCCGTTTCTAGTAGTATACTGTCAGTCACAATACATGCATGTCCGGCGTTATTTGGAAAACAGTGGAAATAAGGTGGAAAAACAGCATACTAAACCCACGCACAGAACATGCAAATGCAACACACAATAAGCAGTAGAAAATTTGTGAATCAATGCCAAAAAAAACATGCAGAATCACCTTGAAAAGCAATAGTGAGGTTGCTGTTTCCACCAGGATTCCTGAACTTGACATGCTTGTCTGTCCACCAGGCAATGCCCTTTTTTACAAGAGGGATTTGGATCCTGGTACCGTTGGATTCGATATGATAGAGAACAAGAGAGTCTGCAGCAGAGAAACATTTCTTGCATCTAAAAAGCTGCTTTGCAGTGAAATAATATACCTCAGTTGCATATTAATAGCAATACTTATTAACTGACAATTTGCATGTGAGTTTAGCAGTTCTCACCGTTAAAGAGGCTGTTAGCGATGGCCCCACAAGGAGCAATGGGCAGTCCGTCGCTGGTACGATACGGCTCACATTCCTTGCTGGGATTCTGTGAGCAGCAACCAGTCATAAATTAGAGCATTTGTTGATATCACTTCATGAGAAAAATAACTTATTTTTAAGTATACCGTCAAAGCCGTACGGTCACCATTGAGCTGGCTGTCGTCCCTGGATTTCACATAGCGTCGATGGTTCTGATAGAAGTTGGATAAGCCGTAGTACATGAAGACGTTGCTCTGAATAGGGAGAGGACACACAGTGTTAGACAGTAAAGTCTATAATATTTATAATTTAAGGTATTTTTTTAAAACAGCAACTGAGTTTGACACCAGAGAGATACCCATCAGAAAGTTGGCGGAATGTAAATGAACATTTGTCTTTGTAAAATTATCTTTGTTAATCTCTTACGGCAAAAATCGGTTACCCTATAAAACACTACATTTCCCATGATGCTTATAGTACCAAAACCGGAAGTAGTGAAAAAGATGCTGTGCAGGTATCAACAAAATAAAAACCTATATGGGTCTACATCTACAAACTCTGATATTGACGCACTCCGATGATATAAGCAGTCGATTCCAGACTCCGCCTGAGAATGTCTATCCAGCAGCGACCGGTGAAAGCCCATATGAGCAACAGATCAACAGTGTTTGCTAGCGTGCTAACAAAGTAGCAAGGAGCAGGAATAGGGTTGGGTAGCTCACACATTTGAACCGATACGGTACCCATGCCCGATACCTGGAAATCTGTACCGGTAGTTAAAGATACACATTTTTGGCACTATTTGAATTTTATCTATTTATTGTATATATTCATTCAAATATAAACATCAAATATATCAATACAACATCCAACGGTTTTGTGTTGTTATATCACCGTTCTTTTACAAAATTCTTCGTGAAAAGAATAATGTTTTTTCATTATAATGTACAAATGTCTGTGATTGGCTGGCGATCAGTCCAAGGAGTACCCCGCCTCTTGCCCAAAGCCAGCCGGGATAGGCTCCAGCATACCCGCGACCCTTATGAGGATAAGGGGTTATAGAAAATGGATGGATGGAATATTTTGTATGCGGTGCTGCCAACAGGCACTATCCCGGTAAAAAGAAATTAAATGCTTTAAGCTGCACTCAGCACTGTGCCATTAGAGCTGTTACATATTCATTATCATGAATAAGTAACAAGTTGAATTCATGCTAGTTCACAAATAGCAGCATTGGTTCATCTTGGAGCAATAATACAGTATTGTGGCACATGTGATCATATGCTTTGTGAGCAAAATGTGTAAAGAAGATGAACCAACCTTCCCAGCCCTTAGCACACTTGCAGTACCAGCAAATAGGCTTTTCTAACTAAAAAGTTCTGAGCAAAAATGCAACCGACTACACGGAGAAAAAGTAAATACGGTATTGTTTCTAAACAAAAACATGATTATGAGAGAATGTGTCAGTGTTGGATGCTTTTGTTGAAATGTTACATGTATTTTCATGGTAATGTAATTCTTTATCTTTAATATTTTGTTGTTCTATTTATTTTTATTTGTTTTTTTAAATGTTTAAGACATCACATTCACATATTTGCAATGGTTTAGTCCTCTGCTTGTTTTTGTACTTGTCTTTATTAGAAACCACACCACTACCTCAATATATTCAAAGGTTAAAAATCTATTTACCACACAAATTAGGTGTAGATGCACAAAATATCAGATTGCTGATAGCAGCCTGAATTTTCCTCACTATAGGATTGGAAAAGAAATCACGTATTGCACGTCAATATTGTTATTTCTCTAAATTAGAATTATTGTCACATTTCAATATTGCTAGATCCCTGACACACATACAGCCCAAGTAGCTTTCATTTCGCTTTATTTGCACTCCAAGTCTTGACAATTTTGATCTGGCGGCATTCCCCCCCTTAAAGACCTATTTTCTCAAAAGCGACTAGCGACAAATATATCGACTTTTCCTGGCATCGTTGGCGAGTTTTCTTGTATTCTGAAACCACGAGCGGTCACAAGGCAGCTTCCGTGCAACACAGATGTGGAGTTTTATGCATTAAAAATGCTAATTAATGACGCATGCGGGAGCCGCACTGCCGCAGCACTAGAGCTCGCCCTGTTTTACACTGCGAGATCTAAAATGTAAATGTGTCTTAACCATCAGTAAGGCTAGATAAAAGAGGAGGATGTGTTTATGTTTTGTTGTTAGTCTATTGCTACTCTTTTTTTTGAAATGAAGTGGATTATCTTACAATTCTTTGGGTAAATATAAGTAATCGATAAGCCTCCTGCATTGCCTCACCTTGCTGTAAAGCTCAGTTGCTATTACATGTATATTCACCAGAATAGTGTGCAACCCACAAACCAAATCATGTTAATGTGAGCCATCTGTATCTTGCTGCTCAGCTGTGCTAATTTAAATTTACGTTCTCAAAAGTCAACATGTGATGGGAGAACTTCGAGAGGCGCTGGCCCGAGATCAAATATTAGCTGAGATGACCAATTCTAAATTAACAAGTTTATGTGTACTTTTTGGTCTTGCTCACGAGGTTTGACTATTTTCCTACAGCATTTCACAAATCCCAAGCAAACATATGCAAATCGGACGACAGCCAATAGCCACCTTTCTTACTGAAAAGTTGCCAAAAGCCCTCCAAGCGACGCTGTCAATACCGAGGAAGACATTTATTATTCATGACGTGCATTTAGGGCGGAGGACCGGTGCAAGAACTGGACCCACCTCGAAGGGCTGCTCCAGTGTGAAGTTGACAGAACACACGCACGGTGCTGTGCTGTTCCAGCTGTAGTTTTTAGCACAGCTGGAACACGGGCTGGACACGTCCACGCCAGTGTAATCGATCTGGAGAGGCGAGTTGGCGCCAGAAACACAAAAACAATGACATTAAATAAATACGTTTCCGAACAGCATTCGCCGATTGCAACATCTAAACTCTACTAGTCAACGGACTACAATTATTACTAAACATGACATGAACGCTTCCCTACCTCGAACTCCTTGATATTATTGGACGTAACATACAGGCCGATGCCGATTGGGATGAAGATGAGGCCGATCACGAAGAAAGCAGGAAGCACGGTGCCGGCCGTCAAAATCGGCTGCCAAGCAGGTAGTCTCTGTTGTTTGAATGCGGTGTTGTCCGGCTTCTTACTTTTGACGGCCCCCGCGCCGCCATGACTCGAAGGGCCGGAGTGGTGACCGTCCTCTTCCTTAGCGTTGTAGCTTGACGCCATCATGGCTGCAATGCGCTCCGAGTAAGTAATCCCCCGTTGCTGGCAGCCTACCAATTCCGGGTTTCCGCCGCACGAAAACAAGAGACGACACTTTCAGGTGATGTGTAAAACAACCGTTGTGAAAATGTCTACGCTATGGAGTCAAAACTGCTGCACTGCCCAAAGACGCCCGATAGTGACGGGTCAGGGAACATCGATGTGTCCGCGTATGCGTCGAGCTGTTACCGCGAGGCCCCGTGTCTGTGCGCGTGTCGCTTTAAGAAACAGCCACGTGACTTATACGCTCGCGGGGTCGTCTGTCAGAGTCGTCAAAGCAAGGACGCTAGAGGTAAATAGTATTTTATGTCACTTCCGTAGTATGTCTCGTGCGGGTTTGGCCGCCATCATGGTGAGCATGATCCAGAAATATTGCTTTGTAAAAATGTCCCCAGCACACTGCTCGGCGAGTAATTGCTCTAATAAACGGTTAAAAAGACCATAATGATCCCTTACATTATAGTCTATCAAATGTATTGACATCGTCATTTCTGAAATAAATGTTGCATCGTGTGAATACCTTCAGTTGGTGTTATTTTGTATGTTGATTGTTAAGTGTTACATTTACAGTTCAATATAACATTCATTTCATTAAAGTGTGAGTGCAGCGCCTAACGTTTATCTCTTTACTCAGCGCGAGTGAATACATTGTACGCGCCTGTGCGCCTAGCCCCGCCCACCTCCATTGCTTACCATCATGGCAAGCTTTCTGCGCCATGGCACACAATACTCTGCTCCATTTATTGAGATTGGATCATTTTGTTCATTTAGCGTCCTTGGTCAAACTAGGAAGCGAGTCTGACGTCAACGGCGTGAAACGTCTCTGCGAACACATATTTTGAGATACAGCTCTTCCATTTAATATAAAGAAAGTATTAAATTGTGTATGTGTCTGTGAGTGTGTGGGTGTGTGAGTGTGTGTGTGTGTAAAGTGTGTTTTTACGTAGTGGTGTGAAAAAGGGTTTGCCCCTCATTTCTTTTTTTTGGATGATTATCACACTTAAATGTTTGAGATAATCAAACAAATTTAAATATATAAAGAGCTAAAGAAATTCAGGAACAAATGAGAAAGAAAGTTATTGAGATCTATCAGCCTGAAAAAACTTATAAAGCTATTTCCCAAGTTTTTGGGACTCTAGCAAACCACAATGAGAGCCATCATCCACAAATGGTGAAACTGTGGAACAGTTGTGAACCTTCCCTGGAGTGGCCCGCCAAACAAAGTTACCCTAAGAGTGGAGCAAAGGCACATCCAAAGTTTCACAAAAGACCCCACAACAACATCCAAAGAATTGCAGGCCTCTTGCTTCAATTAAGGTCAGTGTTCATGACAAGAAAGACACTGGGCAAAAACACCCTGAATGGCAGAGTTCCAAGACGAAAACCACAGTTGAACAAAAAGAACAGTAAGGCTCATCTGAATTTTGCCCGAAAACATCTTGATGATCACCCAGACCTTTGGGAAAATACTCTGTGGTCTGACGAGACAAAAGTTAACTTTTTGGAAGGCGTATGTGTCATTACATCTGGCGTAAAAGTAACGCCACATTTCAGAAAAAGAACATCACATCAACATTAAAATACAGTGGTGGCAGTGTGATGATCTGGGGCTGTTTTGCTGCTTCAGGACTTGGAAGACTTGCTGTGATAAATGCCACCATGAATTTTGGTGTCTAGCAAAAAATCCTGAAGGAGAATGTCTAGTCTTCTGTTCGTGACCTCAAGCTGAAGCCAACTTGGGTTCTGCAGCAGGACAATGATCCACGACACACCAACAAGTCCACCTCTGAATGGCTGAAGAAAAACAAAATGATGGCTTTGGAATGGCCTAATCAAAGTCCTGACCTGAATCTTATTGAGATGCTTAAAAGGGCAGTTCATGCTTGAAAACCCTCCAATATGGTTGAATTACAACAATTCTGCAAAGATGAGTTGGCCAAAATGTCTCCAGAGTGATGTAAGAGACTCGTTGCAAGTTATTGCAAATGCTTGATTGCAGTTGTTGCTGCAATCTAAGGGTGGCCCAAACAGTTGTTAGGTTTAGGGGCATCCCTTTTTCACAAAGGGCCAAGCAGGCTTTTTGTCCCTTAATAATACAAATTTTCATTTAAAAACTGCATTTTGTGTTCAGTTGTGTTGTCATTGACTAATACTTAACCTTGTTTGATGATGTGAAACATCGTACTACTGGTGGCTGCAGTAACAAGCTTGCGGGCTCCGTGCCTGACTAACATTTTCTGTGGTACTAATGCCTGCAAAGTGTTGGTTATGTGAGGTGGGACCAAGACGTCTTCCTTCAACGCTTCCAGTTCCCAAGGTAAAAACCATCAATCGGAAGATCATGCAGTGTATCGATTACACTGGATAACCAGTCCTTTTCTATCATGCCAGATGCCAGGAACCCGTGCAGTTCCTCGAGCCACGCATTGCAATGCCCAGTCGCAAGTACAGTGGAACCTCGTCTTACAAAAACCTCATTAAACAAAAAATTCATAATACGAAACGGGCTTTAAAAATTTTTTGTCCTATTTAACAAAAAAATATTCAAAATACAGAAACCAAAATTGAAAGTGCCACCCGACGTAGTGTTAGGTTTATCATGTAATGTACTGTATTGATTTTATTATTTTTTTATTGGTTTTTTTAACATTTATGCACATGTAAATGATTATGTTGTCATTAGCTGGTCATTAATTAACATATTTATTTACAAATATATTGGAACAACTGGCGTTTGTAATATTCAAAATATGTACAGTATTCTTGTCTTCTAATGCTGTATCTTGTACAATTTTTCCCTTGTTGGAAAGAAAACAATATTTTATTGCAGTTGATTGATGCCTCAGAGTGCTTATTCTTCCAGTAAATGTTGTAATATATAGGAATACTAACAGGCTAAGTACTCTCGCAAGGACTCTTGTGGCCTAAATAATATTTCATATTGCATTTTATTCCTGGTGCTCGACTAAAAGAGTATACGTAGCATATTCACTCGGCTGAAAATCGACATCATATATAGATGGATAATATCGTCAGGGAATGCACATTTTTTCAGGGAATGCACCTGGTCCAGGTTTTCAGCTTGGAGTTTTGGCAGTAACTTAGCCTAAGTCTCCAGCATCAATGGGAACCAGGGCTAACATTCTGATTGTCCTGGGATTGTTATTATTGAATATTTTCAATGTGAATTATTGAAAGTGTACTCCTGTAAAAAGAAATTTCATCATGATCATCATTCATGTTGGGCAAACAGTTTTATTTATATAATGTGTTCTCAGATTAATTTTAATCAGATTAATCACAATGTTCAAATTAATTAATCATGATGAATCACTATTGGCAACTATGTCTGAAATATGCCAGTTTTTACTGTATTTTATTGAACAAATTATAAAAGACTGCACAGGATATATATTTGTAGGTATTAACAGCTCCAAATCAACTGAAACTAAATCGGTGGTTCTCAGTTATTTTCTGCCACGCATCCCCCAAGGGGCCAGGAATTCTGAATGCAAAAACAATTAACGAACCAAATTAAGTAAATTAATTACTGCTGTTAACGCACAATTTTTGACAGCAAAAAACACACATGTATGCATGTTTTCCACCGCACAGCTGAAATTATGCTTGTAATGTCGTTGGTAGTACATTCCTTGAGATGATTTATGTCTATAGGTATTTTCACCTGATACACTACGACCTTCAAGGGGCTGAAAGGAATTTAAGAAGAGAGACATCTGAATAATAAGTCATCTGATCTGAATAATAAATCAAATAAATATACCTTATACATTTTTTTATTTATGGAAACTAATGGCCCAACCTGTAAATATTTGTAAATATATGTAGAGTATGTATGTACAGTATATGGTGCTATATTGAGGCTTGGGGCTAAGACCCCTGTTTTTAAGATGTAGTGATGCATCTGCTTCTAATGAACACTTTGCTTTAAATTTGATTTTTGTTTATTCAATACATGTTTAATAAGAAATGATTTACATTCAGTTGGAAACTGCATAACACTGAACAAAATAAAAATATATGTGGGTCAATCACGCCAAGCAATGGACAATTAGTAGCAGGATGGTTTGACATTATTGTCATAAATACAGCCCATTATAACAATGCAAATAATAACAATGTGGCAGGAAAGTACAAAATACTATACAAAAATTACAAATACAATGATGACTCAATGATACACTGCATGTCTGTGGTGTTATTGTCTTTGTAGCACCATGGAGTATTTTGGTTGGGTATTCAGCCTTTTCCTCCACTTTGATAGGTAACACCATTTATGGCTGTTTTCTTAACCTCTATCCTCACAGATTGACTCTCAGCACGCGGCGACTCCGTCTTCACTCCACTCGATATGCCCAGGGAACCAAGCACTGCTTTCCCTGTTTTCAGGCTCTTGGACATTGGGATGCGGGTCAGCCCTGTGCGAGGGGCTTGGGCATCAAGCCCACACTGTTTGACAATAGAGAGAAAAAGAGAGTACAGTTTCTCAGGCAGGAGACTGAATGCAATTGGCATTTGAATGAAAATGGAGAGTAATTCATTAAAAAAAAAAAAACAGCAATTCAGAATTCCTAAACGTTATAGTTGATTGGACAGAGATGGAATACAAATGCAAATATTTATTCATTCATTCATTTCTAACCCAGTTAGCCAGGCAAACATTCTGTGTGCTGTTACTGGTGCGAGGCTGTTTTGCGTCAGCCAGGGGCACAGAGCCCTGCAAATCTGTTTGTGAACGTAAACACTGTGAAACAAATATAAATTACAGCATGCCTGTAGCAGGGTGGCAGAATGCCACATCATTAGCTCTGATGTGCAGAGGCCAGCCCATAGGGCCTTATTTGTCACGCTACCAATCTGGGCCACAAAGAGGATATCATAGGGTCGACTGGAACATCAAAATAGTTGCATTCTCATGCCCATCAGTCTAAACAGTGATAGATAAAGCTAAATGCAACTACTCAGCGTAGGGTATAAACAAAAGTAAAAACAAATCTAGTTGGCCTGCTAAGCTTTTCCCAACATACTGACAATTTAACTTACCATTTATAACAACATTTGGCCAATTCTTAGATGATTAAACTAGTTAACCAGTCATTATAGCTCTATAGATAATAGGGGGATTAAAACAGCAAGGTTTTGCTCAGTGGCCGACTTAGTTTTTGATTCATTAATCCATCCATCCATTTACTTCCGCTTATTTGAGGTCGGGTCGCGGGGGCAGCAACCTAAGCAGAAATGTCCAGACTTCCTGGCCACTTCTTTGTCCAGCTCTTCCCGGCGGATGCCGAGGCGTTCCCAGGCCAGCTGAGAGACATAGTCTCTCCAATGTGTCCTGGGTCTTCCCCCGAGGCCTTCTACCGGTCGGACGTGCCCTGAACACCTCCCCAGGGAGGCGTTCGGGAGATGCCCCCGAGCCACCTCATCAGGCTCCTCCCAATGCGGAGGAGCAGCGGTTCTACTCTGAGTCTCTCCCAGATGACAGTGCTTCTCACCCTATCTCTAAGGGAGAACCCAGCCAACCTGCGGAGAAAACTCATTCTGACCGCTTGTACCCGCGATCTTGTCCTTTCAGTCACTACCCAGAGCTCATGACCATGGGTGGTTTTGGATTAATTAACCTAAGCAAAACTTACCATGCTTTGTGTGGGTCTCGGAGTGTTGGATGCAACGGGGGAAATGGTAATGCTGCTCATCACCTTGTTTTGTGTGGTCCGAGTTGTGGTAATTTGACGAGGGGAGCGCAGTACTGTCCCTGTTGACAGGGTTAGTTCTTTGCTGTCTGTTGCAGCAGACACCGGCCTGAGTACCATCTTTGGTGTCAGGTTGTTGCCTAGATGAATGTGGATTTTGTTATCGTCAGTGGTGGTGATAATGCTTGTGTTGTTGTGACCCTTTCTTATGGGCATTGGAACCATCTGTTTCTCAGGGGTAACCTTGAATACAGCCCGGCCCATGGTCATCTCTTGAAGTTCAGGAGAAGAAGAAGATTCAGGTACTGCTGTGGTATTAACTGTCATAACGGTGACAGGAGACATGGGTCGCCCCATGCTAGAGGAGGAAATGTGACTGCTGTCTGGCGACTTGGCTCTGGAAATAGTGGTGATGGTGACTGGAGATTTGGTTCTTTCTGGACCCTGTTGTCCATTGGTGGACTTTCCGCGAAGTGTTGCAGAAGAGTGTGTTGGAATGATTGTAATTCTGGATTTCGGGTGTGATGGATTGGCGTTTATTGGAGCTGATGTTGAGAAAAAATCCCCAGACGTGGTGCTGCTGATCTCAAGGGTAGCAATATTGTTTTGGTGGTCCGGTGTTACTCGGATGTGTAAAGGCTGCCCTGGCTTGTGGGCCATGGTCAGGTCCTGATTGCCACTAAAATGTGGATTTTTTTCCTGGCTGGTTTCATGAGCGTTATCTTTCTTCCTCATCCAAGGAATCCAGGATTTTTTTATATTTAGATCACTTGCAGAGGAAGCGGAACGCTCAATGCTTCTTGTCTTTTCTGTTGGCTTCTTCAGGCTCTTCTGCCTTAAATTGTTCATGATATGATTCTCTTCTTGAACAGACTTCCTGATAAACCCTGCTGGGGTATCATCCTCTATTGGTCCATTGGACAAGACCTCAGTCTGTACTCCAGTGGATGTCACAGCAATGTCCACCATCCTCCTTCCATTTAAACTGGGCCTTAATGCGCGACTTTGACGCTTTGCTATCTCCAGTTCTTTGGTAAGATGAAGAACATCTGTGCCCATGTTCTTGGCTTTTTCTTCTTCTTCAAAGAACCTCTGCTGTAGGACCGAGTAATCCACTTGCAGTTGAGAAAGCTGATCTTCCTTGTGCATCAATTCATGTATCTTCTCCTTGAGAGCTAGTACATCCACCTGCAGCTCCCTGGTTTTGGTCTCCTCTTGCTTGTATTGTTGTCGCAGGTCTTCCTCTTGGCTATCCTCCTCTCCTTTCTCAATAGCTTTGTTCCGTGCTATCTGACTCCTCATAGCCTCCACTTGCTGGGAAAGTATGTTAGCTTTGTCCTGTTCTGTTATGAACCTTTTCTCCAAAATGTCGTACTGATCTTCTGTTTTTATCAGGTCTCCCTCCACCACTTCAAGCTGTTTGAGGCGATTTCTTAGATCCTCAATCTCAAAGGTTAGCTCTTTAATTTTATTATCATCTTTTTTCCCAGCTTCAGACATCCTTCCTTGCTCAAATTTCACTGCGTTTTTCACAGATAACCTTTCGGCTTGTTCCAACCCATCCAACCTCTTTTTCATTTGACTGACTTTGGAAAGAAGATCCTTTGTTTTATCTGTTTCATATGCAAGCTTGGTGCTGAGGTCTCCCTTTTCATTAGTTAGAATCTCGACTTTTGTTTCCATTTCTGATTTAAACTTCAAGAGCTTTTTGCTTTCTTCTATCAGTTTCTCAGTCACCTCCATTACCTTACTTTGCTCAGCTTTGACCATCGTACTCAAATCCTCCTTTGTCTTTTCCCCGGACGTCATTCTTTCCACAAGAGTCTTCCGTTCCTCCATTAAAGCTACAGTCAGCGACTTCAGCTTACCTAAGTCATCTTTCAGGTTTAGCTCAGACTTTTCTAATTTGAGTTCAGAGGATTCCAGCTCTTTCATTCGGATCTTGAGTGTAACAACTTCATCAGAGAGTTCTCTGGTCAGGCACTTCTCTTTTTCTAAAGCAGCTCGTAACTGAGCACACTCTTTCTTGCTTAGGTTGAAGGCACCCTCAAGTTTCTCTAATTCTATCATTCGTTTCTGGAGTTGCTCCACCTCCAGCCTAAGTTCTTTGCTTTTGTTGTCCTCCTCTTGTAACTTCTTCCTGAGTTCCTTGCACTGATTTTCCGTTCTGGTGATCTCTTCATCATTCCCTTCCATCTCCAGCACACGCTTCCTTAAATTCTCTAGCTCTGTAATTAAGTTTGAGTTTGCACACTCGCCTTTGCCAATTTTGTCTCTAATTTCCTGAAGTTCCTCTTCTGATTTCCTCAAGGCCTTGTTGCGCTCCTCTAGCTCATCCACTGAATGGTTAAGCTCTAGAATTTTAGAATTGAGTTGGCGGTTGAGGAGCTCCTGACTGGCCAGCTTAGCATTCGTCTCTTCATGCTGCTGAGTGAGAGTGGCAGTTTTCTCTTTAAGCTCAGCCTCTAACCTCAGAACCCTGTGGGCATCCTCTTGAGCGTGTTGCCTGGCTTTAGTCACTATCTGCTTCTGTTGCTGAAGCTGCTGGCCCAGTTCCTGAACACGCTGACTTTGTTGGTCCATTTGCTCCAGGTGTTGTTGACGCTCATTGACCAACATCAGGGCAAAGGACTTCAGCTTGACCAGCTCCTCTTGCACCTTGACCAAACGTTTAGAGTGCTCTTTCTCCTTTTTGACTTGGAAAGCTTTCTCGTTGTCAAGCAGCCTCTTCAGTCTAAAAGTGACAATAAGAAAAATCAAGTATGTACATTAGTTAAACGTGTTAAGTGTGTCTTGTGTCATTGGTTACACCGGGGTTGGGCGGTGTCTACTGTATATATACACAATAGGTGGTTATCCAACAGAACGACATAATTGTTCAGGGTGCAACAAAACGAAAACAAAACACATCCGCAGAAAGTTAACTCATCACATTAATCAACCACCTTCTTAGACAACAACTAAGTGATGAACATAACACATAACTGAAAACTGTTATTGCCAAATGCCTGCAAGGCATGCTGGGTGTTGATGTGTGTTGTTTGGTTTGCTTCTTTGCACATGCTTAAAGATTGCATCTGACTATTTTGGCCACTCGAGTGTGCCACAATAGCACTGCAAGTTTCGCAGTTTGCCCACCTCTGGTTTAAACAGTTATTGAACATTTTTTGGATTGGACTTCTTGCATGTCAGGGGAAAACAATACCCATTGAAATATTTGACTGTCATCTCCCCAGATTAATTATTAGACGCATAAATTCAATTTGATTTCCATGTCTAAAATCATTTTTGATACTGATCATAAAGTCAGGCGTTCTCTACAGCACACTGAGAGTCCAATGTTGCACAGAACATATTCAACACTCTGGCAAAAACAAGTTGCACATTCCTACCAGCTTATTATAGCGACTCAAACTGCTGCTTAATGTTTACTATTGTTTTTCTTAATAGATTTCTGTATGTCTCTTTCTAATCTGCTCATGCCCATTCTAAGGTTAAACCAAATCAATGCAAAACGGATTAAATGCATGGCTGTCTGTCTACACCCTATCTCCCCACACCAACAAACACACCACTACTAAATATGCAACGCAAAAGACACCCAAAACACTGTCAACAATTTTCACAGTTGTGGTGTGAATGCGATGTAAACGGAATTAGAATGTGTCAAAAAAGATCTCGATATATCTATAGGAACTCACCACTGTTGTGATGCTCTACAAGCAGCACAGATATAATTACTGTGATACAAAATCCCAAGAGGATGCGTGACAAATCGCCAGGACATCTTTTTTCGCAACTTTCTTCTTCGTCATCCCAGGCGTGCATGTTTAAAGAAAATGAAATTAATAAATGAAAACAGGGCAGAACTATCAGCTCTCCTGTGCACGATGTCACCTCACCCATATACGGCATAGTGTGTGTCTATGAGAGAGAGAAAGAGAAAAGAGAGGGAGAGACTCTGTACTATTGAGAACACTGAAGGGGGTGGGATCTTTGCCACTACAAGAGCACTCTGTAAAACTACCAATTTTCCTGTTTCCATGCAACACTGGCATGTATGACTGAATGCCGGTGGTAAAGGTTTTTCAGGCAATTTACAGAACCCTTACTAAGAAAACCTCTCTCAGTTAATTCTTTCAGTCTCAATTGTCCTTTGCTTGTGCCATTGCAGGAAGTTTCAATTTGACGTTAGGGTTAACCCTAGGGTTAAAGACAGTAAAGGAGACAGGAGGAAATATTCACTTGAGTTTTACTTGAGGGAGAACGGGACAAGCACAGTTTGTCGTTTATCGTATTTGAGGTGAAGAAGACTGGAGAGTACATACAAGGCTATGATGATGCACAGGACACCTTAACAAATTCCTAGTTGTGTCTGAACATACAGTGGTGTGGAAAAAGTGCTTGTCCCCTTTCGGATTTCTTATTTTTTTGCAAGTTTGTCGCACTTCAATGTTTCAGATCACCAGAAAAATGTAAATATTAGTCACTGACAACACAACTGAACACAAAAGGCAGTCAAAGTGCTACAAAACATAACAGAAAACATGAATCCTCCAATTGCGCATTTGCAGGGTGCATGATGTTATCCCAGGGCACATAGGCTGTCCTTAAAACGCTGCAGACGAATGTGTCATCCTCTGCCGTTAGCTCAAAGTGTTAATTGCGACCGGTCTTCCACATCCCAAGAGCCTTGGCGCGCCCAAGTCTGAAAAAAATATTTCCAAACATGGCGGCGCTATATGAACAGAAAAGGGGACATTAGTAATGTAAGTATAGCTTTATATACTGATTACTGATTAACATATGACACCGTGTATGTAATACGTAGTGTGACATTTGAAGCGTAAATTTGTGTTGAAATACGAGACCTCCACTACTGTATTAATGATCAACCACCGTGCGGCTTGCTCCCACTTTTCCCCAGACAGCACACCTCATACTGGAGTCCTGTGCAAGTGTGCAGGACAGCTTCATTCATGGAGCATTTCTTTTTGGAAGTAAAGCCGTAACTCTTTTACTTCCATTGTTTGATTGGTGGGATACTGTATTATTTGTAATGCGGTGCCCAATGAAATCTGTTTTATTCTTTCCAAAATTCTGTTTTTTTTTCAGATTTTAGACATCCGTTTTGTACCTTCTACACTTATTTCACCAGCTTGGTAGTCAGTGTGCGCTTTTTGAGTTAGTGAATAAAATGCCAAATAATTAAATGCAAAGAAAGTGACGTTTCTAATGGGATGCCACCCTCTACACACATTGCTGCAAAATCCTCAACAAACTGTAAAACCTGTGCTTGTGATTAATGAAGATGTAGTCACCAATGGAATTCCACTCGATATAATTTATTTTTTATAACACCCTTCTTAAATTTACGCAATTAGACAAGATGTGGCAAACGGCGCTTTTATTTTGAAGGCTGGAAGTGTGTTTTGTTGACGGTTACATTGAGCTGGGTGCAGAAATAAACGTGCCTCTCGTCTTTTTTACTCAGAACTTGCATGTCGTTAGCAGGCACTTGTTTATATTAAAGCGGTAAAACACAACACACTCATAAAACCTAGGTTGCACACACACAGCCCCACTAGCATGCTCTGCTAAACTAAGCTAACCCCGCTGTCTTCCATTCACGCTCCATAAGTTTGGGAGGGGGCAGTTTAATGTTTGGGATGAGATTCCGCCTAGATTGAGCGGTCCGCCGAGGACATACTGTACTTTCCCACATGAACATTCCTTCTCCTCACAATTACATAATTTCATTCACGTTATGTGCACGCGATTTCGTCTGCGATTCTGTTAACGTGGAAATCAGGTTGCAGCCCAGCCTCAGCCAGACTTCGCCTCATACGGCCCCAAGGTAAATTGAGTTTGGCTAATTGTTTCCTTTTCAGTATACTTAGGATAGCCACCTGATAACCATCTTCTTTTCAAGGAGGTTCCAACACAGATACAGAAAAACAAACAACAATGTATGTTACAAATCCAACTGTCACACCAGTACAGTGCCTCTGTATGTCTGCACATTTTGAGTCAACATCCGAGCATTTTCTATACCATTTGTCCTCATTAGAGTCACAAGAGACATGACACAACCTGGACTGGTCGCCAGTCAATCACAGGGCACATTCATACCTAAGGCCAATGTGGAGTGTCAATCTAAGATACATGTTTTTGATATGTGGGAGAAAACTGAGGAAAGCCACGCACACACAGGGAGAACATGCAAAATCCACACAGATGTTCCAACCCTGATACAAACCCAAATGTCCACTTGGCCACTGTGTGGCCCTTCAGTTTTCTTCTGTTCCTGGCTAAGTAAGCGCGGACATTTGTCCCAGTGCGCTGTCCATGTCCAAAACCGTATTTGAAGTTGGTGCCCAGCGTGACATTTTGCGACACGTATAGGTTATCTTTCTCTCCGAATAAATGAAAGTGATGCGTGCCTGGCGATATTTATGAATGAAAAGGCTTAACTTACCCACAAAATATGTAACATTTGTTTAAATGTGCATATTTTTTATATATTCGGGAACCTTTTGGGATAAAAGAGCCATAAACAACACATACTGTATTTTCAAATGTATTTTTGTGAGAGCCATTTCCTATTTTTTTTAAAGTGAATACAACTAAAAGTGTGCCAAGAACATAATAAGTCTATGAATTGAATGGATTAAGATTAAAGTGCTGAGAAGGTTTTGATATTTTCAATGTTATTTTTAACACTGTGATTCCTGTCATGTTTTACTTTAAATCAAGCAAAGACATATTAAACGTTATAAAACAATTATATTTTTAATTGTAATATTATGGCTTTATTCCGACAATATTTTAACTTTTTTCCCAACCTAATACAAATTACAACTTTATATTGTTTTTTTTTTTTTTTAATAGTGGGACATTAAAATAAAAATGATATTGTTTTTTACTCATAATATTATGTTTTTTCTCGTAAAATTGTGACTTTTTTCTCTTAATACTTTGACTTTCTACTCGTAAAATTACAGCAGTTTTTTCAATTTTGCAATTTTTGTTTTTTTTAATTTTTCAATTTTTTCAACTTTTCTTGTAGTAATGACTTTAGTCTCTTAATATTATAACTTTTTCCACAACCTAATTTTCCAAAAATGACAATTTTTTTGGTTAGATTACAACTTTTTTCTCCTAATATTTAGACTTTATTAAAAAAAAAATCACTGCTCATTTTTCAATTTTTGCGGATTCCTTAAAGTTTTTGGTTAAATTGTACTTTTGAATGTGCTGCAGGCACTGTTGTAAAGCAAGATTTTTTTACATATATTTTAAGAAAAAACAAAATTAGGATAAATAAATGCTGTGTTTAGAAACTTCTGAGAGGCATATGTGTTCATAAAAAGAGCCACATTTGGTTCCCTTGCCATAGTTTCTCTACCCCTGCACTAAGCCATATTCAACCACCAAACAGCATGATTTGTTTTTTAATATATGTTTGAAGGCGAGGCATGATCGTAAATTAATCTGGATTAAACTGGGGGAAAAAAGCCCTCAAGTGTGTCTAAAGTGTGGCCTTTAGCGATCCACAGCTTCTTTTAATTGCTCTGAACTTTACTGCAAAACTAGAAGAACCACAAACACATAAAAACAGCAGTATTTTAAAAGAGCAAAAAGGCGTAAAGTTAAAATGAACACTAATAATGATATGCATTGTCGCCTATAACACAAAGATGAAATGCAGGGTGTTTTTCAAATTTAAAAATATATTATGTCACCATCACTACATGGATTTGAGTTAGCCTGTTTACAACATTTGAAAATAATCAAAATCCATATTTTTCAGTGTCTAGCCCTCGGTGGAAAAGGTTTGGAATCATGGTTTGAACTACCTACCTTTTTTTTTTTTGGAGCCACAACTGTAAGCTAGCCTCAGAAATACATACTGTACGTCATAAAAACAAGAAAATCACCTTTGTATGTTTACATTTGCAAGAAATTATGTTGACATCCGTTGCAGCTTAAGGTTTGTAATTTTTTGTGAGACTCACGTTTAAGAATGGAATTTGTTCCACTATTCAGCGTCAAGCATTGTGTCACTTTTATATGCGAGGCTCTTGACATACTAATTGATCTGTTATGTGAGAGGCGATAATTGCTGATGGTTGCCAGTGTGAAAGAGCTTGTTTGCTGCCCATTTTCTGCATTCCTATAAATGTTTGGCACGATACCATTTACTTTTTTCACTCAGCTTTCACCCAGAGGGCTGCAGGGCATTACGCTAATGGCAAATGAGGTTTTTCCATTTCAACTAAGGCGAGAGAATGACATTGTAGACCAGTGTCAGGCATGCAGACTTTGCAGAAATGCATTTCAGGGTGAGTGTTGGCATATTGTATATTTGGCAAAAGGATTTTTGCATGTATTTACTGGGATTGCTGTCTTACCATTTTTTTAAATTCTGTATATTTTGCCACCAAGCAGCATTACAGCAAAGAATCCGGTCTCTGTGGTGAAAGGTGTTAGGGTCACCATCACATTCATGACATGAACTACATAACTTGAGCAGGGCAGCGATTGCCAAGTAAGGGAATCAAGTGGTTGTTTACAGTAATCAGGACATGTGTCAATGGACAATTTACCATGTCCTTTCCCAGACAGTATTTAGTGATTCATTCATACCAGGGTGTCCAAACATTTTCCACAAAGGGCAGCAGAGGGAAAAATAAAAAAACGTGAAGGTCATCTTGATACTTCTTTATTTTGTAAAAAAAAAACATTGCTAAGTAGGACCATTTTTGGCATTTGTGCATATAACTGCACAAACAAATGGTCAGAGCACTTGGGAAAAAAATATACAACTAGTTTCTAACAGGTTCTACAAAATATGATCTCAAAAAAGTAGGAATATTATTTTGGTGTGGTGCTTTTAAAGTTTCCCTTTTTTCTGTTGTTGTTGAATTTAACTTCTAGAACGTACCGATCGTAGTTTGGTCACCCCTTGAGCAAACCATAAATATAGTAAATGCCGCACAGTTATGAAGTTTAACATAGTTTGAAGCCCCATCCACCCATCCATTTTCTATGCCGCTTATCCTCATTAGGGTCACGGAGATGCTGGAGCCTATCCCAGCAGACTTTGGGCGAGAGGCGGGGTACACCCTGGACTGGTCGCCAGTCAATCGCAGGGCTAGTTCGAAGCCATTGTGGTAAATACAAATGATAAGCAGCAAACATGCGTTTGCGCTTGATGACACAGCACTAAATGAGTGCTGAAAGCAGGCGATCAAGGGTTGTCATGACAATGTCACACTTACAGTATCTCCGTATTGCTCAACAGGATACAGCTATATTTCCTGTCTCATATTTATACAATAATAAACCAAATGATACAAGATGTCACACGAGACGTCTTGCATGAAGTTTTGTGCAACAAAGGCATATTATTTTTATCCTGACATGCACAACCTCAGGGGAATTTGACTTCCAAGGCCCCACTGTGTTGAACTTGGTAAAATGATGTCCATGCAATGAGCACATTTGTACCAAGGTGACAGGTGAGAATGGTAATTCTTCTTACATGTCATATATTATAATTCAAAAGAAAATCACATATTAGGTGTAGCTGCAGCTGAAGTCCTTTTTTGTCAAGTCTCCCAAACAGTGCCTTGAGTCAGACTTGCCCCGACTGAAGCACAGATATCTAGTCACAACCACTTGACTTTAAAGTCATGATTACTTTCTCCGAACTGGCTTGGACACTCATTCATGCAGACATGTATTGAGCTAGCTGCCGGGGAGAGGAGTACGGTTAAAAGGTCAACACAATATTCACTAAAAATGCAATTATTAGTCTTATAGGCATGTTTTGGGGTTTTGGGAGGAAGCCGGAGTACCCAGAGAAAACCCACACAGCACAGGGAGATCATGCAAACTCCAAAAATCAGGCCCACAAAATAACCATTAGGCAAACATGCAACCAGTTTGAAACTTGACCTGTTTCTGTAAGAACAAGGAATTATCAATGATGGCATGGCATCACTTCATATCATAGCACGTTTATCTAGTACCCAGTCAAGCTGAAGCTATTAGAGCAGGCTTGCCCAAAGTGCGGCACGCAGCTTGTTTTTTTATTGGTCCTTGCCTGGTTCTCAAATTGTAATAAATTCATTACTAATAGGCTATACAAGTTCTCCTCAAGTTACGACGCTCCCAGTTACGTTTTGTGGTTACAAACGCGTAACAAATTATGAATACAGCGGGTACTCGAGTTATGAATGAATTCTGTTCCTGTAGACTGTGATGTGATATTTTAGCTGTAATTTAGGCATAAATTCCAACTTATACTTAGGTTGCTACAGGAACACTAGAGAGACACCAGACACGCCCATGGCTTTAAACATTTAAAAGCTAACTAATTAGCCTCCAATTTATTTACTGTATTCTAAACTTCAAAAGGGTTTTAAACGGACTAGAAAGAAGAACAGCTAAAAACGTACCAATTCCACACTAAGTGGGAGGAGAACTTCTTTTCACTCTATCATGTCAAACCCTGACTCATTGCAGTCTCAATAATGTCTTGGGTCTCAATTAAACTGATAATATTTGTTTATTTATCAGTACTGTACAGACTGAACTTGAAACTGACACCAGCAAAATGCAACAAAATGGAGAGCAGTGACGCATACAAGCAGATTCAAAAGTGAATTTCAATATTGTCTTTGAATATATTTGACTAAATAGTACGCCGTAGTGAACCACAAAACAGCATTGACTAAAAGGCAAAGGTCACCGGCTCATAGATGCCATCATTTGAGAAATGATGTCATAGACTCTCCATAGGAAGGGCCTTGATTCAGCCCCAGCACAGAGCCTGACCCCTCTGCACGTCCTAAGGTTTCCACTCTGCTCACCTGAATCCCCCACAGCTATGTACCTCTCACTGTCAAAGTCAAGTGCTTTTAGTGAGATGAACTACTCCTCCATGCTTGGTTGGCTTGCTGAAGACAACATCGCTTCATTATCTTTCTTCATGACTTATTTCCAGTCTTTCACTTTCATGTTTTAACAAAGTTGCCGTTGGGATTTGTATATTTTTATTTTTTGAGTTCTAGAGGAAGTAAAAGTCGTAACAAGGTTTCCGTAGGTGAACCTGCGGAAGGATCAGTTTAATTTGGGGATTTGTGTTATTACTTATTGCTCTTCACTTTCTATCTCCTCTCATGTTCTCTCTACTGCTGTCACCACCAAACATGTCTTTCACAACACTCTGCAAGAGTTCCAACTTGCAACCTTTAAAACTTTCAGTTCAAAGCAGACAACAGTTGACGCATACTGTACATACATGAATATTTAAAGCATGGATTTATACAGACATGGGTCAAAAAAGGCCCTAATAGAAGACTACATGGTGGATCAGGTGTCAATGATGCACCTATTGCATCTTTTAGTGTTTTTAATCTGCAATTTTGTGCCACGCGCAGCCTCCGTCCCTCCTACCGGCGCAAATGGAGAAGAGGGAGGAGAGAATGCGTGACTGGGTTTACCACAGCCGGGCCAAATCTTCACCAATCAAATGAGCTCCTCTCCTCACCTTCAAATTGCAGTTTTTGTTGAATATGGATGAAGACAGCAGAAGACAGCCATACTTCTTCCAGACGGAAAGTGATATTTAAATGTGCCTGACATTGTGTAAACCGGACCCTTGGCGTTTTGGTGACGTGTGCGCCAGTCTGCCAAATTACCACTAGACCGGCTGGGATTCGTCTTGTGCCAAGAGTAGACCAGATTGGAGCCTGCGAGCTTGCAGCACACCTCCTGCAAAGCCTTTTGGCATGAAATTGTCACTACGCCGGGCTGAATCTGTTGGCACCTCCCCCTGCTGTGCCGCGACACCCATCGTGGCGCGCCTCGGTCCACCAAATTGGCTGGCACACTGTGACGCCCGATGACATCTCCACTGTGCAGCTCGTGCCAAGCTGCGCAACCCGCGAAATTAGAGCCCTAGGTGTCAATAATTGTTTGATGAGACAGAAGGGCCGTCTTTGGCCCCGACCAGAATTTTAAGGAGAATTATGTGGGAGGCCCCTCCCACCTGCCCACATTACAAAATGACTGTATCCCAAACATGGGCACTGCCAGGAATTCTAGGCACCATAAACATAAATCTATCGGGGGGCCCCTGGACAGCTGTGGCCACAATATCTAGGACATATTGAAACATTGAAAGCTATTTTTATACTATTAATATAGTTACATACACAGTTTGATGCATGTCTTGGAGTCTTACAAATTGTTCCGTAAATTATTTTTAGTCCAAAACAACAAATTAACAGAATAAAACACATGCTATGCAGGGCTGAGCTGTCCTAAAAGGCAGCATTTGTGCCATGCTTCAGTGTTCTATCCATCACAGCAGTGATGCATCCTTTGCTGAGAATGTGCTAGCTGCGCAAAATGCGGCCCTCCCGTGAGTAGTGCGTGGGTGGGGCCCTATGCACAGCGCTTGTTTTGCCTGCAGGGGTAGCCCAATTAAAATATTTACAAATATGTCAAATGATGTCTGTTCCCCCTCACCTTTCTCTCTCCTGCTCGAGCAAGTTGGTGAAGTCGTCACTCTTGTTCATGTAATCGATGTGTTTCCGTTTTTCACTGTCCAACTCATGCACAGTGTGTCGGTGGCTCTTTTCAGCAAGTAGCAACTGACCCAGCATCCGTCTATAGGTCTCCCTCTGCTTCTCCTGCAGGCGCTCTAGCTGCAAAGGGCACAAATCGTCATAACATCATTTTGATCTCATGGGATAGTCAAGTTTTTCGGGAAGACTGTTGTGACTGACCTCAACCATTGGCTTTTGGTACACAATGTGGTTATGCGGTGCGGTGCCAGTGATGAAGTCATCCCTCTGCAGGGCCTGGAGGGCCGAACTGCCTTTTGCAGAGCTGCATGCTAATAAAAGGGTATCTTGAGGGCTTTGTTTGGACTTTAACATGCTGATAATATCTTCCCTTGCCTGCAGTCACACAGATATACGTATAGTGAGAGGAGAACAGCATAACGTGGCTTGCAGTGCACATGCAGGTTTGAAGAATGTCTAGCTGCAGCACCTGATATCATGGTGGCCAATACGGTTTATTTTGGTAATGGTTGAATTCATTTTGAACACGCATGCAAGTTACACTGGAGTACATCCCGTAGTGCAATTCACACTTCCACATGTCCAAAAAGGAGTAGGAAGAAGCAAATCTTATTTCATCCAACCCCTCATCAGTTGCAATAAATACCTTTGTTCGCCTCCTGTATTCCAGATGTACTCTTTCCCAAACAGTCAAGGTTCATACTTAATGTAAAGGATTGAATAAGTGTTAAAATGTCCTTTCTTGTTGAGAAGAATTGTATTACATTTTGGGGCAGTTACATAGATAGACAGATACTTTATTATTAGTGAGTGAAGAGTACTTTTATAGTTATGGTAAAGTTACGGTAAAACCAAAAAGTATGGAATGATTTTTGATCCAGAACACATTTTGCTTTATTCAACATCGAGGTCTTTCTCACCACTTTATGTTGTATATTTTTAATGTCAGATTTTCAGTTCATTCATTCATTCATTTTCTATACCGCTTATCCTCATTAGGGTCATGGGGATGCTGGAGCCTA
Source organism: Oostethus manadensis (assembly GCA_024372805.1). NCBI lineage: Eukaryota > Metazoa > Chordata > Actinopteri > Syngnathiformes > Syngnathidae > Oostethus > Oostethus manadensis. The sequence continues at coordinate 6,150,067 of QODF01000007.1, forward strand.
TCCCAGCAGACTTTGGGCGAGAGGCGGGGTACACCCTGGACTGGTCACCAGCTAATCGCAGGGCACATATAGACAAACAAACATTCATACTCAAATGGACAATTTAGGGTCCCCAATTAACCTAACATGCATGTTTTTGGAATGTGGGAGGAAACCGGAATACCCGGAGAAAACCCACACACGCACACGCACGGGGAGAACAAGCAAACTCCACACAGAGATGCCCAACGGAGATTTGAACCCAGGTCTTCCAGATCTCCTGACTGTGTGGCCAATGTGCTAACCACTCATCCACCGTGCGGCTTTCCAGTTCATATTATCTGTTATGACTCCAAGAAATTGATTTTTATTCATCCTGTCAATTTTCACCTACATGTGCTTTTTGCTTACTAAATAGCATTATTTTAGTTTTATTTAACTTTCAGGGACAGTCTATTTTTTATCAAACCAGCTTTTTAGTATAGTTAATTAATCTGTGATTTGACCTGTTCTATCTATTTTCTCTCATTTATATTTCAGCTTTCGGTTGTTTATGTTCCTCTATTATTTCTGTTTGTTTTTCTTGATCTAACATTCTTGGCTTTTCATAAGAGTGTGGTGTAGTAAAATCCTTTAAACCAGCAGTTTATGCGTATACTATATTTTATGATTACGTATACATTGTATTGTAAGTTTGGATCCTTCTGGAGGAAATACATTTCTAATTCGGTTCTTAAGTTTGGGGAAAGTTTGGGGATCCCATCTGCAAAGTCATGTGGAGCTGAAGTGTTTTTGGTTGAAATGTTGTCTGCAACCACAAGGCGGTGCTGTGGTGCAACAAACCAGTCCAACTCAATTGTTGACCACAGTGTGGCCATTCAGTCAAACTGACTGTGGATCTCGATTTTTGTCATAGACTGTGTGCTTCTGTGCAGATAAGACCAAGCTAAGAGTTACAAAGATTTAACAACTCAAATACAATTGACACAACGTGTCGACGGAATATCCCATCACATCCCAGGGTTTCACCTGAACTTCTCCTTCCATGATCCCCAGCAGTTTGAGCATATCTTCTCTGGACAAATTAATCGTGGCACCTTTTTCTCCAAGCTTTGTAGAGTCCAACAATGGCTGTTTTTTGTTCAATATCACCTCCACTTTATCTTCACCCTCCTGCTGCAGAACTTTTGCCTTCATGCCCTTCACAGCCAGACACGTGTCCTGCTCTTGGCCCGTGTCGGGGTCACCCTGTGGGACCCCAAGCACCCCACCTGTCGGCGGCGACACCCCACTGCTTTTGGATCTCATCTTCACCCTGTGCACAAGGACAGAGAAGAACATATATAAGATTTTTCCACGCATTACCTTAAGTATTTCTAGGCAATAATTCTTTATTCTTTTCCTAACGTCTATCAAATTCAGCAACTTGTACTTATATACTTATTTTTGCATGTTTGTCCATTTATGTGTCAGTGAGCAGACTACTTCTTGGTTCATGGAGCTTGAATATGAATTAGGAATAATAAGAATGAGCTCGATTGTGTTGAATGGATTTTTACAGAGCCCCCGAAGGGACATGGAGAAAAAAATGATGGTTAAAAAAAGGAACTGTTATGCAAGGGAAAACAAGACAGCATAAACTGCATTGCACTATCGTGTTCACTTGCTGGCGGTGAAACTTCAGAGAGCATCACATTTGTTGAGTTTCTGATATGACTGGTAACTTATAGGAGAAGCAGTGCACAAAATTGAAAGAATTCCATTTAGGAATAATCAATGTATTTCTTTTCGAGAGCCAGTACTCGAAAGAGTACTCAAAAGGTGCTGAAAGAGTGCCGCTCTTAATTTGAAGTTTTGCCGCCCACAATACGTAAGTGAAGATTGTTTTTCATCAACGTTACTTCTTGGCTGCAACCAGCAGAGGGACAGTTGATTCAACGTCTTCTTCTTTTCCTTTCGGCTCATCCCTTCAGGGGTCGCCACAGCGAGTCAATTGCCTCCATCTAACTCTGTCTTCTGCATCCTCTTCTCTTGCGCCAACTACCTTCATGTCCTCTTTCACTACATCCATAAACCTCCTCTTTGGTCTTTCTCTAGGCCTCCTGACAAAACTCAGCATCCTTCAACCAATATATTCACTATCTCTCCTCTGGACATGTCCGAACCATCTCAATCTGGCCTCTCTGACTTTATCTCCAAAACCTCTAACATGTGCTGTCCCTCGGATCTGCTCATTCCTGATCCTGTCTATCCTGGTCACACCCAAAGAGAACTTTAGTGTCTTCATCTTTGCTACCTCCAGCTCTGCCTCTTTTCCTCAGCGGCACTGTCTCTAAACCAAACATCACCACAGTTTTGTCAACTTTCCTTTTCATTTCTATCCCACATCACACCTGACACTTTTCTCCACGCCATTCCAGCCTGCCTGCACACGCTTCTTGGCCTCTTTTCCACACTCTCCATTGCTCTGGACTGTTGACCCTAAGTACTTCCACCTTCTTTATCTCTTCTCCCCGTAACCTCACTCTTCCACTTGGTTCCCTTTCATTTACACACATCTGTTGATTCAATGTCAACTCATTTATTGTCTGAAGAACAACCTGAGGTCAGCAATAGGTGCTTTGTTGGTGTTTTGATGTTTTATTGTTAAAACCATAATTTAAAATCTACAGTATGAAAAAAAAACACTTTCTTAGTATTATGTGCATACTATTTTCAACTGACTTTCAATACCACTTGCATGCTGTGGCACGAGTGAAATACCATAATGAGTAAAAATGGCCCAAGTTGAAAATAAATTCCATTACATTCCATATAATTCCATAAATAGCTGCCTTTAGGCGGATCCTCACCAAAATGTCTTTCTTTGATACCTATCCACAAAAATAAATGGACATTGACAGTCTTTGTGCTACTACACACACAAACCTACCAACAAATATTGAACAATGACCAATGGACGGTTCTTTAGGTGACGTGAACATGTTTTTGTGTGTGTATGTTGCACAAGATGAAACTCTATCAAAATGAAAACATTTTTCTGTCCAGATGCTGAGCATTTTTCTAATCTTTCCTAATAGTTCTGCATGAATCATGCAGGATGACACAGTTGATGTTGGACGCAGCTTGCGGCATGCTTTCATTGTGTCCATAATTATTTTAACACAGGTCTGCAAGACGACTGGATGGCTCACTCTAGTGTGCGTTCACTGTTGAAATACACACTGTGGTTGGCATGAGTGTGTTGGTCTCGTTACACTACTTGTGTCTACGTCTGCGTATTTCTGTTTCTAGGCTCTTTAACGATGACCCCGAGAGCTGTGTATTTAATTTAATGTTATTTAACGAGAGTGATGCTTATTTAAAACATCACTTGCATGTTTAAGTGCCGAGAGAGCATCATCCGACAGAACAGACACCCTGAACAAGTGTTCCGAAATGTTTAACAAATGCAAATGAATGCAGCAGCAATTACACAACACGCCAACGGGGGATACAGGGCAGTCAATGCTGAAAGTCTTTGAGCATTGATGAGATCAGACTTTATATTAAATGCTTTATAAAGAGCTTGTCTGTTAAAGATTTTGGCTCAGGAGACAGGGGAACCTTGACCCGACCAAATGTAATGGTGCTTGAAAATGAGCTCTCTAAAGCCAACCCATTTCCACAAAAAAGAGCCTTTCACATGAGAGGGACCCGTACAAGATAACGGACCGCATCTCTCAGTTCAAAAAGGAGAGATAACGAATCGCAAACCAAATAACACACAAAGCACATGCTTATCTTACTTCTCGGAGATCACTGGGTACACAGAGCGTTATTGTTAGTAGGGGATTAATTGCACTACCTGCTATCATGTGCATAACTGTAACTATCATCGGGTCACGTACCGCACAGCATTGAACGCAAGTGCCTGCAGGGCTTGTCCAGGCAACACGTTTGAATGTATGTCACGAGAAATGTCCAGAAGGCATTTGAGCTGGCACGACTTGGGCAAGAGTGATGAAACATGTGCAACACTGTGAATGACACTGGAGGGCTTTTTAGTTGCGACAAAAACAGATGACACTATGTAAGGTGGTTTATTTTTATATACTGGACTGACGCCATGTAAATCCATAAATACTACTACTACTGTGCAGTATCCGTTGCTTCCATTTTGCAGGGTCACTTTGGTTCGACTGAGCAAAGCTGCAGGGTATTCAATATTTTTTCTCGTGCAAGACAAATATCTAACTGTGATGTTTCATTTTCCTTTTACTGGAGTGAAGTTGTTTAACACTAATAGTTTAGTTGTAATTATTGTAGTTGTAGTTTGCATTGGTATACTTCTGCAATGTATCATGCAGAGAGGTCCTGTGTGTCTTTATTTTGTTCCCTTACTCTATTTCCATTTTTAATCTTATTAAGAAGGGTAAACCCTCCCAATACGATGCAATGCAATCCGTCACCACTGCACAACGCACTCACATTTAAATGAGAATATATTATTTACATACCCCATTATCACAACAGGAGTTGATTGGTGAACAACAGAAATGTTGAAAAGAAAAATAATGAACGCCTCCTTTAAAAGTGCGTTTCTTTAACCAACCATCAGTTGTGTAAGAATTGTCTAATTGTTCTCAGCAAGCCTAAGGTTTATTTACATATGCCTACCATACATGATCGATTAATACACCACATAGTATTATTTGGTTTGCTTGGATTCCAGTGTCCCTTGTCAAGTCTATTATGGGTCTCACACCAGAATAGATAGGGGCAAAGTTTAACAAACTAAAAACAGACAAGGCTGCTAGACTATGAGGGTTCACCATGGATTATAGCATTGTTTTTTGTATTGGCCCACAGCATATTCTAAGAATATAATTGAACAAGAAAACTAAACAACAAAACAAAACAAAAATGGAACATTCAGCATTAACTTAAGAAATAAGAGTAGCATAAATACTATTAATGCAACTTGTTATAATTATAATTCTTGGATAATTAGGTTGTGGAAAGAGTTGTAATGTTACACGTTTAGTCATAATATGGAAATAATTACAAGAAGAACATTTACAATAAAAAATTTTAAATAGGAAAAAAAACAAAAGCAGAAAGTAAAATACGTAATAAAAAAAAACTCTAAATAAAATAAAACTCTAAATATTAAAAGGAAAAAACAAGGAAAAGATGCAATATTCATATACTTAATGTCATTTAAAAAATAATGTAATCTTAGTAGCATATTAAAAATAATAAACATTAATCAAGAAATATGATATTTAAAAATAGTTATAATATTATAAAAAATAAATAAATGAATAAATAAACTTGTAATAATGTAAAAAATGTTTATTATTAAAATTAGCGGTGTCAAATTGGGCTGTCAAAGATTTCAAAATTCCCATTTCTATTAAATTTTTTTCTGCTTATCCGGGTTCAGTTCGCAGGGGCAGCAGTTTCAGTAGGGAAGTCCAGAGGTCCCCGTCCCCAGCCACCTCTTCCAGTTGACACATAATCCTTCCAGCGTGTCCTAGGTCTGCCCCAGGGCCTTCTCCCGACTAGGCATGCTCAGAACGCATCACCAGGGAGGAGTCCGGGAGGCAGGGTAAGTCCAGCCAAGCTACTGATTTGTCAAGTCTTCAACTCTCACCTCCGGCAGAGTTTTGGCTGCATTCCTAAGGGAGGACTGGGATACTGAGTCCGAATGGGCCGTATTCCGTGCCTCCATTGCAAAAGCAGCCAGTCGGAGTTGTGGCCGCAAGGTGGTCAGTGCCAGTCGATGGTGGACGCCAGAGGTCAGGGTTGCCATCAAGCTGAAGGAGTTCTATCGAGCATGGATGCCTTGCGGGACTTTTGAAGAAGCTGACGGGTAGCAGCAGCTGCCTCGGCGGTGGTCGAGCAAGACTTTTGGTTGTCCGCAAAGAGGTTCTGGCAAACCATCTGACGCGTCAGAAAGAGGAAGCAGTTCCCAGTCCACAGGCCTACTGACTTGACTGAGGATCTAGTGGTGGAACAAAAACTTTCTAACACTTCTCAATCCCACTGACATACCTTCCATAGAGGAAGCAGAGTCTGAGGACACAAACACGGACAGTTACGCCATCGTGGCTGACGTACGTGGCTGATCTGGGTTAGACAAAACACACCCCAGTGGCAAGGCTCCGGCGGTGGATGAGTTTCGCCCTGAGTTCCTCAAGGCTCTGGATGTTGTGGGACTGTCACAGGCAGACTTTGATGGAGGTCCCCATTTTTAAGAAGGGTATCCAAAGATTGTGTTCTAGCCAGGGAGGCTGAGGAATCACACTCAGCCTCCCTGGGAAATTCTATTACAGTGTGCTGGAGAGGGGCAGCACGGTGGATGAGTGGGTAGCTAGGAGGTTCAGTGTTCGAATCTCCGTTGGGCATCTCTGTGTGGAGTTTGCATGTTCTCCCCGTGCGTGTGTAAGTTTTCTCCAAGTACTCTAGTTTCCTCCCACATTCCAAAAACTTGCATGTTAGGTTAATTGGCGACTCTAAATGGTCCATCGGTATGAATGTGAGTGTGAATGTTTGTTTGTCTATATGTGCCCTGTGATTGGCTGGCGACCAGTCCAGAGTGTACCCCGCCTCTCGCCCAAATGCCAGCTGGGATAGGGTACGACCGTTAGTTTAACTTCTAACTTCTAACTTCTAACATATACGGTATTAGAATTGCACTGCTGTTGATGTGTTTAGGTCAGAATAAAGTTATTAAAGAGCGTCAGACTCCGTGTGACTCCAGAGGGAGCTACAATGCGCCGCCATTTGTGGTACTAACCGAGAGGCTTGACTTGCCATGACGCGTATGCGTTAATTACACAAAAAAAGGTTACATAGTAAATGAAATAAATGAGTTACCGCCATTAGCATGCTATTTTTGAAAGCCCTATTTAACATTTTATGAGATTATTATATTAAAAATGAAATCATAATACTACAAAAAGAAACTGTGCAAAAAAAATTTCGAAAAGAAAAACAAAAAATGAGCAAAAAAGCAAAGACCAAAGTTCATTCTAATAATACACTTTTTCACCTATATCACAGATGCTGTATTTTCTTTAAATAGGCCTATATATAACTTCCTATTGCTTACAAAATATCAAAATGCACCTTGCATTCTTTTATTTTTTAGTATGTTGCCTTTGGGGGAAAAGGTTTGGCCACCCCTGGCTTATAGTCCTTTTGCCTGGGCTCTATTGATGATGTGTGATTGAGGTACGTCAGCGATGACAAGAATTTTTCATCACCACCATGCCTTCTGTGTTTGATCCACCTTGTCTGATCACTGGAGCTGTGACCGTATTGAATTCTCCAGAGAAACAAATGGACATTCCACAGTCATGTGCCATACATTCCAGTCTGGTATGCAACATTCCCAGTTGTCCTTTTAGAGAATAAAGAACTGTCAGACAATCACCACACCATACATCAGTGGTTCTCAATTGTTTTCTGTCATGCCCCCACTGCGGGACAGAAATGTTATTACGGACCCCCTGATTGACATACTGTTAAGAAACTGATCATATTTATTTGCATTGTACAGACTGAACTGGGGGGGCAGTCTTACTATAAGAGAAGCACTGCCATACATACACAATGCTACGGACTGTCTGGCATCCAGTGTGGTTCAGTCGAATGTCTTTTGTATGATGGAGCCAGAAAGGCCGCAAACAAGGCCAGAGCCCAAATTTAACATGGGAACCCAAATGTAACTCATGGCAAGTCCAGCTGTCACATATACAAAGTATTTATAGGATGGCCGCTTCATTCCAAAAGGAAAAAGGGAGCTATAAAGTCTGTCAGTGGTCAGTGGTTGGCAAGTGGGTGGATACCACTGATGGTTGCTACATAACGTTTATCTTTGTTCTAAATTTGCTGTACATGTCTTACCTCAAAGTGTCGGATACACAAAATAGCTTAAATTTTAGGACATCTAGAAGACTTGCCCATACAAGCTATCGTAAACAATGAATAAAACAGTGGCGCGAAAGAGAGAGAGGAAGTTTATTATCAGACCTTGGTAAGGATTCAACTAGAGCTTTTGAGAGTTGTTAAGTACTCATAGCCCAAACAGATGCAATATATGGAGAACCGTATCAAGGCGTAAATCTTAGTCTCTTGGTCAATTCTTAAACACATTGTAGACCATTCTTTTCCTACAAATGAGCGGAAAATTGGGAAAAAGGGTGCGAAAGAACTCGAAAGCTCTGACTTCAACCCAATTAAAAGACCTTTGGGATGAACTTAGACAAGGATTGTGCACCTTTGACCGATGACCACACAAATGAAGATATGCTTCTTTTTCCCAGAAGGGTGACAGCAGTTAAGACTGCAAAGAGGGGAATTCCTGTAGGTATAATGCAGTGCTTCTCAAATAGTGAGGTAGGCCCCCCTGGGGAACTGTCAGGTGGGGCGTTGGAGGCAGGGAGTACTGTCAGTCAATGTTCCGCCTACTTTTTCAAGAGCATACACAAAACCTGAGCATTCCTTAGACCTCTGTGAGAGGCATGAAAACGTGCACCTGTCCAAAACGTGAGCACTCCCATTCTGTCATATTTTGTATGAGTGATTATTCCACACTGTGGCTTCTTTATTCTCAGCCTTAGACAAAACAAGCCATGAACTCAATCTTGTAGAAAACCCCCAGTTTATAATTTAATCTCTTAGTCCCTTAAACACACAAACTTAGCGTAAAACTTCCTGTATCCTGTACATCCGTCCATCAAAATGAAAGCACGGCAGTAAAACATGCACGCCACACATTCACTCCACTCTTTTCAATCCGAAAACTCTCTGGGAATTTTGGCTTTGCAGCATGTTTCATAAAACAACCCTTTCTGTTGAACACTCTAAATGTACACCTTTACTGGTTTTATACCAGGCTCTAAATTTGTAATGTGTAGCATGAGTAAGTGACGTTAATGGTGCTGAATGAATAAAGGAGCCGTGCTTTGGTGGTATGCTCATGGCTGGAATAATTATAAAACATATCCTATAGTGCAAACAGGATCTTATCATTGGCTGGACAGTGTTCATTATTGTGTTTCAGTATATGTTGTTACCGCTTGTTGTTCCTTTTGCTTTGCAAAGTGGTACAGAATACATTGTTATGTGTTTATTTTGTTTTCAGTTCAGGTTGGAATGCATTTTGTGCGCAGCATGGATTTGTTGTGCGCTGGTAATGTGAGAGCAGTGCACAATTGCGCACACGGAACGCGTCGACGGAACATTGCTTTAAATTTTGGAGCAGACCTGTCAACATGTGTAAATGTAATTTATCATACTCAATATGCAATGTGAGTCTTGAATACGCTTGTTTGCATCACAGCTGTCCATTCTGTTGCATTTCCCTACTTTCAGTAGTATTCCAAATCGGGGCTGGCGTGAAAACACTTCTGTCTTCTAAGGGGGGCATGACAGAAAATATATGAGAACCACTGGTATAATGACTCCGCCTCTTGCCCAAATGTCAGCTGGCATAGAAGATGGATGGATGAATGGATGGATTTTGTAATGGTTCGTTTGCATTTGTTGTTGCACATCCTGACAAAGTCCTTGTATTTATTTGTCTATTTGTCCGATTGACATCGTCAATCAGTTCAATTGTGACACAGAAATCATGCTTGTAACTAACATTTAAAGGGATTGTATGCCACCAATAGTGGTTTAGAAGACCAGGCTGTACAAAAAAGCCTACAATTTTCACAATTAGGAATGAATCTGCATAAAAGGTGTTCAGCACAAATAAAATAACCGTGTTCATAGCCGTATCACATACACGTCCCGATCCGTAGTGCGTGGACACACACAAATCTCAAGTCAGTGTGGTCTTAACCACAACCAAATTAAATTATCCTATGACTTCTCCATTCAAGGGTCGCCTTAGTGATTCACTCTCTCACGCCGGATGCCCTTTCTGAGACAACCCTCCCATTTATCCGGGCTTCGGACCAGAACTGCAGATCTCCAGTTGCTGGCTGGAATCAGACCTAATAATGACTAAATAAGGAAGGAAAATTGTGAGCGTTTGGCAACTTGCTCTATCAGTAGCAGTTGACACCTATGAAATGTGCATGCTAGAGGGCCTCTTTCATCCTGACATGAGAGACAAAGCCTGGCAAGTTATTCAAATTTGATATTTGAATTTATATCTGCGCCTGAAAGTCGGCATTTCGAATCAGTCCATCTGTTAACGAAAGCTTGGCGAGAAACTCCCCATGTAGGGATACAAAGTGGCAGTATGTTCCAACACTTTGATTGACAGCGCATTCCAGTCTTGACGACAAGTGACCTCAAGGTTCAGACTTTACGTAACTGTCGTGTTCTCGGAAAATGTAAGTTTGGCATGAGGAGAGGAATGACAAGCTTTTCAAATGGCATCTGAAAGTCATGCATCTATAAATCACCTTACAGTACCTGGTGTCAGCAGCATCAGACAACCAAAGTGCATAATAATGATCAATTGTTGCATGTCAAAGTGACTTCAGTGGAGCATTATTATTGGTGAGCTTGTGTGTCAGACTGCAAACATGACGCATTCGTTGTTCCGTCTCAACAATCCTAATGTTTCTTGGGTGTCACCAAGCATATGGAGGAGTGCAGCTGCTGGATCACATGACTCACCTTCATGTGTCAAGGATGAATCAAGATCTCGGGAAACATGAATCCAGCCATTACTTTTGAGAGAGGGTCTGAGCCAACATCAATTTATCCAGACCTCAACTTGGACCAATAGAGTTATGTACAGTCTTATCCATAGGGCGGGGCACTTTGGGGATCATATCTAGTGGTTCTAGGAATAGAAACAGCAAGAAAGCTTATGGAGGAAGCAGACTTAGATGGTCTGCCCTACCTTTTGTCTGAGGTGTCATTTATAAGATATGTATTCAACTTACTTATTATTCCTCTTGACAATCCCAGCTGATGACAGATGTACTGTGCTATTTTGTGCCTTAATCATAGCATAACTGAAATACTGTGTATAGCCCTTACAAGTCAACTGCCAATAATTATAATAAATAATGTTTCAGTAGTGTTTGCGTAGACCGGGTATTCCCAATTGGTGGGTTGTTTATTCAGAGATGTTCAACATTGCAATTCAAAATAGATAATGAAAATTGCCCGCAGGGAAATTGGATTTTCAATGCAAACTTGCAGTGAGCTAAAGCCTTTGTATACAAGCAATTGGGAATTAATGACTGGCAGATGAGGTGATTGACCACCCTGACTTTGCACTCAAGGAAGCTCCTCCTGAGCTGGTGACTCTGACACAAGTAAGTCACCTGTCTCGAGTGCTGCAGATTGCTGGCTCTCGGGAATCGAGACTTGGTCACTAAGCTGGCCCAACAGTCAACGTGGCCATAATCCCGAACCAAGGAATTTATGGTATGGGAATGGAAGTATAAGTAAAGCCCAAGCTGCAGCTTCTTGCCTCTCAGGCAACTGAGAGTCAGTCGGAGGAAGAGGAGGAGTCAGTGGAAGATAAGACACGAGGCACGCTGATGACATGCAAAGAGGAACGGCCTGACAGTGTGGAGAAGTGCTGATGAAGCAGTGAAAGATCAGTACAAGGAAGCAACCCCTAAAAAGCCCAAGCTCAAGAAAAGACTGACGCTAGTTGCAGGTCGGTTGCAGCTGCAGTCACGTGACTGTGAGCAACTTTCATTAAATATTTAATAGAAATTTGAGTAGAAAAGTGTTGGCAACTTGTGCTGCTGCTTGGCATTAAGAGGTGATTGTGTGTCCTGCAGTCAAAACATTGGGGAACCACTGGTTTAAATAATATGTTAATAATTCTCTCAAGTGCTATTGGTAGTCTAAAAGTTCACATTGCTATGTTTTGTGCTGCAGGTGCAATCAATGCTCATTCAGTGTAAAAGAGCTGAGATAAGAACTGGATAAGATAAAACATGGCGCTCTGACATCGAAATACTGTAAATTTCAGAATGGGATGGATGACCATGCAAAGTGTCCATACTTCCCTACTGCAAAAAAACCCCTCAAAAAGGTACTTTGATACATTTTGTACCAATTCAATGTGGGTCAGTATTGTTTTTGCGAATCTATCTGAAGAAAACAGATAAAACTAGCGTTTGTGTTATAGGTTACAAAGCAAATAGTAAATATTGTTTATGATGTATTTTTAATTTTTTAATTATCTCTGCCAAGCGCAGTGCAAAGAGGTTGAGGTTATGTTTTTGCCGGCGTTTATCTGTTTGTATTCAAAATAACTTGAAAAGTTCGGAATGGATTTGGATGAAATTGGACCGGGCACATATATAAACAGGCAATTATTCACACTCATATCCACTAGTCACTGAAAGGGAACCGATCCCTCGCTGATTGCATAAACGACTACCTTATCTGTCCGTGTTTTTTTCCTAAACTGTCCCAAACTGTCAGGTTACCGGACCTCTGGAAGCTTTAGTATTATACTCCACATTGTCCACTTTGCTGCTGTCAGTCTCCTCTCAAATAAAATGATTGTTTGTAGCGTGGCCAAAAGACGTAATGTGAGATGTAAACAGGGTGTTGCCGGCAGGTTTTCACAAACATGGACCTAGTGACCATGGACTTTAGCAGCAATTAGCAGCTGTTGAGAGCCAGCGTGCTTTGCCGCCTCACCATTTGGGGTTAGATAAACTGGAGAAGACCTTAGGTTGCTATGGAGTTTAAGTATGTATTTTTATACCAAGTGAGTTATGAGTGCCAATGATCTGTGAAACATCCAAATGTGTCTAAACTGCATTTTTGGAATTCAAGTCCAGGGGCTCTTATATGTCTAAGAGCTGTGCATGTGTTAGTGACAGCTGTTGCTGAGGCCCACCAGACTCAGAGCAGACGCCAGCTACTGGCCGTGACCAGCTCCACCTCATTTTTCATAGTGTGCTTCAGTGCGCGCACAGCATAAACTGTCCTGTGTCCTCATGTAACAGAGATAGGAAGCCAGGACGTTCTTTGCACCAGTTTATTATTTTTTTCAATTTAAATATTTAATTATCAGGGTTTTTTTTTACATTTATCATATTATATTCTGTATTGAGTTTTTACCAACTTGATAATAACATCACACCGCAACTTGAACACACCACATGTACTAAACTTACCGTACGAATGTGATTTAGATAGACTTAATGATTTTATTTTTGCACTTTATTTAGGCAACTCGAAAAATATGTTCTTTAAAATACAATTGGGATTTCATTATTTTTGCTGGTATTCTTCTGCTCAGTGACTTTCTCACTGCTGTGGTTTTTATTCACTGTTTATGCAGTCACGAGGTGGTCTTGTCATTATAGCAGTTAATCAAATCTGCAGAAGTGCAAGCTGTTTCACTATATTGATAAAATCAATACAGCGCTATAATAATGTTAAAAATAGTATTTAGAAGATTCTAAATATGTTTTCTATGTGCTATCTACGAAAGTATTGCATTTGTAAATAAGGATTCCTAAATCCTGGATATCCTTATTAACCTAAGTGCTATAAACAAGGCATGACTTTTGCATCTCCAAAGATGTATTTCCTCACAAGTATGTAAAAACAATTATAGCAATTATATTCATTTATTAAGTTTCCTGGACAAATACATTTAGTTTTAGGGCCAATCATAACATTATTTGAACAAAAGGTTCTTGAATAAACTCATTTCAAAGCACAACACAAGTACTTAAAGTACAATGTTTGTTTTTTTTGAATACGTACATTTTCTTTTAATCCCTGGCTACAATTATAAATTCTTTCTGGAGGGAAAGTATGAATGTTCATTTGGAGGTCAGCATGCTCTTGCACCGTTATAGGTATTAAAACTTTACCTTACACTCTAGATGTGTTAAGAAGGTGAAGCTGTACTGCTGAGGTAACTTATTTAGTGCATCTTGACGGTATTGACGACAACGTTAATGAGCATTAGGTTGCCTGCGAGAACATCGCATCAGCTAAGGAGTGTGTGGGGAGCCAGAAGAGTGGTGGGGTGAGGCGAGAAAAGGGTGAGGTTGCACAGAGCTTTTGAACTCATGACTGAAATAATCTGTAAGGGCAGGTGACACTACACTTGTACTGGTATCCAGTGCTGGGTGTGAGATACGTGAGATCTTTTTGGGATACTGTGGTGGTAACTTGACAATGGGTAGTGACAACAGCCATGTTTCTCCTCCTACAGGCTGATGACTTCATGTGGATGAAATGGAATTCATTTTAACACCATTGAAGGACATATTCTGGATGAAATGTGTCCTCCTGCTTAAGGGACGCAGATGTTTTGGGATTCTTGTTTTTAGCTGCTACATGTGTTACGGCAATGTTTACCGAGTACTGCGCACCAGAAGCTGTTTTTGGAAGTTCAAAAATATGGGAAAAACACGGAATGGGAGGAAAAGATTAAGGGCAAGGTGTAGGAACCGAGATTGTTGAATAAGGAAGAAATGCTGGGAGGGGGCCGCATGGTAGTCGAGTGGTTAGCATGTTGGCCACACAGTCAGGAGATCGGGTTAAAATCTCCGTTGGGCATTTCTGTGTGGAGTTTCCATGTTCTTCCCGTGCGTGCATGGGTTTTCTGGGGGTACTCCAGTTTTCTCTCACATTCCACAAACATGCATGTTAGTTTAACTAGTGACTCTGATTTGTCCAAAGGTATGAATGTGAGTGTGTATGGTTGTATGTCTGTCCTGCGATTGACTGGCGACCAGTCCAGGGTGTACCACGCCTCTCGCCCGAAGTCAGCTGGGATAGGCTCCAGCATACCCGCGACCCTAATGAGGATAAGTATGGAAAATGGATGGATGGATGCTGGGAGTGGTCCTTACACCATCTTTAGAAGTACCACGACAATCAACATGCCAAAAATTCAGGTTAGGCACAATTTTGTACAATAACTGAAACAGAACCAAGGGAAGAACGCTTTGGTGGACGATAATCACTTAATCAGAATCAGAATCAGAAAAACTTTATTGCCATTGTAAGTGAACAATTCACGAACTAGGAACTTTCTTTGGCGACTCAGTGCAACGTAGAATTCAAAGTAAACATAGAGCAATAAATAAACATAGAACTAACTAAACATAGAACCTGAGTAAAAAGGTGAAATCACTGATAAGTAAAGGCATGAGGGTGTTTTTAGTGCAGGTAATAAAAGGTGCCAAAAATACTGATTATAAAGTGAGCATAGTGCAAATGTTATAAAGTGTTCATGAGTTCAACAGCAGCAGGAAAGAAACTGTTCTTATGGCGAGAGGTTTTGGTCCGAATGGACCGTAACCTTCTGCCAGAGGGGAGTGGCTCAAATAATTAATCACACAAACAAATTTGACCATTTTGCTGGCCTCAGTACATTTCTATATGCATGGGTGTCTGTTTTCCTGGTCTCCCAGCTCCAAACAGGCAGGAATATAGTTCACTCTGTGCGTTGGCTTCAGCACCTTGGCTTGTTTTTTCCATAGAACAACGGCAAGTGAGCCCTTTTGTTAGTCATACAGTCTTTGTCCTGGTGGGTGCGGGCAGGTCCCATACCAAACACATGGAGTGCAGAAGAGTGCAGTATAAAATTAGTAGATTGTAATATTGTCATATATTATATATACTTGTCTTGTGAACAACTACTTGAAACATGGTTAAAATGTTCCATCCCTGACTATGATGAAATGAATTTGAATTTGAATGAAGTGAACTTCCACAGAAGTACGATTCCTTCTTTATAAGTAGACTATTTTGGGAGTTGGAGTATAGAAACCCTGTTCTTGTTATAAAACAGGGCCCGTATTCACAGCAAGGAATCTTAGCTTAAGAAATATTGAAGAAGTTCCCGGGAGCAACTCTGAGTAAGGAGGGGACAGAAATCTTAGTGAGTTGCTTAGTTGCTAGGTGTGACACAGCCTTCTAATAGCTGTGATTGGTTGTTACAAAAAGCGGCATCCCTGAGGTTCAAATTACATCACTTTTGCAACCACCCCGGTGACCTCTTCCAGCTCTACCGGGAAGACACCAAGGCGTTCCCAGGCCAGCTGTGAGACATAGTCCCTCCAGCGTGTCCTAGGTCTTCCCCGGGGTCTTCTCCCGGCTGGGCATGGCCGAAACACCTCACCAGGAAGGAACCCGGGTGGCATCCGGACTAGATGCCCAAGCCACATCAACTGGCTCGCAGTAGAGCAGCGGCTCTACTCTGAGCTCCTCCCGGATCTCTTAGGGTGAGTCCAGCCAGCCTACGGGGGAAACTCATTTCCGCCGCTTAAATCCGCGATCTCGATCTTTCGGTCATGACATACACACGTCAAGCATGATCCAGGCCTTTAGGCTCCTTAAAAGTTCTCCTCAACACTCCCCACCTTGGGAGCTTTCTTAAGATCCAAGGCGCTTTGTGAATGACTTTTCTTAGAATCTTTGAATATAAGTGATGTCACCAAGAGCTATTTTTAGCCTAAGGCTGCTTTGTGAATACGAATAATAAATATGTTTTTTAACATTAGTCGAGTTTTCTGTGCTGTGTTCAACCTTTAAGTTCAGGTTTAGTTTGACTTCTCTCATTGCGTGTTGGTCTTGCTTCTTGTTTCTGCATTCATGAAGCCCATGAAGCACAAACAATCGCTGCCCAGTTGCCAAATGTGTCTCACAGAAAATACGTCCGTCCGTCTGACAGTCGGTCAATCTATAAATAGCTACAGTTTACAGACAATTGGAGGCAAGAGGGGCAATGCCCCACCACATCCGGCTGTCTCACACAACTTTGGTGTCCAGAAAGCTGGCATGCATGATGTCGTGATAGCAAATCTCATGAGTGTACAGGGCAACAGGAATTAAGGATAAACGCAGTTCCTGTTTTGATTATCCTTTATCTTTGCGTGCCCTTTTGCAGCACTTGTTCCAAAAGGGGGAAAAAAGAAGAAGCCAAATATACAGCTGAAGAAAGCAGACTCGCGCTCACAGTACAGCAACACTATGCAGTGCTTTTCACCTTCTTTTTAGTGTGGCCCAAACCACATCTGCAACACAACTCATATTTCATCTTCATCAGTCATCCCCAAGACAAATGTTTTGTTGTTTTTCTGCTTGAATATCAACATCGCTTAACTTATTATTACACTTGATTGTAACAAAGGCTTCCTGTCCACAATGTGCCATCATAGTATCTTTGGTTGTCTGATGGCTTTTTGCCCACGTGCAAAATTCATTCATGCCTCTGCAGTCTCTATAACAATGACAGCGCTTTAGCGTCACGAACAAAACCTATTCAAACGTCTCTTTGTGTAATTCATGCAAAATGGATGAGCAAGGCTTGACACAAGGCGACTTGTTTCGTTCGTACAGTAGAGAAGAGTGCTGGCGTGACTTTGAGTAAATGAGTTAGTAGTTCATCAATCCTGTGGAAAATGCTTTCCTGTTCACTTGATACGAGTAAAACAACACCGATAAAGAGTGGACACTGTTAATTCAAAACAATTACCTGTTGGTTTGTCCCCAGGTTTGGTGGTGGTCTCCCCTTGTGGCTAATCCTGTAAATTAGGGCCAGCAAAGCATCTACAAATCTCCACATATAATGTCCTGTGGTGGTTCTCACTGGTAGGCAATGATAAGAGCCATCGTCATGCTCGTTCCGCTCTCTATAGAAGAAAGCAATAATGGAACACTGGAACTTCCCACTCTCTCTTTCGCTCTCTTCCCCCTCACTTGGTCACTCCCACTGCCTAGCCAGTTCTGCCCTGCTTGGCCTCGGTCTAAAGCCCAGCACACACTTCTAGTGTGTGTAGTGTTGATATAAAGAGGAACAAATGGGAAAATGTGAACCTCATGAGAGAATTGGGTTGTTGCCCAGGAAAAGGAAAGGTAGAAGCGTTGATGTCACAGACACGGATCTTTTTTGCATCCCTTGCTCTCTTACATTTCTTCTCGTCAGAGTCACAGAAGCTAAAAAAGTTCCACTCTATATTTAACTCCTCCTCTCTTGCCAGCATGGGTGCTGTTGGCAGCTGGGGCTATCTGAAGCTTAGACACTTTGGCTGGCCAGCAAAAGCACTAACTCTCCCGCTGACCCTGGCTGACAGCTGAACCTTGTCATCATGCTTGGAAAGTCCGGTGACAGCAGCCAACCGAACCCTGAAGTTACTCCAAAGAACCACCAACTGATGTAGGTAGGCCAGGAGTGAGAGGGTGGGCCAAAATTTCCACGGAGCTACATTTGTGTGCTGATCAGACTCCAGTCTATAATGGGCCTGTGATGTCAGTGCCATTGAACTCTACTGTACGCTACATGATCTAATGTGGTCCAAGACAGGAGCTGTATCAAGAGTCCTGACTTTATAAAGACAACTATAGCAGCCCTGACTGGATGTCCTGCTCCCTGCCTCACTTGGCCCCAATGAATGCAGACAATAACAGCAAACAGTGAAAATAATCACTGTGTGCACAACTTTATTCGGACTGTCACGATGTCATGATGTCAAGGAACTACAGGATGATAACGATAATGATAAAAAAATCACTGCGCATATGAAAAGCTGATGAGATGGATCAAAATGCACGAACGAATGAAGGGATTGTTACGTGGCTTAGAGGTATACGCAGGTCAAATTCCAAGTTAGTCGGGAACGGACACCATCATTGCATGCAATCCACTGAATCGCGTAAGCAACACCACACCCGTTAAGTTCAGCAACAGAAAGCTCAAATCCTCACTGCTCCAACAGTGAAAGGTACTAAGGTCTACATAAATGCTGACACCGGCGAGAAGGTGTGCGACTTGAGGAAGCAGATTCTCCCAAGTGCAAAATCTACATCAAACTAAATGGCAAATCAGAAGAGAGTTATGTATGTGTACTGGATGACGCAGTGGGTAACGACACTGGCGCTTGGCATAGGGTACTTAAAACCCCAGTTTGAGTGAATTAGTAGTATTAGTTGCCCTGCGATTGACTGGCGACCAGTCCAGGGTGTACCCCGCCTCTCGCCCAAAGTCTGCTGGGATAGGCTCCAGCATCCCCGTGACCCTAATGAGGATAAGCGGCATAGAAAATGGATGGATGGATGGATAGTAGTATTAGTATTAGAAAAATAAAGTCCCCACTGAAGCCCCGTGTACTAAACGCACCATCCAAACCGATAAGCATAGATAAGTTTGAGACTTCGATGGCTGGTTTTTATCTCATCAGTATTTGCTTCTTCTAAAAAGAAGAACCCAATGAAGACTTTGTAGGAAAAAATGAGGTATGCTCAATTAATATACAGTATATGTTTTTCTGGGTCTCAGATTAAATGTGTTTTTTTATGCACGTGAACTTGTGTTAACATGGTCTCGAAATTGACTCCTTAACATTTTTGACAACGTAACTCCTTGCGTTCTCGTGCAGGCATTTGTGTTTCTTATTTGTCCGGTCTTATACGGGTTTTTTTCAGTCTTTGCTATATCCTTATCTATTGATCACCAAGCTTTTCAACCTTACTTGCAACAAAAAAGTACCTCTGTTTTTTATTCCCGACTGCGGCTGCATACTTCTTCTGCACTTAGTTCCACCTGCTTTCAGTCAACACTCCAATTGTGACACATGGTTTTGTTTAAATGATCTCACTGATCTGTAAAGTATGAGGGCCAACAATTATGTATTTGGATATTTCTTTGATTCTACAGAGAATATGCATCATTTCAGTTCTTTCTTGATGTGAGCCATGTGTGTTAAATATGGGCTGGATGTACGCTGTAAAGACACCAGATACATCTTTCCAAATAGGATTTATATGTCATGTCAGGCTGTTTGAGGCGGACCACATTCATTCAAAAGTTGCTGCTGTCCTGTGCCAAGCATCTTCTGCATCCCCCAAAATGTACTTTTGAAAGAAAAAATAAAGGAAAAAAGTATTTTCAGCTATGACGATACTTGCTTTTCAATGAACAACCTTGGATTATTCATAAACGTGTAAATGTTAAGTTCCGTCCATCCGTTTTCCATGCACCTTATCCTCATTAGGATCCAGGGGCTATGCTGGAGCCTATCCCACCTGACATCGGGCGAGACCCTGGAATGGTCAATCGCAGGGCAGGCGTACAAGCAGTCACACTCACATTCATACGTACGGACAATTTGGAGTCGCCAGTTAATCTAACATGCATGTTTTTGGAATGTGAGAGGAAACCGAAGTACCCGGAGAAAATCCACGCACGCACGGGGAGAACATGCAAACTCCACACAGAGATGCCCCACGGATATTTGA
Source organism: Oostethus manadensis (assembly GCA_024372805.1). Classification (NCBI taxonomy): domain Eukaryota; kingdom Metazoa; phylum Chordata; class Actinopteri; order Syngnathiformes; family Syngnathidae; genus Oostethus; species Oostethus manadensis. The sequence continues at coordinate 6,170,245 of QODF01000007.1, forward strand.
AACCAGAGGACAGGAGGACCACTCGACCACCGTGCGGCCCACTCCCAGCATTTCTTTTTTATCCAGCTATCTCGGTTCCTACATCTTGCCCTTCTTTTTTTCCTCCCATTCCGTCTTTTTCCCATATTTTTAAACTTCCAATAACAGCTTCTGGTGCGCAGAGAAAAGCCACGTACCCGGAGAAAACCCAGGCACGCACATGCACAACATGCAAACTCCACACATAGATGTCAAGCAGAGATTTGAACCCAGATCCTCCAGATCTCCTGACTGTGGGGCCACCACGCTAACCACTTGACCACTGTGCGTAAACATTAAGTTAGCCCAGTGGTTAGTTAGTGGTTAGTGGTTTGTGGTTCTCAGTTATTTTCTGTCACGCACCCCCAGGGTCCAGAAAGGTTGTCGCGCCCCCCCCCATTTGAAATACTATTGACAACTGATAATATCAATTCATTTATGTGTACTGTACAAACTGAATTTGAAACAGAAACCAGGAAAATGCAACCAAATGGAGAGCTGTTACGTGGTAATTATTATTAATAATAATAAATATTGCACGTGTACATTGGTGTATGTATAACATGCTGCATGTAGTGTTAATATAACTGGCATTAGAGTTACGAATAGCGGTGGATGTAAATAAGCTTGTCTTCTTTCCACTCTTCTTTCCAAATTATTTTCTGTTTTTATGTTTATTTTGATTATGTTCTGTGCATATGCCATATATGTATGTATATATGCATACATATGTGCAGTATACATATATATATATATATATATATATATATGTATATGTATAATGTATGTGTGTGTGTGTACATATATTTGTTGTGATTGTGATTTTCTTTTGTTTACGGTGCCCGGTGTGGGTGTAGTGTGCACAGTCATGCACAATGTGTGCTATTTTATTTTGTGTGGCTCACAAAGAATCACTCAAATAAAGAACCAATCAATCAAGCGCTCTCAGCAACTTTGCTTTTCAATGAAAAGGTTTGTTCATTTAAAGGGTAAATAAATAAGTTACTAATTAACTAAGCCATAACAAATTGCTATTTGTCTTTTTTTATTTTTTATTGCAGATGCGGTGACACAGCAGCAGCAATCCCATGCGGCCCACCACCGCAGCTTCGAAATTGTAGGGGAAACCCTGCATTCCTATGGTAAAGCACGGCAAGGTTGCCACAGTATAGAACCACTTATCTCTGTGACATAGGCATGTTTGTTCGCCGCTGTGTGATTGATTGCTGGTTTATGCAGAATTTTTGACCAAGGACACTGTCAGGGCGGAGCGTGCAGGTCAGATGTCTTTGACTTCAGGCTTACGTCGGTATCTGTCTCTGGTTAGTGTTATGCCTATTCGGATCTCTTTTAAGCCTTTCTGAGTTCTATACTACTGGAGCATCGGGTTGTAGTCCAGTTTGCAAAAGTGTTGTCGGACGCTTAAAGGGAAACACATGGTAAACACGGCGCTGTTGGAAACCACAGCAAACAAAGGAGACATCAAGCAGGTCAAGTCACTGAGGAGTTATATCAGATGGACATGACGAGCGCGTTCACTCCCTCCAGTGTGAATCTGACCCAAGAGCGGTATTGTTCTCATGTAGCCATGATCAAACTGGGCGGGTGAAACCACACTTGAGCAGACGTACTGAACAGTTCAAGATAAGATAAATCCTGACATTCCCTCAGCTGTCGTTCAAGACTGATGAGCATCAGGAGAATCAGGAGAAACTAAGGTCACAGGGGGTCAGTTAACCATCTCCAAAACTTCTGTAAGGCCTTGTGCGTATCACTTGAGGTTAATCGGCGCATTACAGGACAGCACATTTCCCGCTTCACATTCACTATGAAGTCATCTTCCTACTTGTGGTATCAAAGAGGAAGGGTGAACCATACTGAGGTCATGAGAAGTGTATGTTGATTGAGGGCCATAATTCCCACACCCAAAGTGAAGTCATGTGTTGGGAAGCAGCGTGGAAGAGGCTTGTTATGATTTCACTCTTTATACAGTGTATAATGCACACATGACCCGTCTGGGCCCACGGGGACTCGGCTGTTATGGATCCCAGAGGCAATGTGGGCAGGTTGAAGGAGAGACATAACCGCACTAATGTGATTGGACTCAATAGTGATCATATTTGGTTATCACAAGAACGATGATTGCCTGCTTCGTGCAACACTTTTATTTCGTTTCCTGAGGGGCTCATCGACTGTGTCTGTCGTCAAAACACTGTTGCAGCCTACTAATGCTTTTTTTGGTCTCGTTCAAAAACCACCAGGACCCCGTGCCAAAGCTGTCAGAGGATTACAAACTAAGGCAATAATGTTATCACTGATCGTGGTCATGGAAATATAAAACATTCTTCTTCACTTTGACTTTTTTAGCTTGTATCAAGGTTACAAGATGAGTTTCTGTATGAATAAAACAAAAAACATAGTTTTTTGGGACTGCAGAAACTTTTTTCTTAGGTTTTCAGCCAAATGTGTTCCGATCAACATTCTAAGCTGAAGCATGTAGGCCGGACACATAATTGATATATCACAATGTTGTCTAGCTTGCAGGTTTGAAATAAATATTTGTCTTTATTCTTCTCAAGATGACAAGCTGGAGCGTTTCAGTGGTTCACACTGGAGGCCCACCTAACACCTTCAAAACAGTTTTGAGTCTTGAATGGATTTAACAAAATGTTTATTGTTATGGTTTTAGTTTGCAGTGGTGTAGAAGTGCACTGAAAAACATCTGACTATTGTGTATAATACATGATAATATTTCACCAGTCTTAATTCCAGATTAAGACAAATGTATCAGATGCATTCAAAACGGACCAAGCAAAAAAAAAACAAAACAAACAAATACAGGCAATTTCATCATCCCAGCAATTCCTGATTGTGCTTGCACATAATCAACACAGTGTGCATATATCTCAACAATATGTCACCGTCCGGATTATAAGAATGTTTTTAGCAACTACAGAGTTTTTTGCAGTTGCATGCAGCAAGGTCTTAGTGAACACCAAACATGGCTACATGCAATACAGTCCGTTTCTCTTTTTTTTTAGTTTTATTTATAGAGTTCCAGTAAAATAACATGCATAAGACTGACCCAGAGATTATTGTGGAACACATCGTAGACTTTACATTTCCTTTGGTTTCTGTGTTTATTTGTGTTAGCCAGTTGTTTCAAACAACCCTGGAAATTACATACTCTGGTGTCTGGGTTTTCTTCTGATCTTCCACTTATAGTCATGACTTAATATCCCAGGAATATTAATTACGTGTGAAATGTCATTACACTCATGACACGTTTTTATGTCAGAAAGTGCTTGTTATTGGGTTGCTGTGTTTGTGCAGATGATAACATTATTGCATACTTTGTTAGACAGATGAATACCTAAAGTACAATACATACATTTAATTGTAATTGTAGTTTTGTCAGGAGATCACAAATAACATACGAGCATTACCGTAACATATCAGATGTTTTCTGGATATTGCTGAATTTAATAAAATTATTACATTATCCATGAAGAAAAACAATGTTTCGTCCTTGAAATATCGCCCTCTCCTGGCCTTGAATTAACATTACATCAACAACAAGCGACTGTTGAAGGGCAAACCTTTTTAGAGCCCACCCAAGACCATTGATTGGTCGAATTTATTATTCTCACAATTTCATTGGATACTCTGCCGTCAACGCGATGACAAACCCGGAAGTGTGTGAGAGAAAAGCAGCAGTCGGTGAAAAACGTGGGTAATGTGTTCGCTCTTGTGTGCATGGTATTTGTTTGCCTTCAACAGTGGGACATATTTCCGTCATGTGTTGAATTAACGTACGATGCCGGTGGATAGTTGCGGCTTCGGCTATTTAATGCTAAACAAGCGAAGACTAAAGCCGAGCTTCGCACCGCAAACGACTGACTGCGGCTGTGTCACAGCTCATGAGAAGTTCGATACGTAGCCGCCTTTCCGAGCTTCACAGCAAACGCAGACGCTACTGGCGCTTAATTCGCCCAGTCAGTGTGGCACCTATGAATACATTGTTTCATACTGTACATTGTCATTGCATAGACGGACTAGTCGGTTAAAACAGGGGTAGTACGTAAAAATATCCACACAACGAATAACCCCATTTTATTTTTCAGAAGTTCAACTATTGCTCTCCGAGGCTGAGAATATGCAATCTTCTATTACACCGCTAGAGGGCGCCTAAGCTCCTCAGTCGTGAGGCCTTATTTTCCAACCAGGATCATAAACATCAATCTCTAGAGATTTAAATGAATATGTTGTATTTGATGGCGATGTTGCAGTACATTAAACGTAACACTGCTGTTCTCCAAATATTACTTCTTCTATCACAATGAAAAAACTGCACAGCTTAAATATCAGTGGTCCTACCTCTGTGGTGTATGTCTTTACATTTAGGACTCCCAGTTCCTTCAGTGTTTTCCTTTTGTTTTATTTATAGTGTGTATTTAAAAAGAATGGCTGCCTCCAGGAAGCTTGCATCTTTCCGCTTGCCTCCCTTGCCCACTGTCAGTGAGTTGATAAAGCTGTACAACCTGCGTGCTGAGAAACAGCTTTCCCAGAACTTTCTGTTGGACTTGAGGCTCACAGGTTGGTCTGACTTCTGCACACACTCTCTCGTCGTCTATCTGCATTGCACCAATACCTGCTCCCTCCTATTCCTCATTATTTTGTCTACACCAGTGCACTTCACTGCACAGCTCTACATAGCCTTGTTTCCAGGCATTAAAAGAGACAGGCTTTTCTGTGTGGGTCATGTTGAGGAGGTCTCCTGCTAAAACAGATAAAGCAAGTCATCAGCCCTTATGGAGCTTAATGTAATTATCAGTGATGCACTGCTGGTCTGATTTGCTCTTTTGTTATTGAGCAAGGTGACCGTTAGATTAATGCATCTCATCTCCATAGCACACATGCAGACAGGAATTGCTTCATCACACACTATTCATCCACGTTTGGATACACTAGACTGATAAAGTTGTTTGATTGGATTAAGTTGTGTACTTCACATGATGTATGAATTGTACCCGCTAATTAATAATGTCATTTGATGATTGTCTGCAGAGTAAAAAAGCAAGGCATTCTTGATCGTCCCTCTCCATCTTTTCAGACAAAATCGTACGCCAAGCAGGCAATTTGAAGAATGCCCATGTGTGTGAGGTGGGTCCAGGTCCGGGTGGCTTGACCCGATCCATTCTGAACGCGGGGGCGACAGACCTGCTTGTGGTGGAGAAGGATTCGCGCTTCATCCCCGGATTAAAGGTAAACGAAGCGCTCTGCTCAGACTGTGTAAATGTCATTGCACCAGCTTCTCGATGCCAGTTGTTCATGGTGGATAAATGGCTTCATCTGCCCTTTTGAGCCATATGGAATTGTCTCTTTACCACTGCTGCATCACTAGCTACTTCGAGAGTGACTGAGGGGACTGCAAGGTTTTAATAAACGTGCTTTCATGTTTCTAACTGAATGTTGTTTTCGCAGCTGCTCTCTGAGGCAGCACCAGACAGGTTGAGAATTGTCCATGGTGACATTCTTACATACAGAATGGACAGAGGATTCCCAGCAGGTATCAGTAAGCCGTGGGAGGGAGGTGAGGAAATATCGTATAGTTGCCGGTTGACTTAAATACGAAGAATGTAAATAAACCACACAATAACACTGCTATTTTCTCGCCTGCCCTCTCTCCCAGAGCCGCCAAACCTGCACATCATAGGGAATTTACCCTTCAATGTGTCCACCCCTCTCATCATCAGTTGGCTAGAGAACATAGCTAACAGGACCGGTCCTTTCGCTTACGGACGCACCCGACTCACGCTCACTTTTCAGAAAGAGGTCGCAGAGGTGCGTGACCTACGTATTTTTTGTTCTTGTGTCAGGAAGCTGAGGCCGGGCAGAAACACTCGACTTAAGGATTTGATTATTGTGTATATTTGGTTTGTTTATGGTATTTATGCATACAGTGTGTTTATTTTCTTAAAAGTCTTTGGTTACTCTTTAAATGTGCTCACACTGCGTTAACTCAAATGCTGTGGTCCGGTCTTCTCCATCCAGAGGTTGATAGCCAGCACCAAGAGCAAACAGAGGAGCCGACTGTCCATCATGGCTCAGTATCTTTGCACCGTCCACCACTGTTTCACCGTCCCCGGAAGAGCCTTTGTTCCCAAACCAGAGGTATGGGTTTCATAATACTTCACTTTTGCTCTTAATGCAGTGTTAAACCAAGCAAAACAGTTTTATATTTTGTCACTGAGAAGTTTTTTTTTTTTTTTTATCTCCATGCAGTCATCTGATTGCTGCCCCTTCAATAATCATCTTCTCATGTGTTTGCTTAAGCGTAGAAAATCCACACATGCCTCCTCAGGGGGGTGATGCTGAAAGAGCATTTCATCTTTCAGCGCACATGCGATTTCTTTTCTTTTTTTATCCAAAAGTTTGATGTTTATTTTAATCAGTGGTAAAATTGTAGCTTCGAGACTGTCACTGCCAGATGGACGCGTTATCATTATTTCATGCTCCTACCTTGAGGACAATCGTGGGACCTCAACCTCCTTAAATCTGGACCAATATTTCCATCACAAGACCCTCGTCATGTCACCATCACTCATCAGTCCCTCACGCCGATCGCTTCAAGGCTTCATTAGGACTGTGTTGAGTCACTTTTGTCTCTGTTCTGTCTTTGGACCATTTCTGGGATGTAATGATGCCTGGTGGGTATTTGAGATGTGGCACCCTCGCGCTGCGCCTTGTAATGAGGCCCGAGTTCTTTTTTAGTCCCCGTTTCTGCCTGTGTCTTTTAGCCTGTGTGTGGATCAGCGAAGGAAGAAAGGCGTTCGCACTTACATAACATATGAAGGCAAGATGTTTTCGCTTTATTTTCGGGGTGAGGATTTATAGTAGGACTAGAGGGCGTATTAAAGGAAGAAAATCTCTGCTGCAAAACTTGAACATTCAAAATGTCAGCACTGGCATATAGACAGCTCCACTGAGATGTGTATTTTGAGATAATAGACAAGAGACTCTCTTAAGACCGAGGAGGTCCCTTACATCCTCGTACAAACGAAGCCATGTTTTTCTGTCTCTGAATTAAAGGGTAGATGTAAAGTTAACGTTCGAGATGGACTCGCGGTCTCTTGAAGATACAGTGGTGCTTTAGGAGCCACTGAGGGTAAATAATTCATCCCCCGGGAGGAGTAAAACGTGGCTGAGTGAATGGGACCGGCGCTGATTGTTCATTCTCTCAGAAGAGATGGCTTCCGATGATTATTTTAACACAGTCCCTTGCCAAACGGCACGTTACTTTTACTCCTCCGTATCTTATTTTCGTGTGGAAGTCTCACTGTGGCTTAATGGATTTCAGGGTGCTGTGATGTCACATGTACACGCGCACACAATGCATGCAAACATAATTAGAGGGATCACTCTGCACTGCAGATGAATCAGCACCTCCCACATACCCACATAGGCCATCTTTCCTCCTCTAAATGTTTTAATGGCCACTTGGTGGAAATGATATCATTAGGAAAGTTGATGGCGGTTTGATGAGCAGACCCCGTGGTGCTGGTGGCCTATAAAAGATCACGGAGCCCCGTGTGTGGTAATGCTTACATGTGCTCGTTTCACATGCATGGGCGTGCTGCCGACTTAACTATTAGGACAACCAATGTGTGTGCAACCTCAGTATAGCTTTAAATATGTTCTTGTTTTGAGTATGTTTGCTCAATATTGTCCCCCTCGTCATTTATCTCTTTTGCGTGGGGAATGTGTTGCTCGAAGGTTACTGTCGTTGGTCAGGTGATTATGATCTCGTTGCACAACGAGGAAGATAAATCTCTGGAGTGCATGTAGTGTAGTGGTGTAAAGATTTAAGGAAGGCTGAACAGTGCTTACCAAGCTCCCAATTTCAACTTACTCATGAAGATTCATTGACAAAGGTAGATGCACCGATGAAGGCTTTCCACCTGCCAGCGAGGAGGTAACGTCTTTAGGCTGGAATGTGTACAATGATTCCTTTACGGGCCTTTAGGTGTCAAATTGAACGGCACAAAAAATGGACATATCCTGCTGTGGGACGTAAACCTGTAATGCAATGCTGATATTTTCATGGATAAAATGATTTGCTGTAATTTAAACCATCTCATTTTGAATTGTGCAAGACAATATTGCACATATTAGAATTGGCTGTCAGTTTAAACATATTTTAAATAATATTATTGAGTAATTTATGATGGCTCAACCTCCAAATATAACCTTTGCATAGTAGTCCTCAAAGTTTGAATCGAGGCAGGGTACTAAAAACGCTTCACCTTTGATTCCAAAGGTTTCATCAGTTCTGTTTTATCATCTTATCACATGATCTCTGTGGACAGAAACATCCGTTTCACTCAAGAAGGAATAAGAAAGAACATGTTGCCCTTTTTGGACTGAACTGTTGGTAGGGGAGAACCGAATCCTCAATACTGGGCTTTTTGACTCCCATCACACACTGGAACACAAGCTAGGTGATATTAGAGCCTTCAAGGACAGAGCAGAAAGAGCTCTACCACCGACAGGGACAGACACACAGGCTCTTTATTACTGTAGGTATCCAAACCAGGCCTTTGCCAAATCCGCCAGGAGAGGACAGTCAAAACCTGACAATAGAAACAGAAAGCAGAATGTGATGGTTTTTTATGTGACTGGTTTGTCAGGGAAACTTGGAAGGATTTTCTCCAAACATAACATATCCGATTCCTGTATTCCCGAGAAGGAAAGAGAGTTCCTTCTTTCCAATGCAACGGTCCTTGCATTGGAGAGGACCAGCAACCCCTATACAAAGGAATGGCGCAACATAGGAGAGCCGTTTCTTCGGGCCCATAGACGGGTCACTTGCATCTCAAAAAGAAGGGACATTTCTTTGTCCAACCTCTGGGAAGGGGTGTTGCCACTGGTTTGAAAGAGGTATGAAAGAAGCCAAACTTACGTCAAACTGGAAAGGCCATCTGTAAAAAGAGAAGGAGCTTTCTGGCATCACCAGTTGTCAGCTTGTTCTAACAATTCTCCTCCAGAGGTCTTATTCCGTGGGAAAAGTGGCCGCTAACGAGCTGTTTTGCCACCGGGCAGGCACACGACCTATTGTTATGCAGGACGATCGTTCCCCAGCCACGCCTGGCAACAACCACAACAACAACCCCTTTGTGACCATCTCCAAGGGACACAACCACCGAAGGGGGAGACTCACTTTGAATTTGGAACTGAGGAAGCTTTTTGGATTGAAGATGGAGCATTTTTAACAAACAAGAAAAGTCCAGTTGCTGCGATTCAACCATTGCAGGTTACCATGACCTGAATAGCTGAGAACCTAAACAGACATCATGATATTCTTGAACGCAGCATGGTTGGGATTATCAGAACGAGATAAGGTCACGTGTAAGATTAGCCTTTTCATCTGTTTTTGAACAGAAAAAATGTCTTTAAATTTGAGTGTGAGCATGTGTGCCACATACCTATAGCCAATGAATCGCCTCACTGGTGTAATTGTTGGCTTTATCTTGCTGGCTCTGAAGCTGTGGACTCACTGATTGTGTTAATGAAGAGGGATTTGTTCAAATTGATGCACAAGAGGGATTCCTTTCTATCTGCTCTTGGCATGCCTGAACTAAGCCACCTGGTTCTGCTGTAGGCAAATGTGCCATGGCCGTCCGTAACCCGGTTTGCTCAATAATGTACACAAACTGGCCATAACAATATTTTCACTCGCACAATTTCATGAGAGTGCAGGAGCTGAATTGAAATTTTAGTCGTTTGAATTGTGTGAACGTCCACCCATCCATTTTCTACGCCGCTTATCCACATTAGGACAGTTGTGTGGAAAAAATGGCTTTCAATGCCCACTGCTCCTCTCTGCCACACTGTGTAACTCTCAGCCAGTAGCAGGTACACATCTGGCAATTAGCGAAGTATGATATTTTTTGCAGATGGTTTGACATCATGCACTCAGACATGCAAGCCTCACGAACATTTCAGCATCCAGTAAATGTTTGGAGGTGGGGCTGTGGTGCTGGATGGTGTATGCTAACAAGATAGTGAGGAAGGCAATGTTGAATCCACCGCCACCACATTACTTACCAGGTACTGTTGTAAATGTTGACATGGGGGAGGGTCTGGTCGTCCTCCTTGTTTTATCCGTCAGCCTTGTTCTCCTTGCCCACGGCTGCACTTCCCTTTTGTCTTATCGAGTGACTGATTGCCCTTGAAGGTTTCGCAGAGTGGAGATTGGTCTCTTTGATGACGTTCTGCCTGGCGCCATGCACCCGAGGCAGATCACACCTGCTCCTCTTTTCCTTTTTAGTCACACTTTGGATAATTCTCACTCAGACTGATGTTTAAATTTGCCTCATGTCATCCACAGTCAGATGTGTATATATACCACGTGTGTCTGCATGCTTTATTGCTGCAGCTTTATGGCGTTCTAGTAATTTCTCATTTAAATTCTGGTCATGGGTCAAGGGAACCCATCAAGCCATCTTTACCTTCCACATTCAGCCATCCAAATTCATCTCCATGGCATCTTTACATAGAAACAAGCTAATTTGCCAAGAGTGCATCTGTGTTTTCGGACATGATGTGTTTCAAAGTCTGCTTCAGAGCGTGACAAGCAGCCTTGTAAGCCATGCAGTCGATGCTCCCTCACGAGCAACATGCTGTCTCGTGTACAACTCCGTAAGCGCCATTGATTACATCACTGATTAGAGTAGATGGTGTTGGATCATTTGGAGATGGTGTGTGTTTTGAAATGCATACTGATAAGGGTGAAGGAAAAAGGAATACTAGCTTTGTGACCAGTCTCAATTCAGAGATTTCATCCTTCAGAAGATACAATTGAAGGTGCATTAGGGCTCCTTCAAATACAGCCTTCTTTTCCTGTTTTTTTTTTTTTTTAGAGTATACATTGCAAATACTATATCATTTATGGCCACTCATATTCCACAATTATTTCCATGCCACTACACAGTCCTGAAAAATATCCTAAAAGGACATGGCGCTGTGACAATTCATCAACTAAACTGATGAATTTGATTGGGAAAAAGCATACATTTCTCTTGTTTCTTTGTAGATTTATTTACTGAGTGTAACTCAAGCATGTTGCTTAGTAAGCCTTAGTATCACTGTACCACCACATCAACATCCATCCATTTTCTAAGCCGCGCAGCCTCACTGTGTGAAAATGTATTTTATAATATTTAAAATGGTCTGAATTCTTGGGCTGCCTTGTGGATGAGTGGGTAGCATGTTGGCCTCACAGTCAGGAGGTTCAGAGTTCGAATCTCCGTTGGGCATCTCTCTGTAGAGTTTGCATGTTCTGCCCTGCGATTGACTGGCGACCAGTCCAGGGTGTACCCCGCCTCCCGCCCAAAGCCAGCTGGGATAGGCTCCAGCATACCCGCAACCCTAATGAGGATAAGCGGCATAGAAAATGAACGAATGAATGGATTTGAATTCTTGCCTCTTTAAGCGCATAGTGATTAGAATACAGCATGTAAATAAGACGTGATTGAGTGTTCTGTGGAAACTGTGACGTAGTTCATCTTATCCCTACCTGTGTAGCATCAAGAATAGCATCCTAGCATTCAAAATGCGTTTATGCCGTACTTTCAAGTACTCCTCGTTGAAGTGGTTGTTGCAAATGAAAAACAGGTCGGTCGGTCGGTTCCCATTTGTCTTTTGTTCTCTGCACTTGCTTCGTCTATTGTTGTCTTAAACCTTCGTTAAAAAACTTACGGTATCACTCGAGCAATGTAAACCGCCAGTGGCAACTCAACAATTTGGCATGACTACTTTTTTGATTAAAAAAACGAGCAAAGTTGACGAACTCTCTCTAAGAAGCTTTTGTTTACTGCCCAGCTTACTGGGCAATCTAATGCCGTAACCATGGAGCTCGAATATCAAGCGTCCAACGTACTATGTATGTATATATTTATATATGTGTGCACATACAGTATATATGTGTATATACTGTACATATACAGGGTGATTGGAATTTAACTCTCTATTTTTAAGTACTTGTCATTTATTTCTGAACTATAATTCTTACAAGAAATGAACATGAGAAGAAAGTGTTTTATTTAAAACTCAATATGGTTGCCAGCATTTGCCACCAGACCTCCCTATAGATCATGGACCATATGGTCCATGATCTATATGGGCCATGATCTATAGGGAGGTCTGGTGGCAAATGCTGGCAACCATATTGAGTGTATATATATACACTGTATGTGATGTGACGACACAAGGTGGAGAGGAAGAGTGAATTACATTATGGATTTGGTGTGAACAGGAGGTGTCTCATCTTCTGTGTCCCAAATTCCGAGTGCCATTACCAGAGAAATCATCTACTAATCCGCTAATAGCTGAGGTTTGGCAACCAACCTTGGGTGTTGTGGAGAAACTCCCTCCTGCTTTTATGAGAGTTGTGCTGATGCATCACACAATGTCACCTACTGGGCAAATTGTGTGACTACACGCTTTATGCCGGCTGATTATAAGAAAACGACAATGATTGGGAAAAAATGATGTTGTTTAGAGTGTGGACGCGATTAAGGGATTGAAATGAAAGACAGAAAATGATCCACACAGACAAGCCTTGTTGACAGCAGCAGAGTGCCAAAAGGCAGCTTCATGACAGAGATGGAACAGAACGGAGAGTGAGGCGTACCTTCAGCAGATGGCCATCTGCCTGGTCCAGTCATCAGCCTGCTCTTGAGTAATGGCCACATTGGGCTGCACCAGCCAGTTAACGCGGCCTCACAGGAGGAAGGGCCTACAGATGTTTGCCTTGTACATAGTCAGCTAAGACCACAGGCCAGATGAACTGAGCCCAAATTAAATTTGTTAATGCTGCATTGAACAGCCATTAGAGCTGGTGACTGTCCAGTGAGAAAGCATTCAGTTTTTGGTTTTCCTCCCAGCTATGCTATTTGCTTGTGTTCCAGTAACCTAAGTAGCTTTATATCTTAAATTTAAGATGGTGTTTTGGTGGGGAAATAATGCAGTGGTAGGTACAGTGATGGATAAGTCCGCGGTGACCTGACATGGCTTAGCGCTCGCCTCAACAGCGAGAGCGAGAATATATTCAGAGGGTCTGCACGGTTTTCTCACCTCCTACTGAGCACACATTGCATGGCCACCACAATTCATCCCGGCCTCCTCCTGCCTCGTAAAGCGGGTCAAACGTGGTATCAAGAGGATCAGGGAAAGTTATTTTCAGGGACTCGTGCCAGCTCTATAAATGCCTGAGGCTTCAGACCTTATACAAGGTAAAGACACCCGTCTCCTGGTACTGTATTGGCCTAAATAGAATACAGAGGTTCCTTGGGTTTGTGTTAGATTATTATCTGCAGTTGTACAGCACCAGAAAGGTTGACTTTGATACTTATGTCCATGGATGATTGACAGAGAATTGACACCTCAATAGCAATGTAACGAGAAAAACAGAAAACGCATCATGCATTTGGACAATGTCAACACGCAGCATTAAACTGAACTTGAATGCACCACAGTGTACAGCAAATTCAACTCTTTGTGAGCATACCGAGATCATATGCAGGTGGGCTTTTGTGGCCACACATGCAGAAATTGAGGTCAGCTTCAAACTAATAAGAAAGTATTATAGCATTGGCCCGCCAAAAGAAGCTACACAATGGGAGCCATCAATCTATAAGCTGTGAACGCTCCAATTGAAACGTCATGTGCTGTGATTTATGATTGAATTGGAAGCTTTTGACCGAGTACAATTTGATAGGATGGTGTGAATGTGTCATTTTGTATTTATTCAATTTAGTTTTTTTATGTAAAAAATATGTTTTGTTGCTGCCTTGCTTGTGGTCTGTTGCTCCTCTGCACTACTACACGTCGTCCTGTGCAAATCCATTTCTTAGTCTCTACTCTAATATAAGACAGAACATCAAAATTTCTCATTGCTTTGGCCTCACCTGGTCACCAAATCCTCGCAGCTCGCACGCCAAACTGAAATATGAACGCGTCTCCTTTTGAACAGTCACCGTGTATGGTTTTCTTACACGTAGTCCCTTTGTCATCCCCATAGCATATTTAACTGCCTTCCTCAGCAGTTTACATCACAGCCAAGGTCGCTGCTATGGTTCCCCAGCTTTGCATGTGCACTGGGACTCGGGAAGAGAGCAGCTCCAAACAAAGGAAGGTCGTTCTCGCTCTTGTACTCTCCTTTTCTCCCTCCCTCAGCACATTGATAAGAACATTATATCTTCGGTATGATCATTCACAAGCGTAATGACTGTCCCTAACAAAAAGCAGGAGATTAAGTGCAGTGACACACAGAAGCAAGTTAGATTTCCACTGCATTTAGGCAATCACCGTGATGGTAAATGGAGCTTGGGAGACCCGCACTGATGTCTTTTCTTTGCCAGCATGTCTTGTGGAGTGAGCAGTCCTCACCTCATTATCTTCCACCTTTTCTTGTTCTCCACATGATCCCTGGAGGGTTTGTATATCAACAGGGCAAATAAAGTGATCTGTAAATGTGACGTGGTGGGCAAGTTCAAAAGAGAAGCCCCATGCGAGATTAACCCCTGCCTGGAAGTGTCGCTCACGTCTAAGTTCACGTTCAGATCTGTCATAGCGGGAACTCAGGGTGGGAGTCTTTGATGGAGAATGTAGGTTAAATACACAGAGGAGCAGATCTTATTAGCGTTTCCCCCACGAGAGGGGCAGCTATTTGATCTGCACTCTTGTTGCATAACCAAAAGGAGTGGGAAATCAGAGAGCCGTGAATATTCCACGTTTGTTTCAGGAATTTCCTCGTAGCTTCGTAGCCTCGGACCAGACTCTGATCCGCATTCAGTTAGCTAAAGCTTAGTGCTGTTGATTCCTCTTGCAGGATTGCAGTATCTTCCATTGCGTTTTCAATCATAGGTCATTTTGAATGTTGGGACGTTTATTTTATAGGTCCCCTGCTATGCAAAATAGAAAGCAACAAGTGTCCCCAGACATGGTTTATGTCCATAAAATCCATCATCTCCTTCACAATGTATTAATGGATTATTGATGGTTAATTTTGACAAGAGTTTTTAATTTCATGCTTGTCATACTTGTATGTATTGTAGTTTGAGTCACACTTTAATCATCTGAATTGATTTAGTTTTAGTCGACTAAATTTCGCAACATTTTATAAAGTATAAATGAATAGGCAGATATTTTAAAGGTGATGCTGAATAACAATGTATCAATAATATGATACAGTACAACTACTGTATGAAGTAATAAATCAGTTCTGCATAGCGCACAAGGCACCTGTAATGCAACTCAACTCTTTCTCAGCAATATAAACAGCAGCAAACATAACATGTGGAAAATAATAAAAGATTATTATGCAAATTGTCCCTTTTCTTCGCTTTACTTGTCAGGATGACTCGCCTGTGGATGCTGCTCTAAGTTTTAGCGTTCACTGTGCCCATATGTCTGCAATTCTCTATCTCCCTGGCGTTGTCATATTTTGGCATGTAAGTTATAAACTTATACAATTTCAGCACTCTGTATTATTTTTGCGGTGGAAACACCAACAGCCCTCCCCCACAACAACATTAATTTTGATTGCATCGCCTCATTAACTCCGTCACCCACACACAGTTAAAATACGTGTGGGTTTTTGTCATCATGCATTTGCTTTGTCTCATTTTTTTTTATGTTGTAATGCATTTTTGTAATGTTGTACCCTCAATGCCAGATCTTTAAGCTCCTAAATTGATTCTCAAATCAAAATAAGGCTACTTTGATACGTCGGTCATTTGACGTAATGTATATCATTAACAGGAACAGTTAAAAGTAACTAAATAATTGGCACCTTGTCTAAAAGTTATGCAAATAAATGCATTGTGATTTTATGAATAATTAGAGTGATGTCTAATATTTGTTATTTTATGAGGTATGATCTCGGATTGGTATCGCCCACACCAGCCTAAATTTGGATTGGGAATTGGAAACTAACTCAGTAGGCCAGAACGCAACCACAAATTAGCCGCATCACTGTATAAGCCACAGCGGTCAAAAGGTGAGAAAAAAGTAGCGGCTTTTACACCGGAAATTACGGGACATACAGTATGATAAGCGGCATGGAAAAAGGATGGATTTTTGGATGACAAAACGTATTCGTCAACCAAATGAAAACTGTTTTCAATTTAAAAACCTCCGTATTTGTGGACATGATACCGCCTCTGAACAGGCCCTCAGCCTTATGTGGATGTCCAGCAATTAATGGCAATTAATGGTTTTGCTGGATATCCAAAAAATTATGGCTGGAGCTTTGCCAGCTTTTTGTCAGTCAAGTACAGGCATGGCAGCTGTAAGTTTTATTGATTGGTTTTCTGTCACTAGACAACATGACGTTGCTGTTAAAATGTTGCAAAAAATGCACAGCAGCTCACGTGCTTATGCCAGTGTGGACAATGTTTGTGTCCTCCTTCACACAATTTTAATTTTATGTTGCTGTATGTGATATATGGCATCGGTTACATTGGTGTGTTGTATGGAAAAAGTGGATAAAGGGCACAGTTGAAACCATACACAATATTGCCATTAAACCTGACCCTACCATCTTTTCCATACTATCTAATCATATTTTTGTATAACTGTTATAATAAACTCATTTTCAAGGCACTTCAAATGGCTTTACTAGGGACAAATGAAAAATTTATCCCCTGAGTCCAGTTCCCTTTAACTCCCAGGAAGGTTATTATTCATGCTGTCATCTCGGTGAGGAATGGCTGGGTGAGCTTGGGCGCGACATTAAGAGAAGAATTCCCTCTTCAAAACCCATTTGCACATAGCAATGTTTTATGGATGCATACAGTCAAACCGATGCCGTGTCTCCCCCGGGTGCTGCGAAATAGCAGCCTGCCTGGTCGGCTGCACTCAGCACAGACTGTACCATCCAACAATCTGTACATTTGGCAGGGAAGGTAACTGCCATCTTCGCACTTATTATACACACATGTAACATGCACCCCATCTTGCTTTCATAAAATAGTTTTATTGGTAAAAAATAGAACTACTTGCACAAGCACATTGAAACAACTGCATCAGAACTTGTGAGCTGCTCATCATCACAAATATGCTCTGGCAAAGTAAGAAGTGCTAAAGCATTCACAAAAATAAGCTGCAGTTTTATCAAAAAGATAACATCTTGGTACAGTTTCTATGCACGTTTGTAACCCCTCAAACTTTTAGGACCACTTTGCGCTCAGGCCATTTCTAAACTAATGAAATAGCGTGCTGATATCAAGCTGCACAGACACAAAAGGGGGGAACCGCTAGCCCTGCTAGAGTGGTCAGACATTGCCTTTTTTTTCCGTTCAGAGAGCCACTTGTGTTGCGTTTGTACTGGTGCAGGGAGCTTGAAATGCTCAACCATTTGAAACAAACTACTCTCAAAATAGTAACACAAAAAAGGTGCATTTGAGTACTCTTCTTATAAAGAAGATATGACGTGATTGTGGTATTTTATTTGGAACATTCTGAGGAAATTCTATGTTCCTCAGCATAAGCAAACACCTAGACACTTGTGTACAGTGCCACAGAGCATTGAATATTCCTTAAATAAATATATTCATTTAGAAAATACCACCGTCAAGTCCTCCCCACACTCAGGCTTAGTGAATTTCACTGTGCTTTGGGAAATCAGGAATAAAGAGGATTTGAAATAACCCTTGAAAGCTGCGTAGGACTGCACACAAGTATCTAGTTGACTTCAGACTTAGTCTGGCAGAACAAATCCGTAAAACATTCGCTTATGTACAGTCCATGTACAAACGACACGTTAAAAAAATAAAGATAAAGGAGTCAAGATAGTAATAAAATGTGTCATCATGAGACTACAGTATTTGGCACATTCTTGAAACAGAAAAATGTCGGTATAAGTCGATGACATGGCACATTCTTAGCATTTTTGTTTATTGCATTGGTTCTGGTGCCTGCGCAATGAGTTCTTGTCAGCAGGCTTGCTCTATTGGAGATGCTGTGGCAAGATGGTGTAGAAACCTGGCCCCTGAGGGCTGCCAGGACTGGAAATGATGCTCACAGTGATGCCTTGTGGTGTGCCGGCATCGGCCTGCAGGTGGCAAGCTGGGCTTAGCCATCTGCTCTCCCCACAGGAAGCTGTGTGTTTATGAGAGAGAAGGAGGAAAGTGTGCGGTCCTTTGCGTCACAGCCAAAGCCTGTCTTAATCACAAATCCAATATTCCTCCCCTCCTCCTCCTCTAGAAAAAAGCAGACGCACACACTAGCACAGGAACGCGTGAAAGCGCAACAGTGCCCATGACATTTGAGTAGGTGGGAGTTATGTGTGCATGTGGGCTTCATGCTTTCAACACGCATCAGCCTTCTCCAGTCAGCGATCACGGCCATGTGACGGAAATGGGAAAGGGGGAGTGTGCGCATGGTGGTGTGTGGCGACAGGTAGGAAGGACAAACACCAGTGAAGCGGCTCCGATTTAAGACGTGAAAAGCTTCTGCAGATGCAGACTCAATGCTGATGCGCTTGGAAAACAAGTCAGATGAGGATAATCACTCAAACCTTTTTCAGCTTTCTGCCATGTAACGAGCCAGTCGACCATGGTTCAAGAGGCTTCATGTTTGTGGCACTCCACCCACTAAATGTGTCTGGCCATTCCTAAAATAATTCTAACTATTTAACATGGGTGCTGCTTCTTCTCACTGGCTAATAAAGGGGATTAGGCTAAGTAGTGTGCACAGAAGCTCTGACTGAAGCTTATGGAACAATGGGACGAGACAAAAAAAAAGATGTCCCGCTATAAACAAATCACTTGGCTGACAAGCGCCAGCTCTCAGACAATAATTTGGTTTCCATGGTACTGTGGAGGAGGATGGCAGGAGCAGAAGCACATGCAAAGCAAGCATTTATATTTGCTGTGTCTATAAGGACATTCACAAAAGCACATGTTGGAGTGAACATGTGTATGTGTGACTGGGCACTGGTGTGTGTGTGCCTGATTGGTTAGATAGCCTGGAATGGGCAGCTTCCCAACATATTTTTTGCCTGCATGGAAATACTGTATGAAAACGGCCCACTGCCACATAGTCCACTCCACTCCAGGATTCAATTTCTTTGCCGTTTGTTTCTCTCCGTCTCTCACACCTGCCGTGAAGAGAGCAGGTATCTGTTTGTCTGCCTTCCCCAATCCTGCCCAGCAGCCCTCGTCTCCTCGTCCTCGTTTCCACCTACAGCAAGCCAATATCTACATCATTTTCAGGCACAGGCATATTGCGCGGCTATGTCTCAGAGTCCTACCGGGCATTCCGCTGTATTAATACACAAGACAAGCTCCACACAGCATGCTTAGAGGCAAGACATCAACGTCACTGGAACAGCAAACATAAATATGGCCATTTTTGAAAAGACTTTAACCTACTGCGTCAATTGAGGGCTCCAAACGATTGTAAATAGCAGCTAAGTGATTGCTTTTTTTTTTTCAATTTCAACCTTTGGTAAAGGAAAAAACATCGTATTTGCTTAATCCACTCCCCAGGGAACCCTCCCAGTGATTTACCGATGAAGGATGTCTTGCATTTGGTTAGCGGCTCCCTTCGATTGTGCAGCACCTCATCCGTGCGTGTGAAACCTTCACTCTGTTTGTTTATTCCAAGGTGCTGCTCAGGGATTACTCCACTGCTTGTGCTTGCAAAACAGGAGCAGGGGCCGGTTACTCTCCCTTTCATATTTCCCCTAACTGTGTGGAGCACAACCTACTCTTGTAGCATAAGCCGTAGTAGTCCACCCCTCCTGTCAGCTGGTGTACAAACAACACTGCTTTCCTATACATAGTCCTGCAGGCTATAGCCAGTCTTATTGTCTAACGGGGAGAGAGAACAATACTGGTGCTGGAGCTCTTGCTGTTGAAACAGCTGTTGCTGCTGTTGCTGCAGCAGCAATTTGTCAGGCGGGGGGAGCAGGACCAGGTCCTGTGGGCCGTGTCGCTTCCCAGAGCACGACATGCAGAAGATACACCCCCCCATTAGGAGGAACCCCGCGGAAACAAAGGCCACGTACACAGCCCCCCCGGGCTCAAACTTATTGCTCTCGGGCACAGTGGAGTCCAGGAAGTTGGTGATGACCTCGTTGGTAAACCAGGAAGCGGGCACCAGACACAGAAATCCAGCGGCGACAAAGCAACCGCCACTGGCGATGGCCGCATGTCGCTTGGAACGTCGCCCCCCTCCCCAGCGTGTGCACTTGAGTCCCAGGGATGCAAGGCAAAGGCCCATGGCCGCCAGTACGCAGCACAGTACCATGGTTGTGCGGGCAGTCTGCAAGTACGCAGGAAGTGAAAGCACGGAATACTTGAGTGTGCAGCTAAACATTCCTGTGCTGTACCATGTGCAGTCCATCCACAGTCCCTGCATCTGGGAGATGGCTGTGATGATGTTGGAGCCCACGTCGGCGCTGACCTTCCAGTTGGGCAGAAGAGTGGCCACCATGGCACCCATGATGCCCAGCAGCGCCAACACAAATCCAAATATCTGCATGCCCGTTGATGCCATGTTCCGTATTCAAGCCTCAGCCGACGTCCTCGGCAGGTAGCATTAGTCGGCCCCTTCTTGTCCAGCCTACGCTCTCTCGGCCTGCGTAGCAGTTTCCAGTCAAATCCTCAGCTCTTCGACTGCAGTCCACTGGACTGGAGGGGAGACACAAATGAGAAAAAGGACTGAGTGGCTGCTTTCTCCCCTCATTCAGCTCACACAGACACACTTTACTGGCTGGAAACAAAGGGCGAGCAATAAGAGCTGACAGTGCCTGTCCCTAGGTAAGCAAAATAAAGGAGTTATTGTGCACGTGTGCATTTTCTATGTTGTCTCCCGTGTCTCACAAGAGCTGATACTAGAAAGAAATGAGAAATGATTTTGTGCTATTTGCAACGCTCAGTCCTTATGCAGACTTAAATCTGCAGTGCCCTTAACATAGACCTAGAAACTATCGCTTTACGCCCCCTGCGGGGTAAGTGCATTTTACCAAAAAGTCACTTTTTTACCATTCACGTGAAAAAACACAAATAATGTAACAAGTCACTAGAATTTGACTTTGTCAGCCTGCTGATTGCAGCATCGCTTAATCTAATTATGGTAATTTCCGTCATCCCCCAGTGGGGAAGTGTTTTATCTTGTTTTACGTCCCAATAAAACAGTCGCTTACCCTGGCTGCTGCTGCTGCTGCAGAGCCGCCGCTGACACGTCACGTTGTTCGCGATGATTCCGGGAAACACACGCGCGGTTTGCACACAAAAAGACGGCAGACTGTTGAGGGGGGCGACGTGGACGATTCAGCCCGGACCGCGGCTCCTTTCGAGCTATCCATCTCCTTAGCAACAGTGGAGGAGAGCACATCCCAACCCGGCAGACCACACAGGCTGGACCGGAGCCTGCTGAGAGGAAGAGCTGCGTTGCCGCTCTCTCTATTCTAGATCCCACCCACCCCTCCTCACTCTCTCCACTCCTAGGTGTGTGTGCGTGTGTGTGTGTGCGCCTGCCTCACATCCACTACTTGGAAAGCGACGGAACACTCCCAACTGCGCGTGCTGGCAACCGTCCACAGCTGTCAATCAAACACGGACAGCTGTTTGCTTGTCAAGGTGCACTGCATATTCTTTCCATACATTGGCCACGCTAAAAGGTTTCTTGCAGTATTTAAAGTATATGCGGATTATTTAAGTATTCCATCTTATGTGATGAAGTGAAATAAACAAACGTCACTTCCATTGACACAATGACTAAATTGAACCAAAATGTAAAGGGCCGCTTTTAGGTCAAATTTACTTTTTAAGTGTATTATAAACATCTCCATCACTTGTTACTTGTTACACTATTTTTCAGAAAAGTAGTGATCAGTTTGTAAGTTGTTTTGTTTTCTTGACACTAGCTAGATGAGTCCACCCAAGGTATTTGCCCACAAAGAACAAACAGAAGGCTTCGCTACACATCTTAAAATAAAGCCTAGAGCTCTGAGGTTTATTCAAAATTGTTGAAAAAGACTATGATATGGGACCTTTACCATCAGGCTAAAATATGTAAAGCTGAACAGCTTTATACCTTGATTGAATAACCGTCACTGGTCACAGCTACAATACCTTTGCCTTGACAAAGATAACAATGCTCAGCCTTTGCCGACAATGACAGAGAGGTATTCATTTGACAATTTTTTTATTACTCTGGGGATGATACACTTTTTTTTTTTTTACCATATGAGGTCAACAATCCCATCCATCCTGTCTATATTTAACTATAGTTCCATAACGCAACACAACTGGGAAGGGTGTCATTGTGATCTCATGACCTGGTCAGTTGTGTCTTAATGATCTTTGTTTACCTTGTGGTAGAGCATGTGTACCTCACCACATACACATGCACCCTCCCTTGAGTGTTATCTTCATGAGGCAACTTCCCGGCTGCACCACTGTAGATGCCTGCTTATCTTGTCCTTTCAGTGGAGGGCATACAACGGGAGGCCGTGACAAGGACATTGTGGCTTCATGAATGACAAGCAGGACAAAATGTGAGTGGGGTTGCAAAGAGGCCGACCTGATACCTTTGGACACACACGTTTTGTTTGGCCATATCACCAAAAACATTCTGCTGTAGGGATATGATTTTGCCAACCCCCTCATGACCATGTTAAAAAACACACACAGTATCATTCCTTTATCGCCACCAATGCTGGCAAAATAGAATCTTTCCGCTTTTTTGCAGGTAAAGTGGAGTTTGTAGTGTGTGACCTGTCTCCTCGTAACTGATGAGATCCTAAGTGCTGATGCTGGTGTTGCTCCGTGGGGAATATGATAAATAAATAAATAGATGATACAAGGAAGGAGACAGAAGGTGCAAACAGAGAAAGAGCAAAATGCAGTTAACACACAGTGGGGGAGCGCAGATGTGTGAAGATATTGCAGGCTATTAAAAGCGCGGTACCCCTCTTTCATTATCACCTCACAGGAGGAGCTCTCCAGTCTTTTCGGTAGCACTGCCGGACCAGTCATGCTACATAGCATGACCCGCGTGAGGGTCTTTTCATCATTCGATCAGCATTTTCCTACTTTTATGAGTTCCCTCCTGAAATTGGTTTCCATGCTTGTCTTGCAAAGGCAGTTTGTTCACATCTGAGATGCAAGCGGATGTGTGATAGCTGCTGTCAGTGCAATCTAA
Organism: Oostethus manadensis; assembly: GCA_024372805.1. Classification (NCBI taxonomy): domain Eukaryota; kingdom Metazoa; phylum Chordata; class Actinopteri; order Syngnathiformes; family Syngnathidae; genus Oostethus; species Oostethus manadensis. The sequence continues at coordinate 6,193,483 of QODF01000007.1, forward strand.
TAGCATCTAATAACATAGCATGTCTTGGGTCCTGTTTCCTCATGTGACAATCCGTCCAAAGAATGTGGCGTCTTGCAACATCATCGGTTTGGATAACAAGTCTGACTCTTAGTGGTTTTAAATAGCCCATCTAAAGTATATGGGCTGCGTTTAACAACTCTGGGCAGAGTTTGTACGAGGAAAGCGGCTCTCAAAGGAGCTGATCCTGTCTGATGTCCTGTGTGCATGCCTTGGGCGACTCCATGGAAAGTACGCTGGGTTGCCTGCACAGGAAGCCAAAGCCCTTCCTCGTGAAAGCCTGCAAATTACATCAGCCTTGTATTTAGCTGCGTCTTTGAGATCGCCTTTTTGTGTTGGTGTGGGGGTTGTCTTCTCATGGTATCATCATGATTCATGTAACTCTACTTTCTTCTTTGGTTGCAACATCTCTACTGTTTTCTCTGACTGTGTATAGCTTTTCCATCCCCTCTTGCTTTTTCTGAGAAGCAGTCATTATGTAAGTGCAAGTGTTTCAGGTAGCCAAGTGCCTTGCGTCCCTGGGCCTCTGACATCCCATCTCAGTTCGAGGGACAAATTACAGCTCACATACCACTGGGTGAAAACTCGTCATGAAAGCGGTGGTAATGGTAAAGTAGAACTAAAGGGCAGTGTTTCAGTTATACAAGTCCGACTGAGCTTAGGGAAGGTCAAACATACGAAATATGGTAAAGCTCAAGTATGTTAATATGGGTGTGGGACTTTTCAAAAAAGCCTCCAACTGCAGACAAAAACAGGCCATCGACTCTCAGGTAGTGTTCTTCGTTTATATTTTGCCCTTTTTAAACACGCTACCATGCGACCAGATAAAACTTTAGGTAAACACTTTATTAATCTCCAAGAAACATCCATAAAAGAAATTTGGCTTCTTAACCTCAGTTGGCAAACTGGGAACCACACCAATGGTGACCTTGCTGTCATGGCACGTCATTTTAGTTACGAGTTTTTACTGTGTACTTCTAGAGCGTTGATGGACCAAAATTAAGTTTTTAATTAAGCCTGTTTTTGACCACAAAACACCGTAACACGTAATGCTGCAAACCAAGGACCAGCTATGTAGTGAGTGGCTTGGCGACATTGGCAAAGTAGTAACTGGAGAAAAGACTGATGGTTGCGGTTGGTATCTTCTCTTATCCCAGTAGTTTTCAAACTGGGGAGCACACCCCCTAGGGGGTGGGTGGGCTTCCACGAGCATGTTTCATTATAACCATACTTTTTGGGATGGGGGCGCAGAAAAAGTTTGGGAACCACTGCCTTACCCATGTCAAAGTTGTTCTTAATCGACTGTGCTATTATCTCCCCTGCCCCTCGATGATGCTTTTTTTTTTTTTTTTATCATCGCACCAAAATTCTTCCAGCAGAAAGCCGTGGAAAGTTTGTGTCAAATTGCGTGACGAAACGTTTCTAAACAATAGTGTTGTCTGCTGGGTACATGCTTATGGTAGCCTTTCTGGTAAAATATGAATTGTTCAGCAACACATGGACTTACAATATGATGGGGTTTGTGTTTCGGGCCTGTGACCCAATTATACAGTATAAATGTTTCTCTATCAATCAATACAGAACAAACTCCTTTTGATGACTCACTTGGTTTTGCCGATGTGAAATAATTGCTTTTTGACCATTCCATATTTGGGGACGAGGTTCACGCACCTTCACAGTACGGCCAGGTGACAGCATGTGATTTAGCGTGGACTTGCCTTGCATGTTGAGGTTATTGGTGGGGAGGATTAATGGCAGGTTACAGTATTTATTACAGTGGGGCTACCTAGTAAAGCTGTGTAGCAAGGCCATCCATAAATCACAATAGCAAAGTGACATGGACAAGCTGATGGCTGGAATGCCGCCGCCTGTATAGTCCCAGTATCGACTTTTCCCCTAAGTCTTCTCTTAAATCATCAAGTGCAGAATATAAATGGCCTAATTATTCCGGCAGAGGATGGAATTAAAGGCGTGGGCTTTTATTGCTTCTCTGGAACAGATGGTGGTCTGATGTTGCATCACCAGCACTGATAGAAGCATTTTGCAATGCAGAAGTATCGGCACAAGCCAAATCCCTCCGTGTGGATATGACAGGTGGAAAAATCGATTCTTATAACCAACCGTTGTTCCAACGGAATGACGGCGCTACGCTTCCCGTCACCAACATCTGCTGCTCATCCTTTTGGATGCAAAACACTCCCACAGAACTGAACGAATCGGAAAAAGGAAGATGTAAGAATTAAAGGTCATTGCTGCTTTTAACTTGGTACACATTTAAGCAAATTGTATGGAGCTTTCTCTGCGTGCAGCTTTCTGGGCGGTCAGACGATCAGGCTCCACTTTTGCTGTGCCATTAATGTGCTCCATGCGGTAGTGGGAGACTCCACAGGTCTACCTGTATATGTGATAAGATAGCACTGCAGTTTAGCAACACAGCTAAAACACAGTCAAAGTGGTTGGCTTGAAGAAGACATAAAACTTCTCTTTAAGAACACCTCACAAATCCTTGGAATTTGATTACCTCTCACCTGAGTCCTAGCACCACCCCAAAAACCCAACAGGCAGCTCTGAATGAGTAAGTCACCAAATCCAACACAAGGAGGGTACTTGTTTGCATGACCATTGGAGGTGGGGGGACCATTTTGCTCTCCATTCTCCCCGCAAGTGCCTTTCAATCCGGGACGCATACCATAAAAATGTTTTTCTTTATTATGGATCTTAAAAAGCACCCAGAACCACAAAGCACTTAGAGGGAATCAAATGTATTATTATAATGATGACTAATATCGCTGATGTTTGTGACGTGTGTGCCTAGGAAGAGCGCAGCAAGCGGCCCGCCGAGTGCTAAGCTCCTTGCGCGGCGCCTCGCCAGGCCATTGGTTCTCACACACACACACACAAGCCCACACACAGTGGATTGTGTGCTAGTGCCCTCCATTAAGCTATAACATTCATGTCAGACACTGTTGACAAAGAAGCGGCAAATGCCCAGATGTGGGATTATTATTATTATTATTATTATTATTCGTGTGATTCCATTCTGCTGTTCAGAAGATGAAGGAAGATGATCCTTTGGAGAAAAACAAACAATCAAGGGGAGAGTGAGGTAAGCGTGTTTGTGTGTCTGTGCGTGCTTGGCGGTTAAAGCAAAGAAGATCCTAAAGCCATAGAGAGTGACTCTGCTGAGTCTGTCACGACTTCTTTAACGGCGTGTCACGTCAGCTTAGTGCTAACACGGGAAGGATCGAGTGGCAACACCTCCACAAGGGAGGAACACACACATGGAGCAACGTGCACAACACTGCACGGAAACATATTTTAGATCAGGTTGTCAATCTCCGTTTCTACCTCTGTGTGGAGCGGGCATGTTCTCCTCGTGCGTGCCTTTCCAAAAACATGCGTGTTAGGTTCATTGGCGACTCTAAATTGTCCAATGTTCTATTCCATTCTCTTTTCCTCCGCTATCTGAGTCTGGGTCAAGGGGCAGCAGTCTCAGTAGGGAAGTCCAGACTTACCTGTCTCTGGCCACCTCTCCCAGTTCCACTTGGAGGACAGCAAAGCACCCCCAAGCCAGCTGTGAGATGTAATGTAAAAAATGGGGACCACCACCCCAGACTGCCAGTCCAGAGGTACCAGTCTCGACGCCCATGCAATGTTGAAGAGACGTGTCTGCCAAGACAGTCCCTCCACCTTCAGAGCCTTTAGGAACTCAGGGCAAAACTTGTTCACCCATGGAGCCTGGCCACAGGGCAGTGTGGTGACTACCCCAGATACCTCAGCCACAGATACAAACACAGACAGTTCCATATCCTCAGACTCTGGTCCTCTATGGAAGGTATGTCGGGGGGATTGAGACGGGCCTTAAAGTATTCCTTCCACTGACCGACTATATCCTCAGTCGAGATTGCAGGCCCGCTTTCCCCGTCTGAGGCGTTTCCAGGACTACACGTTTGGGTCTACTGAATTGGATTGTCTAATGTTTGTTTGTACAATTAGAAATGCCAAGTGGTGAGAACGACAAGAATAAATAATAAATAAATGCAATAATCTAAACATAAATAAAAGGATAAGTAAGTCATAAAATCACCAATATGAAGTAGAATCCACAACAAATTGTCATAATGGTCACAGCGATACCAGCAGCAGCACAGAACACGGGGAATGTGCAAAAAACCATCCTGCTCGTGACGTTCCTAATTCCTGTGTTCGTGAATGTACCTCTCCCGCTGTGACCGTGATTGGTTGATAATGAGGAAGTGTTGTGTCGCTGTTGTGGATAGCATTAAGTGTGTTCCTCTGAGGAGCCCTACTTTCACAAAATCACCTTCAAGAACTTCTTGAAGGGCTTCATTCATTTTGCACCATAATGTGGTACCAGTAGCGACTTTTTTGTTTGACACGGTTCCCACTGTTGATGTTGGTTCTGATCCCATTATGGAATCAAGTTTTGGTACCCATCCCTTGTCTTGAATGACTACTCGTCTGCAACCAGCAGGGGTGCTGTAGAGTCGGTCTGCAAAGCCCAACAACATGAGGTCAGCTTTGTGACGTTGAGCTCCATCAACACTTACTAGTCATTCCGCACGCTTGATTTGTTTGTTCCCTCAGGCTTCTTCCCAGAACAGTTTGTCTTCCACACACCATTGTTAAACAATTCATGCGGCATGTGACTCTTTGGAATGGCTGGATGACGTCGCGGTGTTTTCCTCCTCCAGACCTTTTTAGGTGTGGTTTCCTCCTGCAGTGCTCCCAGCACAGTTTTGGGATTTCAGTCATGCTTTTGTTTTGTTTCAAACATGCGTAACTTTTAGGAAGTTCACATGATTGCACAGTTCATCATGACTGAAAAGGAGTAGGAAGAACTCCTCCTCTATTTCCCAGCAATGCTGGAAATAATAGTTCTCTTCCTGTGCTGAAATGGATTTGTAGCAAAAAAAAGAGAGAGAAGAAAAGAAGATACGTCGTCAAGGCGGTGATGAAGAGTAAGTCAGGCAACAAATTGAACACGAAATGGTGACGCTGGCACAGAAAAGCCATCTCAGTCCATCGCGTTACCATGACAACTGGAAGCTTCCTCACCGGACAGCCGTGTCGTGTCAACCTTCCTTTTATGGCTTTTGTGTGGCGACCTTTTGCCGCTGTTGTTGTTTTGTTTTTACTTTGCCCAGCTGCTTTTTCCTTCTCATTCTCACCAGCACACCTTTTTGCTATTTCAAGGTCAATGATCTAACCCTTGCTGTGTGTGTAGGTGGATGTTGGAGTTGTTCACTTCACCCCTCTGGTTCATCCGCTCATCCAGCAGCCCTTCAAACTGGTGGAGAAAGTTGTCAGGAATATATTCCAGTTCCGCAGGAAGTTCTGCCACAAAGGGATTGGGTGAGTGCTGATGTTCCATTACATTTTTTTTTTTTTTACATTATTTACATTCCATCTTACTTTTGTCTCACATACTTGGGAAATGTTTAAAGATCCAGAATGACCAAGCTGAGGTGCCCGCGCGGGCTGTCCCGTTGCCCCCGCGCCCACGAGGTGTCTGCACGCAGGCCCAGATAAGCTCTGGCCGTGTGAACGAGAGCAGCAATTCTTAGTCACCGAGGCGGCGCAGGAACGACGAGGCAGCAGATTTTATATAACTGCAGCGTGTTGGCGGAAAGCGAATCCTACAGGCGATTATGCGCCAGAGCTGTGCACTTTCACTATGCTGGGGTGGGCATTTGACTGAGTTAATTATTCAAAGGTTTTTTTCGGGGGGGGGGGGGATGTTCTGAACGCCTGTTTCCACGCAGGGTAATGCTGCCAGGAAGGAGAAGTTATGCCACCGTGGAGGTTGAAGTGCTACACTTCCCGTAGCTTATAACGGCATGTCTTTAAACACAAGGAGCCAACAGCGCCTCTGCTGGTTGCAGCCAAGTATTGCACTCCATTTTGTACAAACGCTCTAATTGCAGTCTGGCCGTTTATTTACCTAAACTGTGAGGAGGACAGAGCGTTAATTGGAAGCTGTTATTAAAATACATCATTGAAATAATGGATAAATATTTTGGGCGTGACATAAATTTTATGCTGCAATAATAAAAAATTCCCCTTTTTTCAGTATATAACAGATACAAAGATTTTTTTCTTAAAAAAATACGGACGCAGCAGAGACATTGAAGTGCAAAACGGAAGTTGCTCAAAAGGTGTGGCCAGGATTGTACATAACAGCTTTACATGTTTTAACTTCTTCGTTATTAATGATTTGTGGGCATGAGAAAGTGCACCCCTTCCAGTGACATGCATCCTGGCTGATTCTGAAACTTTAGCAACATCTACCAGGTTTTAGGAGAGCCAGGATCGGCACTTGCATTAAATCAAACCGACATAACAATAATCCCTCCTTTGTTGTGGTATTTGCTTCCATAGGTTTTATTTAACATAATTAGAACCCTCTAGACCTGAACTAACACCCCTATAGTCACCTTTACACTTGTTTTACCCAACATGATAGACATCATAATTGAAATTAAGCCACTTTAGACACAAACAAGACTTGGAGTGGTTTATGGCCGCAACAGTAGCCGCTATTGTTATTATTATGATTATGATGATGCAATTATCATTGTTGAAATAATGAGAAGCTTCAGGTTTAGTGCTTGTGTGAGTCATTGAATGCCTTTTATTTCTACGTTAGTTAATTTTGCCTTTTTTACAGTACTTTGGGAAAATTAATGTGGGCAAAACGTATGTAAAATGTGCCTAAGTATGCATTTTTCTGCCTAATAATAGGCAGTATTCTACCATGAAACAGCCTGAGTTATTAATATATTTTTGAAAAACTGATAGAGTGAAGCTCTAAAAGTGGCGTGGGACAACAGCACATCCATCTTTAATGCATCCATCTGAGTTTGTTGTTGTTTTTGCAGTTGTTGACATACGATGATGAAACTTTTCACACAATTAACAGGACTTGACACCTAGGAAGCAAAACACCAGCAATAAGCACAGACTCTGCTTTAAACACTGCACACACATAAGTATGTATAAAACACATATACGTATATATGGTGGGGTCAAAATAACTGTAAATGCATTTCTCAGGTGGTCAGTAAAGTTGATTTGCGGGCTGCAGATTGCTATCGATGAGCTTTCCGTGTGATTTCAGTGAAGTACACAAAGTGAGCATTGGCGTTAAACTTGCATGATCATCGAGATATCAAAGCAACCTAAATAGAAGGCTTTTCTTCCCCTGCCCCCTCCCAGGATGTTGTTCCCCGAGGCGTGTCGGGAAGCGCTCACAGAGGAGATGATGCACCAGGCAGACGTGGAGCCCACCCTGCGCCCCACCGACCTCACCATCCCCCACGTAAAGGCGCTAGCGGACGTCTACGCTCACATGTGTACCCGGGAGCCGCATCTGACAGGCTACGAGTACCGAGAAGAGCTCAGACTGAAGCACTTGGCCAGGCGGTGAGGAGCAAAGACGGGACATGCCGAGCGGAACGCCAGAGAGCCCCGAGCAACCGGAGTGGAAAGGACAAAGAGAGAGGAGCTCCTGTTAGCGGCCGTGACATTTCCACCTGGCGCGGACATGCATTTTTTAACACGGTTGTACACGCAACCAAGAGCAACAACTGTGTGTGTACATGAAGGCCACGGACAAGAAGCACATCATGGATCTTTATTTTTGGGAAGTGTCTGCTGATTGGGAAGCAATGTTTCACGCCTTGCTGAGTCCAACTCACCACATCACTATCATGTTGGCGTAAGCAACAGAGCTGCACCGTATCCATGCACCGTATCCAGGTCATTTATTTGCTCCCGCTCTGTGCCGCCATCACTTGGGAGGCGGAGCCACGAGGGAGGGCAGATGTGGGAAAACGTGCAGGAATGTGTGACGTGTTCTAGAAAACAAGTTTGGATTTCAAAAGTTAACTTTTGGCTGAAATGCGTAGCGTACTGTCACATTTTAATAAAAAGACTTTTCTTTTCATGTTTGCAGACTTTTTTTTACATTTTTAGAGGATGTCCAGTTTGGGCACTTTTGGATTTAATCTATTTGATGGCCTTGCTGAGAGTGAAGCTTCTGGGATGAGACTCCGCACCTCAGCCGGGAAAGGGTGGAGTTCACCCACCGGGTTGGGAGTGAGGAATACATTTTGGATCAATCTGCAATAGAAGCGTTTTGTTCCCACGATGGAGTCGGGTGCTTGTGTATCTACCCAGTGACCAGTGTAGAATACATTTTTGACAGCATCCTCTGAATGCCTGAACACTTTGGGCTACATCATCACTGCGGTGGTACAGATCGCGTGTTTCATTGATGCGTTCCTCCGGGATGTACGAGATGATTGCTTCATCTGTTAATTCAATACACATACATGTGCGCGCGCACACACACACACACACACACACACTTCTCCAGGCAGCATTCACAGGCAAAAGTTTTATTTAGAAAACATTTCTATCATTCACATTCATTGGCATGCTAGCGTTAAAGGCCAAGCAAGGTCAAGCGAGGACTCGTCGTAGTGGTTTGCTCTTTAATGGTACTTCGTTTGACAAAAAAATATCACTTTATTTCCGCCTTGTTTGTACAGTATCAAGTTTTAAGTAGAAAGAATACACAAATAGAAGAGTCTCTGTCCATAAAATACACCAACATAAAAAAGAGGCATTTCAAAAGCAAAGCAGTTCATTATTATTGAGAAAAAGCAGCCAAACAATTACGATCCCTCATCAACAAGAATCCCAAACCTGCTTCTTTTAGCAAACTGAATCATTCAAGCCTTAAAGCCAAAGTGTTGTTTTGTTCTTTTGTACACAAGCTACACAAATAAATAAAAAAATGCACCAATAACCTTAAAACCTGTACAAAAAGAGAGACTCGATCATAAAGGCAAACAGTGTATTTTAGTGCAGGGAAAAGTAATGAGTGACTGCAGCAGGTCTTTGGGTTTTTGCTCACAGTGAACGCGTGACTTTGTGTGCATCACAAGTATCTCATTTCCTTTTTTGTTTTTTTATCTTCTTTTGTCATTTCCTGTCATTCTTTTTAAATGTCCTGTCAGCTACTTTGAAATCTGTCGGGAAACATAATAGAAAGTGAAACCAATTTCCTTCAAACCTGCCACTTTCATTAAAAATAAACGCAGTCAGCCCTTAGAATATAGAATATAAATAGTTTGGCCCATTTTTAATGGCATGCACGATGCTCACCCTGCCGCTGATTATTGCTAGCATTTTCTTAGCCTCCGTGGAAGCAAACACACCAGAAAAGTGTGTTTATTACGTGGCTCCGCCCCCTCCTCGCTCATCGGTAAGGTCGGAAGGACGGGCGCGCTGATCCTTGAGAAAAGGGGAGAAGGTGGAACGGAAAAAAATGCCAACGAGGTGGGAGTTGAATGGGGGGAATGCACGATTTGTGAGATTGATTGCTGCCATGCTCAGTGGCCACACGTTCTCTACTGAGTGTGAAAACCAATCAGATTGCATCGTTGGCTGACTATTAGCAGGCACTTGCGCCAAAAGGGACTAACTGGTGCTATGGTCCTGTGCTTTGGGGGGGGTTTCCAGGCCTGTGTCATAGAAAAAGTCCTCATTGACCACTGAGGTTAGACTTTGGACACTGAAGTCCCTCTCCAGGAGTGCATTGAGGTCCAATCCCGGGGGCGGTGATGCTGCATCGTTATCCAGTGACCTGCTTTGCTCCCTCATACACACCAGTGCCTCCTGGCTCCTCTTCAAGCTGCTGTTTTTCCTCTTTGCCACAGGACTCCTTGCCGGTCTGTGCTGGACTTCAGCGGTGTCCCCCTCTGGTTGGACGCAGGGGGCGGGCATGTACGTCAGCACAGGTTCCTCTGAGATCTTGAGCTGGAAGAACTGGGCGTCGACGCCGCTGTCCCTCCTCAATCCCACCGCCTCGCTAAAGCCGTCATCGTCTTCGTCGCTGAGAATGTCCGACTCCTTCACACAACTGGAGGTAGGCTGTGAATCACAACCAGGTGATGATGCGGAAAAGCCTTCCTGGGCAGGAAGGAGGTGTGGGGGAGTGCCGCCGGACACACTGTTGGTGCCGCTGCTCAGGCTGCCTTCATCAGAGTCCGGTGTCCGGCCAGACCGGGTGGGGGGGTCTCCGAGGGGCTGCCGACACAACCAGGGTGCCCTGGAGGAACCTGGGATGGAGAAAGATGGAAGTCAAACACGCCATTCTTATCTGGGATAAACACTAGTACCACACGGCCCTCCAGCACTTTGATGACCTAAAAAGTATGGATATAATCTTGGAAAGGTGCGTGTTTAGTACTCGCATTACACACTTGATTATTGTCAAAGCCAAATAACCTGAAGGGCTAAATAGATAGCAACCACAAAGACCTTCTACTTTCCTTAACAACAACCAGGAAGACCTTCTACTTTCCTTAACAACAACCAGGAAGACCTTCTACTTTCCTTAACAACAACCAGGAAAACCTTCTACTTTCCTTAACAGCAACCACAAAGACCTTCTACTTTCCTTAACAGCAACCAGGAAGTCCTTCTACTTTCCTTAACAGCAACCAGGAAGACCTTCTACTTTCCTTAACAGCAACCAGGAAGACCTTCTACTTTCCTTAACAGCAACCAGGAAGTCCTTCTACTTTCCTTAACAGCAACCAGGAAGACCTTCTACTTTCCTTAACAGCAACCAGGAAGACCTTCTACTTTCCTTAACAGCAACCAGGAAGACCTTCTACTTTCCTTAACAGCAACCAGGAAGACCTTCTACTTTCCTTAACAGCAACCAGGAAGACCTTCTACTTTCCTTAACAGCAACCAGGAAGACCTTCTACTTTCCTTAACAGCAACCAGGAAGACCTTCTACTTTCCTTAACAGCAACCAGGAAGACCTTCTACTTTCCTTAACAGCAACCAGGAAGACCTTCTACTTTCCTTAACAGCAACCAGGAAGACCTTCTACTTTCCTTAACAGCAACCAGGAAGACCTTCTACTTTCCTTAACAGCAACCAGGAAGACCTTCTACTTTCCTTAACAGCAACCAGGAAGACCTTCTACTTTCCTTAACAGCAACCAGGAAGACCTTCTACTTTCCTTAACAGCAACCAGGAAGACCTTCTACTTTCCTTAACAGCAACCAGGAAGACCTTCTACTTTCCTTAACAGCAACCAGGAAGACCTTCTACTTTCCTTAACAGCAACCAGGAAGACCTTCTACTTTCCTTAACAGCAACCACAAAGACCTTCTACTTTCCTTAACTTAAACTTAAATTTTAATGCATTGCTTTGTTTCGGTGAGAATCTGGATAAAGGAGCAAAAAGGGGCATGTATTATTAGTTTTTAGTCACTTAGCTTAAAACCAACGGTCCCACCACCCCTGTGCTTGTCATGTCCCAAGACCTTTGACACAGTACTGTATGTACAATCCTTCCTTGCTGTATTAGTTTTTTTTAAAAAAAACAATAACGTTTCATGGTTGACTATGGCCTACTAATCAAGAAAAGGTTGAAAGACAATTTTTGTGTAGTATTCTAGTCACTAGGCGTTAGTAATGTTATGAGACATGACGAAATTTCCCTTTCACACTGTATGGACATGGGCTGCTGAACTGACATGCCATGGCTGAGATCGAGTGGGGAAAAAAGGTTCTCCTCTCATTCAGTGTGGAAGTGGTATGTTTTTGGCTTTTTTTGTCCTTCAGAATGAATAGATTGCAGAGGCTAACTAGTTAGTCCTAGTTAGTCTTTTATGTCACTGCAGCGATTCCGTAGCTAGCACATTAGCAATGTGGCGTAAACAAAGAATAATAGTGTAAAGTGACTACTGGGCTTTTATTTCATGTCTACAGGACTCTTGTAATGTTCAACAGGTTTTCTTTGGTACCTGACTACAAAAATATTCCATTTATTAAAATTGAATCCCACTTTGCGGAAATTCACTAAACCCGGTGCGTTCTGGAACCAATTAACCATGAGAAACGAGGGACGACTGTGTAGAACTTCCACATGTTAGATTTTTTTAGAAAATGCAGACTGGACTGTATTAAGTGCTGGGAAGACTCACCCAGCCTGGCGGTGCAGAGCGTGTTGTTGCGCACGGCAGCCAGACGCTCCTTGCAGCTGCGCTCCAAAGTGGCCTCGCTTCTGGTGTTCCTCCTGGTGTTTTCCCTGAGGATGGATCGAATCACCTTGATGACACTGACCTTGCTCTCCGGGGCACTGAGGAGGACAGAGACGACAAGGTGGGTGAGCACATTTGCCTGACTGTGCTCGATGGTTCCGGGCGCTAAATGTAGATTGCTCCGGGAGTTCTAGTGCGTCCCCAGAGAAATGAGCGACGGCGTTTTTGCGCCCCGCTCCCAATTTTTCTGTGCTTTATGGGACTTTCCATTTCAGTCACGTGCGCCATTCTCACCACTGAGCAGATCGAGTTCATAGTGGGAACTTGTTGTGGCTAAGCAACTTTACCACAAACCTGCAAAGTGTACTTTCTGGCTTTAAATGTTCTACTGCTTCTCAGTGGGGCACTAAACTAAGCTTCTCTACAATAAATATCAAGATGGGTACAGCATGAATTCTCTCCTCTTCGCTGACATTCTTGGATTCTGCAGCCTCCTCTCCGACCATGCATACTCTATTGCGATTGTTTGCATACTCCATTGCGATTGCTCAAGGGTCAACGTCGGCTCCAGCCCAACCCACCGCTCAGAGGTGTAGACGCGCGGCGCCATGAAGCGATTACGTGCTGATGGTTATCTGCCATCAGTACATACGATTTTGATGTTGGATGTAACGGAACCAATCCTGGGAGAATCTGTGACCCAGCGTTACCGCAGCCGGATCGGCCCGATCTCTATTTCCATCTTCAAAATACAGCGGATCAAATCGAACCTCCTTAATGGCTACAGCTTCTGCTTAGACTACTCGGACGCAGCAGCTGTTGAACTCACTGGAGAGATTATGGGAACATCGAGTGCAAAGCTTCTATTTTGTCTTTCTGTGCAAATATCCAATGTGTGGCCTTCACAAGTACACAACTTCATGCGGAAGCTTATTAATATGCTGTTTTCAACCGTAAACCGCTTCATTTATTATTATAGTTTGCAAAAACCGTGCTAAAAGAATGAAGCCGTGAAATTCCAACTATGACGTGCCGAGGGACTGTAGGAGCGTCAAGTTAAATGTCTGACCTGCTACACAACTGGAAGACCGTCTGCGGTCTCCCTTCCACTTCAGACCTGGAGTGAATCAGCTCCCAGATACAGCTGCCTTCTGCTCCCGGTCCTGTGGGGGAAAAATCATTTTCAATCCTGCAATCCAAATATGGTTTATCATTTTAGAGCTGTGTGTGTGCGCGGGCCGGGAGAATGAGCTTAGGGGTGTGTTCAGGGAGAAGATGAGAAAAGAACAAACAGATTTAGTGGATTTATTTTGCGAGTGGTTTAGTCAGGGTACCGCGGCGGTAGGCCAGCCTCTTACCTGCCGTGTTTCCCAGCCTGACCTGAAGCGCCGAGAGAGGGATGAGCCAACGGAACTTGAATTGGTCGGGCTCACCGTGAGAAAGTGCCGAACGAGGGTTGGTCTTGTCCCAAAAGAAAGAGAAGGGAGAAACGCTACGTTGTTTTGCCAAGATACCATTCATAGCATGTGAGCGTCAACGAGCGCAGACTCTCACCATCTTCTTCTTCAGCTTGTTGTTGTCCCTGTAGACCAATATCACGGCTTTCTTGAACACTGGCGAGAGAGAAAACACATCTCAGCATTTTTTTTACGCCGTGTGAATGCCTCACGGGGGATGCCAACTGAAGGGGTAGCGCCCTCAGAAGCATTTCAGATGCAAGCTTGGAAGTGTAAAAAGCTACAGCTTGGCATACGGACGCTTCACCCGGTCACATCCCCGCTGTGATTCCACCACAAACCCATGTCGCTTAGAACGGATTAGACCAGACGCACATGAAACTGAACAAATAATGGGATTATTTAGTGCTTTATTAACATGTACGCTGCCAGTGAGGGGAAGCTCCACATGTAGAATGAAAGCAGCCATGACTTCTCATACAAGAGCGCAATCAAAACCTCAAGCAGGGAATGTACGAAAGTACTACTGTGTGACATTTTACGGTTATTTCATTTCACAATACTAGAAAAGAACCAATGATGTACGACAACACATGGTAAGATTCCTAAATAGCCAGTGGATGTTATTAAAAGTATTTTCCCCCAGAATGCAACAGCAAAAGAGGCAGACATACCAAACACAGTCATTTCAGGGTCTTTCCTCATGCGGCCCAATGACGGGTGAGGGTTGAGCCAGACTGCAGTGGAATGTAGGATAAACTCTCCCATAGATATTTCAGTGACCTGTGTGACACACACACACACACACACACACACACACATTCGGTCATCCTGAGCACGTAAGCGCTTAAAGCAGTGTGCTAATAAATAAATAAAAGGACATTGAGATAATAATGCAAAGCTGTAACGGTGTGGTTGAGACGTGCAAATAGAGCAGTCACTAAAAATAAACACGGGAATTTAGTTATTTGTATGTCTTACTGTGCAATCTGACACCTATTTAAGCACAAGCGTTTATTTAACATTCACTTTCAACATTTGTAACAACTAAACAGTCTATCAATTCGTAAATATATTCATTCCCCGGAGGCAAAAATGAAGATGGCATAAACAGGACGAGCAGCACAGCAGTTCTTCTGATGTGTCGGAAGTATTTCAAAGGGATGGTGAATATTAGATTCTGCAAAAGGAACAGTCATTCCTATTGGGTACAAAACTCGGCACCATTTGACTTGGAAAACATGCGCTTACCTCTCTGTCGTGGCCCGCCTGCTCGGCGACAAGTTGATCAAAGACGGAGCCGTAATCCTCGTAGATTTTCTGCATCTCATTGATGTGGCTGGCCACCTTCTCCATGGCCTTGAGGGCCTCTGCTCGGTGACGAAGAAAACAAACTATTAGCAGGGATCAACTCTTTGACGTAGCCCAAAGGGGACAATCCAAATACCAAAGGACTTGTGCAAATACAGCCTTGCCTCCGGTTGTGTGCTGATACACTGTGTATTTATTTTGGTCTAAACCTACCTGTGAGGTGGTAGTGTTCTTCACTGTTGGTGTCAGTGAGGGAGACCAGTTCCCTGAGCAGCAGGGGGTACTTGAGAACTCTTTGCACTGGTTTAATCAGGTAGGACTCTAAGGTGGATGAGTGCTGCTTGGTGGGGTTCCTTGCATCCAAGAATTCCTTAAAGGCCCGATCTGTCTTGGCTGCAAGACAGAACACCAAATTACTGTTGAAGGGTGGGTCAGTGTTACACAATACAGCAATTGTGCCATAACGGATGCATGGAAACGGCATACAGGATGTGTAACTCTAGATGGACATTCATTCATGTGCACATTAAGCATGCATACACAAGTAAAAAGTCCATCCATACTTTTTCTATACCAATTGTCCCCATTAGGGTCATGGGTGAGTGCAGCCTATCCCACCTGACTTTGGGCAAGAGGTGGTCGGTTCATCATTCAATCACAGGACGCATACAGCACAGGCCGTAACTTTGGACACACCTCCTCATTCAATTTGTCTTTATTTTCACTATTTACATAGTAGATTCTCAAAACTATGAACACACACGTGTGGAATTATGTACTTAAAAACTGTGTGAAATAACATGTCTGATATTGTTTACGTATTTTATGGGCTCAATGGGATTCATGAGGTAGTCTGGAATGGTTTTCACTTCACACACGTGCCTTGTCAGGGTCACTTAGTGGAATTTTTTATTAATGGGGTGGGCAACCATCAGTTGTGGTGTGTCCTAACTTTTGCCCTGTACTGTTTAAACAACCATCACATGTCAATGAAAAAATTCTATTGACTCATAATTATGTCATAATGTCAACATAAAAATAAAAATTCTAATTTTAATTATTTTAATGTTGCACTTTTTGTATGTTGAGTGACCAACAAAGAATAATAATTTTATTTGTAATGCACTTTACAATTGGAAAGACAAGTATTATGTACAAATAAATTTTTAGGGGCAGCATTCCATGCCATCTTCTTCCGCTTATCCAGTCCGGGTCGCGGAGGCAGCAGTCTCAGTAGAGAAGTCCAGACTTCCCAGTCTCCGGCGACCTCTTCCAGCTCCCACCGGGAGCTCCCAGGCGTTCCCGGGCCAGCTGTGAGACATAGTCCCTCCAGCGTGTCCTAGGTCTTTACCGGGCCTTCTCCCGGCTGGGCATGCTCGAAACACCTCGCCCGGGAGGGATCCGGACGAGATGCCAGAGCCACCTCAGCTGGCTCCTCTCGATGTGAGGGAGCAGCGGCTGTACTCTAAACTCCTCCCGGATGGCCGCGCTCCGCACCCTATCTCTTAGGGTGAATTCTAGAGGCAGCATATGTAATAAAAATTCGGAGATTAGAAACTAGCGTACTATAACAGCACATTAACTATAGTACATGCATATTTTGATGCATCCATATTATACATTAATCAGTAATACTGGAGCTTGGCAGCAGTACCAGTCTATTCTTCATTATCGCTACTCAAGCCATACGTTTGAACAGCGGTGCAGATTCACAGTGCAATAAGATATCTCCAGCAGGGGGTAGTGTAGGCTTCTCTTCAACCTTTTTTTATTGTTTTATTGGCAAGGCAAATGATTGCAGCACAACATGCCTTTGCTTGTTTGTCGTAATTCAAAGCAAAAAAAATGCTTAGCTTAGTTTAAGCAAAGCCAGCAGCAGAGAAGGTAATTTATGGTATGGGGCAAATCTCGTGTAAAAATTATGACATTTTCTTTGAGCAGCAGGCTTGCACGATGCTGACTGAGGGGGGCCATTAAAGTATTAATTATAGCACTCCCAGCTGCAGACAGGCAGCCCAATCGACACCTCCCAGAGTAAATGGCAGGCGATTAACGAGTCGACAAATAAACAACACAGCTAAGGCAACACGAAGCCTGTGGCATGATGTACAAAAGAGTAATGAAGATGACATGACGGGCATCTAATTACTTATAAAGAGTTGACAAACACCCACAGATTTCCTGGGTGTCCTCGGATCAGCTGGATGTGGTCAGACTGTCGTGTTCTGTAGCCGACTGAGTCACAACTACACTTACATATCAGCCGTTTACTTAGGCAGCGTGCAAGGATCTTCATCGCTTGTCTGTTACTTAAAATTATTCTACTGCATGTTATTCTAATATTGGGTCACATGGCCCAACTGCAAAATACACATCACTACGTTATACAGTATGTACCCATCATAGCATCCGGTGTATAAGCCGAACCCACTAAATTCAGAGAGAAAATAAGAAATTAGAATATTTTGAAAAGGTTAAACATTGAAGACACCTAGTGTTCCATTCTAATCAGCTAATTAACTTAAAACACCTGCAAATGCCTTTAGATGATCTCAGTCTAGTCCTGTAGGCTACACAATCATGGGGATGACTGCTGACTTGACAGGTGCCCAGAAGACCATCATTGACACCTTGCACATGGAGGGCAAGACACAAAAGGTCATTGCTAAAGAAGCTGGCTGCTCTCAGAGCTCTGTGTCCAAGCATATTAACAAAGTCGCAAGGAAGGAACATTTGTGGTAAAAAGATGTACACACAAACAGATAGCCACACACCGAACAGGATTGTGAAACAAAGCCCAACTGGAAATGTGAGGGAGATTCACAAAGAGTGGACGGCAGCGGGTGTCAGTGCTCCAAGAGGCACCACGCACAGATGTATGCAGGACATGAGTTTCAACTGTTGTATTCCATGTGTCAAGCCACTCAACAAAAGACAGCTTCAAAACCATCTCACCTGGGCGAAGGAAAAAAAGTACTAGACTGTATCTTCTCCAATTAAGACAAATGAAGTACATATTGCATTTCCTTTGGAAATCAAGGTCCCAGAGTTTGGAGGAAAAGAGATAAGGCACAAAATCCACGCTGCCTGAGGTCCAGTGTTAAGTTTCCATAGTCAGTGATGGTTTGGGGAGCCGTGTCATCTGCTGGTGTTGTTAGATAACTTCATTTCCGCTGCTGACCTGCTTTATGGAGATGCAGATTTCATTTTCCAACATGACTTGGCACCCGCACACAGTGCCAAAACCAACCAGTACCTGGTTTAAGGACCATGGCGTTCCTGTCCTTAACTGGCCAGCAAACCCGATTGACCTCAACCCCATAGAAAATCTACAAGAGCTGTGTAAGCCGCAAGTAGGAAATTACAGTATATTTCAAAATCCAGATGGTGGACTATATTTCATTAACTATTGTTTTCCTCCGTACATTATGGTGCAAAAGTGAAAATTTCAATACCTTGCACACCATAACTAGCTCGCCATTCCCCTCTGCTGACCTATTTGTCCCGGTGTTGTTCTACTGCCTAATCCTATTAAACATCAATCTTGCAGTATACATTGAGAAACGTCCCATGCAATTCTGATAATGGAGCAAAATTAGCCCACCCTTATTCAGTCACAGGAGTGCCAAAATAAAAAGGAAATATATGTGCAAATACAAAGGGAATCAATAATAACTAAAAACATACAAATGTTGCCTTTGCTTTTTGTCGTCAGCTTGAGCCGTCTGGTAAATGCAAAGATAAAAAGACAAAGACAAAACAGCTAAAGCTATGACAAAATGGGGAAAGAATATTTGTATATTTTATGTTATTCTCTTAATATTTCTACATGCATTGCCTTTTAATTTCGGCACTTCTGTGATTCCATACTCCTTGCCTCCAAATGTGGTGGCAGAAGCAAACCCTCTTGTGGGAGGGAAAGACCTGAGTGATCTTCAGCATAAATCATCTTTGAAATGTCTTTCACACTCTGGGGAGATGCATGGATAAAGCAGAGGTCGTCAAGGTCATTCTGCATTTGATTTCAACTACCTTGGTTGTTCAAATTCAGTGTCTATTTGTGAAAGAGGTATTATGTGGGAATATTTTGTAATCGTGAATGGTCCATGACCACTGTCGCGCATCTTGCATCTCAAGCAGGTTCCGCCCTCCACCTCTAACTGCCGAGAGGAACGAGGTGTGAGCATTACAGGTGAAAGGATGCTACATTCAGCAGGGTGGATGGATGGTTGTTTGGCCAACCGGTTTAGTTACACCCGCTGACTCTAATCAGACTCAATACAAAATTGAAGTGTGTCCCTATGCCTTCACCTAATTGATGTTCAACACTGCCAACTCATCATCTAGTTTCATTTTCTCACTACATTTTGGAGGTCATGGTTCACGAGTAGCGCCGTTTTTTAGATGTTGCTTTGCATTCCTCATAACATTTTCCCTTCTAGGATAGCTTTTCTAATCTTACCCAATCTTTCCAGGATACCGTTAATATTTTATGTATCCATCTCAAAAGATTGCAATCACAATTGATTTAGTTATTGTCCAGGTTAAGAGCCATCCATTAAAGATGTTATATAGCACATAAAGGTATTCAAATTACATTCTAAACCTTCACTCTGAGGCTGTATTCCCTGATGTTGAAACTGAGTATTACTATGTATATGATTTGTATATAATAACATACAGTACCTCTTTCCAAGACTTTCTGGACCTTGATGTGGTTAGCACAGAAGCCACTGTAGAGCTTAAAGTGGTCAGCATAGTACAGGAAGGAGCCCCCAAGAGAAAACAGAAGCTTCTGTGGACAGATAAATGTAAGAGTGAGTGTTGCACACAGATGGAGAGCTGCACATTGCATAAGAGAAAAAGTGTGAACATGTGAAGCCGTGAACAGAACGCCCCAGACTCCCTCTCTTGGGGGATGATGCAGTCTTGTCCTCTCCCACTCACATAACCTCTTGAGGACTATGGCTTTCAGCACCTCACAATCCAACCAGTGAACCACCACGTCGATCAATAGACCCCACGCCTTGTCATGTCAAGGCAGTAAATCAGCTGGCAGGCCTCTTGCCACAGCACCTCAATTATTTATCAACCTCTCAGTGCTGACACCTTTGTTTGAGCGGTGGCTAAATATAAGTCGCACTAAGTGAGATCTAACTGAACCCTCGTCCATTTGTTCAACAACGTGTGTCTATAACCTTGAACTGTGAAGGCGTCTCGAGGGTGCTGAAGTCAGGGGAGGAGGCGATTCTCTCTTCTAGTGTCTGCAGGAAGACCCTCTGGAAGTCTAACATCTCTGGCAAGCTGCCAAACAGACTCTCCATCTAAGGAAGAGAGGGGGACAGGACCGGCAGGTCAAGAAAAGAATTGTGGATAAAGGAAGAGGGACACAGTGAGGGAATGTGTGATGGAGAGGGGGCCTAGAAAGCTTGTAATTCATAACAGTGAATCAGGCAGGCACCCCAGAGTGTTGTAAAACCTCCACTCTGACGGCTCCATCACTTAGAAAGGCACTTAGGAACTAATACACAAACACACACACATTTAAGCAGGCTGCCCCTCGAACACACGGACACGCAGGGTCAGTGCTTGTCTGCATTAAAAGCCATTTGAGGGTTAACGCGACATTGTCCATTTTGTGTCTAGACACGTCTGACTGTCCTTTAATGTTCTTTTAATTTGCCCCAATGCTCGGTGGTCTATTGGCTCGCGCATCTTGGAAGAACCACGCTCTAGGTTTGAGGTCAGGCCGGATGCAGCACAGTGCATCCATAGTCTCGGAGGCATGGTGCAGAAATACTGTATTGTACAGGGGCTGCTCAATAAATTACAATATCATGAAAACATTGATATACTTCAGTAATTTTATTCAAATAGTGAAACTTATATTATATAGATGACACAGACTCTTATATTCCAAGTGTTTATTTTCATTTTGATGATTATAACGAAGCGCTAATGAAATCTCAGAAAAAGGTTCAATATTGAGGACACGTAGGGCCCCTTTCTAAACTGCTAATTACCTCAAAACACCTGCAAAGGCCTTTACAGTGTCTCTCAGTCTACTCCTGTAGGCTACACATCATGAGGAAGACTGCTGACTTGACAGATGACCAAAACACCATCATTGACACCTTGCAAAAGGAGGGCAAGACAAAAGGTAATTGCTAAAGAAGTTGGCTGTTCACAGAGCGCCAAGCAATTTAACAAAAGTCGCAAGGTAGGAAAAGATGTGATAAAAAATATTAAAGTCAATTTTGCGTTGCATTTTGCTATGGAAATCAGGGTACCAGAGTCTGCAAGAAAAGAGGCACAGAATCCACGCTGCTTGAGGTCCAATGTAAAATTTCCACAGTCAGTGATAGTTTGGGGTGCCATGTCCCTGCTGGTGTTTTCTGAGGTCCTAGGTCAGTGCAGCAGTCTACCAGGAAGTTTCAGAGCATTTTGTGCTTCCCGCTGCTGACCAACTTTATAGAGATGCAGTTTTCATTTTCCAACAGAACTTGGCATCTGCACATCTCTACTTACACGACAAATGCGTCATCATTTGATCCGCTTTTAGGCACACTACCTGGGCATGTGGCAGTGCCTTGCAATGCCACATGTACACTACCTGTCCCTCACCTTTAGTCTACTGTGCAGGAAAAGGATACGCAGCTGTTCTGAAGCGATGGCTCCATACTGAAAAATTGAAATTCGAATTTTGTACCAATACGCCCCTTACGTTTAACTTAAACATCCTGTTTGGCCAGCCAACTATTTGGGACCTAAAAATTGTGCCCTCTGCTGGTTGCTAATCCATTATTCCTTCATCGCATCGGCAAATAATAGGACACAGAAATAACCACAACCAACCATTCCATGTGATTGACAATTGAAGGTAAATCCCATTTCCCCTTACGGGAACAATTAAAGGTTCTTTTTCTTCCAACACTACATTATAAGAGGTTAGTTGAAAAGGTGGCCTTCAAAGGCATGTCGCTCTGGGAAGGTCATAGTGTGGAGGGTGCTAATTTGTCCTCCAGGCACTAAGTGTGGTAATGAGAAAGATATGGCCTGACAGGGTTCATCTACATCACCGCTAGGTAATAAACACTCAATAAATTTCATGTCTCATTTCGCCTCAGCACCTGCCGGGACATGCCTTTACTTTCATCAGAATCGCTACAGCCCTCCAACGCCAACACTCATATTCTTGCCGCCTACCTCAGCCAGCGTGAGGAAGGTTTCGTTCTGCAGGGGTTTCAGGTAAATCTCAAACAAGCATTCCAAGTCCTGCATGGAAAAGCCAAAAAGAGAATGGGTTAGTGGACAGAATAAATATTTCCCCTCGACTTTCCTGTCATTTAAAGGCTGCTTCATCTTCACATCAATTCTCATTTGCACATTTTATAACCACCAAGACTCCAGCAGTCCCTCACCTCAAGCTTCCATCTAACCGTCTCGTCACTGCCCTCCCCACCCCAACTGCTTTAATGTGGTTGTAGCTTGTCTTGGTATCAGTGGAGATATTCTCATTAGGTTGGATTTATGAGCGTCCTTCTCTTCTTTGCCTGCTCTTAAAGCAACATGAAGCAAAGTAGCATGCAGCCCCAGTGCAAGGATCTGAGCTAACAGATCTACGGCCGAGCTTGCTAGAAATGCACCTCAGTTACAAAATTCAACTGAGGAGGAGGGATTCACAAGGGACGGGACTTAATGAAAAATGAGAAGATGAAGAAGGCAGGGCAGAAAAAGCTGTCAGGCATAATAAGGATTGCTGAGACAAGGAGATCATGAATGTGGCTGCTAACATGTGTCAGAGAGGAAAAGGTCAAACTAGGAAACAAAAAAATGACAGGGTGGGAGGAAGATAAATAAGGAATGCCAAGGGGGCAGGGGTAGGAGGTGCTCCGTGTAACATCTTGAGTGCAACACTGTAGCTTGTTTTCAATCAAAGGCTGAATTTCAAGGGTATTCATGTGTCACTTTATTGCAGTTATTTTCTATCAAGGGACAGGAATGTTTTCACGCCCCCTCAATTGGAAATGCTATCGAGAAACTGATCATATCTACCGGTATTGTACTTTACAAAATGGACCTGAAACTGAAACCAGGAAAAAGCACCAAAACGGCTTACTGTGAAGCATACAAGCGTTTTCAGGACTCAAACTGCATTCTAACTGTTATAAATTTGCACATGTTGGCAGGTCTGCAAACATTTAAAGTACTCCCTGCTTCTTCCTGACAGTTTGACGCGCCCCCTGCAGGAGGGCCGCCCCACTATTTGAGAAGCACTGTTTTATTGGCTGTTGATGGTGACGTCAGATAACTGCAATCTATCATTTCTCACCTTCACATAGGACTTCTCTGTGTCCACCAGCTCCTGGATGACCTTGCTTAACCTCTCAGTGCCACTCATATGCTTTGGACAGGACCTGACAAGAGCGCCATCACCCCTGGAGCCTGGCCCCAAGTCATCACCCAGCCTCACCAGCGGCTCCTTGGTGTCCGCCATTGGGCCACCGGTGGCTAAACCTTCTCCCTCCTGGAAGGACTGGTATAGATTGCACACTGTGTCCACACTCTGTATGGGGCAACATAGTGGAATTCAGTTGTTATGCATTCATAAACACATACTTGTGAAAAACATATATACAGTACATTAGTGTACAATATAAGGAGCTTCAAAACAACAGCTGTATCAACAATTCACTTTCCAGTGGAACCTTGGTTAGCGTCTTGTATGCCAACTAGAGAATAAAAGCAAACAGACGCAAAATTGTGGCGTGGATTTTCAAAGTTAACGGAAAAACACACTAACCAGGAAAGACGCTAACCGAGGTTTGACTGTATACTCAGTAGGATCTCATTCACCAAACGTGACTCCGTAGTTTGAACTAAATATGTCCACAATGCCAGTGAATCCCATGGGTCTGCTAGCAGCAGTACGAGAACTACTTATTTGCTGTGTTCTAATGGCTTTGCATGAAACACCTGAGAGGGTATGAAAGATATAACAAGATATCCCGACAGATAACATTACAGCATCACATGGTTTTTTATTGCAGCATGGTGAGGGGATTCACAGAGGCCTTGCATTATTAACTTGCTATACTAAGTCCCACATGGATAATTCACTGATGTTAACTTGGTTGTAAACAATTATGCATGACCTAATGGAAGGACTGTACTGCATGAGGTTGAGTAATTATAATAATCTGGTAATAGAACTACACAAGGGAGGTCTTGGCTGCAGTGGGTAAACTTGAGTTTAAGAGCAACTAAAACAAAAGCTAAAAAATGGGAGTCTCGTTCTTTTTAAAACTTAAGGAAATGATTATGACTTAATTACACATTAGCTGGCACTGCTTTGCCATTATGCTGCATGCATTTCAAGTGATTTGCCAATTCTGAGTATACATCAAGCTCAAAATTCTATTTTTTTAGGGGAAAACAAAACACTTCATTAGTACCGCGCTTGACTTCTGCTTTGCCAACAATTATGGTCTGATTTTGAGCCAAAAATAGCGTTAGCAATGAGCAGTCGCAATGCAGAATGCATTCAAAGCACATTCTACACCAGAAGGTGATTCCCATGGTTTGACCTCTTTAAGTTCCACAGAACAGAAGTGGGAGTGGTGATCTCAAGGTTCCAGTCTGCTTCCCAATGACAAGGGCAACTGTGCTCAGCAGTCTTTGTCTTCCTGTGTGCAGGTGCAGATGTTTCAAATATTGCATATGTAAGCATTCAGGTGGAAGCTCACTGCTCAAGACTGCAGTCATACACACAGACTGACAATGCAGATGTCAACGCACTGAAACACATACTTAGCAAGTGTATGTGAAAGCCTGTTTGAGTCATTCAGCACTTGTGAGACCGTATAGCGATGTCAGCTTTAAATGCAACACCCCCGCCTTTCAATCCTTTCCCAATAACCCACCAGAGATCCAATTAACGAGTCTGCATTCATCAGCTGGGGCATTGTAGCATAGCCACCCCAGAGATGCTCCTAAATGTGGCTGTGCTCAGAATGAAAACCTAAACAGAAGGTGCTATGCCTTCAAGTGTTCTTTGATTGGTGGGGTAAGTGTGCGGGACCTACCATGTCCCTCTGCATCTCAGACACAGCAAAAGATGTGCAGATGGACATGCTACCTCACAATGAATAACAATAACAAACAATACATATGTATTATACTCTTGAGACTATTACTGCACCTCTCTACCACTGTTTTTTTAATAAGGATCATTAGTGTGTCACATAACAGCACAAAATATTTTGCACAATTCTGTTTTTATGCTATTTATCACAGAAAGATATATTGAACATGCTGGCTAATGGTGAGAGCAGCCCGGCACTGCACAGTACAAATGATAGTGATCAGCTACGACACCTGCAGTCACACCACTGTGAATCCATTAGCAGAAACATTTGACAACCACGACCACATAAGTAATGCTAACTAGAAATGCAAGGTCGTGGACACTGAATAAACAATGATCTACTTTTGCAAAACTAACAGCTTTCCCAAGATTGAGTCTACATAAACATAAGTCAGCCCTCCACATTTTTAGGGATTCTTTTTTATTCTGGATGTAAAAAAATTCCTATAAGATATACATACAGTAGGTGATAATCACCTGCTGCTGACAACAATGCTGTAGCGACACACAGTGCCACGCACAAACTCAATATTCATTCGACGGTGGGAGGACAGAGCAATGGCCTGAAGGAAAGAAATAAAGGAGGTTGAAGGATATCAGAGCGACATATTCATCAAGACACCCGGTCGCTGTAGATGGCAGAACGCTGCCTTGTGGAGACTGATAACAGTCACAGCTGGGGGTTTTTGAACCACAAGGAATTGGTGGCCTAGTAGGCGTCATGTGTGTATGCCCACTAGCACACTGTCGCTGAAGTGCTGACTTCATTCTCACAAACACTGGAAGGATATGCACTCATGTTTAACTCACACACTCACACACACGAGATAACGGCGGCAACGCAGAGCTGGGAGAAATGAATAATAAGCTTGACTTGGAAGGTTGGGAATGTGCCTTTAGGAAGGCAACTTGGACAGAGGTGGGTAGGGTATGACCCCTCCACACCAATACGACTCTTTTCTCTAACTCACACATAAGATAAACACCTTATCCCCATTAAGGTCATGGGGTTACGCTGGGGCCTATCCCAGTTGACTTCGGGCGAGAGGCGGGGTACACCCTGGACTGGTTGCCAGTCAATCGCAGGGCACATATAGACAAACAACCAGTCACACTCACATTCATACTTATGGAAAATTTAGAGCGGCCAATTAACCTAACATGCAAGTTTTTGGAATGTGGGAGAAAACCGGAGTACCCGGAGAAAACCCACGCCTTCACGGGGAGAACATGCAAACTCCACACAGGGATGCCCAAAGGAGATTCATATAATAACATTCATATAACATGAAGTTATACTCATTAAGTAGCCCAGACACCTGTTTCACTTGGCCCACACTTTAATACGCTGACGACCTTCCATTGTGTCTACTTGACGAGGCCCCTCACACATTGCTACCACTACTTACTGCGTAATGTGCATGCATCTGTACACACGTTCCCCTCCTCTACGCTCACCATGAAGAGCAGCCTGTACAGCAGTCTCCATGCTGCTGTGGCCTGCCGCTGGGTTCTTCTGGCGAGGGAGCTTCCTTTCCTACGTAGCCTGCTTCCCCTGGATGTAGGCATGGTCCATCCACGATCGAGCAGTCAGACACCAACACAAAAAAAGTTTGACATTCGTTTCTAGTTTGCCCGCCCTCACTGCTTGGCCATGCATTAATGTCCTTTGAATGCAGGCTGGCATGCAGCCTTAGCTGATGCTCCAGCGCTGATAACCATCAGTGGTGTACGTGCTGTCGTGTTTTCTGCATATCAATCAGGAGTGGACCTTCTAGTCACTTGGCTTCTTACCCCCTCGTGCTCTGTTCCAGCATTCCTCCCCATCTGTTTCTCATGTGTCTTTAATCCTCAGTCCTTTTCTTCCCCTCAATTAAACATGTGACTTTTTGTATTATTTCCAGAGAGCTGGGTACGAAGCAGTGTGCAGTATCAGTGCTTGGTCTCAATAGGGACAGTACAATGCAGACTGTTCTGGCATGTTATGTCAAAACACAGAGGAATGGCTGACTCAAAAATGGGAAGCCGTGAGCCCATTGGGGAAACAGAGCAGGAAGGTAAACAACTGCCATCATACACAAGGTACAATTAATCAACCATTTCGCAAACCACCAACAAATTAGCAATTAGCCGAATGAGTTTGTACAAAGTTTTTAAACTTCCTTCACTGGACATATTGCTGAGCAGAATAGCAAAATATTTGTGAGGTCAGAGATCGTTGATGTTAAACTTTTTCATAATGGTTAATCCTATAGTCTTACACCTAAATCAAATTCTTTTACTCCAAAGTCATCCAACCCTACGCAAATCAACAGCATCTGATACAAAGTGAAACGAATGGCAGACAAGCCAAGCAAACAGCTCTCAAGAATTGTCTGATCTTAGGAAAATAAGTATGCCATATGTAAATGCACAAGAGTTGTCAAATTCCATAAATATATCAGCGAAAAATGAATATGTCTATTGGTTTAATGTGTCAATATTTAATTTCCAAGTGTTTTGTTCATGACTCCAAAAGATAACTCAACTCAAAGCTGTCCAAGATGTGTCTGTTGCCATCAAGACTGATGAAAGCACTGTGCACAGTCCTGTCTACTTTGCAGATGAAACACTGCCATCATCTAATGAGTGCTTCAGCAGTTGAGATACCCTATCTCTGAGCCAAAGTAAACAAACAAACATAGGAAGAATTAAAAATGGAGGATGAACAACAAACAGCCGGGCTTTGGGGATTTCTTTTCTCTTTGCCTGCAGTAATAGTCAAGGAACTGCGACCCGGCGGCCATGATTCTACTGTCATGATAGTGGAACAATGCCTTGCCCGTGTCCAATTTTCAAAGCTAAAAATAAATCATCATGAACAAACAAAGTAGAGGGGAGATGAGTAGGAGGCCAATCCATTGCACCACATTCCAGCCCATTTAAGCCTTTTATTATTCATCCTAAACAAATATTATTCCACAAAGTCTCTGAGGACTTTGGGAGGAAAAAGAGTGATTTCATAATGAAGAAGTACCCATTTTCTTGAGTCCCTAGGCTCTTCATACCCACTCCACTGCAAAAAAGCTGCTATAAATGGCATTGTCATGCTGGTGCCATTTTATCCATTGCTGAATGAAAGCTTCAAGGTAAAATGCTTGTTTAAGACGTTTACCAAAGTTTGATGGAAAACAAGTTGGGGGATGGAACATTTACAGAAAACCCTTCTGACCTTGAAATCACATCGACAACATTGGTAGAACAAAGCAAAAGAGCCAAGCACTAGGACATGTAAACTACAAGAACGGTTGAGGCACAGTGCAGTAGGGAGTGTGCTTCGAGGACAGTAAAATTACACCAAATAATTCACTGTAAATACAATTCACACAGCCCATACTTACTGTCCGTTTTGCCTCACTCTGACAGAACAAGCAGTCTGCCGTATCCCGTACCAAGCAGGCCAGCCTGCCCTTAAGAAAGCGTCCAAGGCTGAGCAGCACAG
The DNA here is from genome assembly GCA_024372805.1 of Oostethus manadensis. Classification (NCBI taxonomy): domain Eukaryota; kingdom Metazoa; phylum Chordata; class Actinopteri; order Syngnathiformes; family Syngnathidae; genus Oostethus; species Oostethus manadensis. The sequence continues at coordinate 6,221,992 of QODF01000007.1, forward strand.
ATGCCAGGAGCAGGTCCTTCAACTCCACTTCACTGCTTGGAGGCCAGAACCAGCACATGGTCAGCAGGGAGCACAAAGCCTGAGCAGGGGACTGGTCCTGCATGAAGAGCTGAGCTAAGGTGGTGAGGTACGGACATTGGTCACGATCCTCACTGTTCACTGCTGGGGTCAAAACCAGTACACCAACAGTCATGGCGGTACCACAAACCCCTGATGGGGTCATTCCCACCGTATCTGGGTCATGGTTCTTTCTCGTAGTTCTGTCCGTTTCTCCTTTTTGTTTAATTTGTACCTCAAATTCTGTTTTCCGGCAACTCGGACTGAAAAGAGCAGACAGGCATTAACTGCATTGCCGACAGTAAACCCAGATTATTAGCCTGCTCACAGCCAGATGGCTGCCGGCTGATGGGCTTAGTCATAACACACACCTCCCCGAGTTGCAACCCCCACCAAAAACCCACATAAGCATTCAAAGCAGATTCTGCAAAGTTAAGAGAAGGGACAACTGTAGCTGCAAGCTATAGCGGATCATGTGTTTGGAAAATGATACTGCCTAATATCTGAAGGCATCAACTACAACAAACTTTTTGAAGTTAAACTCAGGAGGAAAACTAAAAAGGAATATTTCCACACTTCCCAGTCACATTTTTTAAGAGGTTAAAGTGTTTAAAGTGTCATTTGAAAAGTAAAAAAATAGTTCCAGCTCCAACAACAATCTGGATGTCGCTTTAAAAGTTGTTAACTAGTACTACACAGGACGCTGTTGTGTTTGTGCACTCTCATGGCGCCACACTGCCCCTAGTGTATTGGTAGAGAATTGCATGTCACGCACTCCAGTCCAAATAGCATAAGTGGATCAAACCATCAAGATGGGCCCGCTACGCTGAAGCATAACAAAGCCTTCAATTGTGTAATCAAATTGTTCCAATACTCAAATTGTTCCAACAACAATATATGCCCTGATTTAAGAAAAAAGAATTGCATTCCAGTTGCATAGCATCACTGTGCCTCGCTATATTACTGCTCAAACATTGCTTTGCGCGCTGTCGTCTTTTTTTTAGTTAATAAATGATTGCTGTTTCATGGTTGACTACAGCCTAGTTAAAAAATACTCTCAAACGAGTCATGTAGTATTCTGGTCACCAGGCTTCAGCAATGCTACATTACCGGAGACTATATTACCCTGGCATCACATGGACTCAGCTATGGCATGCCCAACATGATGGAGAAAAAGTAAACATTTTTCCTCCCATTCTGTGTGGAAGGGACTGTCCTTCCCCATTCCATTTGAAAGTCTACAACAAATAAATTGGAGGCCAGCTGGAGAGTTTAGCTATGAGCGAGGGCCATCCCACTTATGTCCATGCAGTGATCCCACATTAGTGTTGCGCAATGTGGCTGGTGTCGAGGTGAAAAGAGGGGTGTTGCATGTCTACAGGGCTCTAACAAAAAACATTTAAAAAGTCAGAAGTTTTCTGTGCTGTAACTACAAAATTGTTGTTATTAATATTGAATGCTAGTTTGCAGAAATACACTGGTCTGGAACCGTGATAAATGAGGGACTATTGAAATAAAAGCCTCCTTGTGTAAATTTGACTTGTTTACAGAGAGTAGGTGCCATGTGGTAACACTCCAGATTATTTCACGCTCCTCCATCTGTCTGCTAGGATGTGTGTATATGTTCAGTCATGTGAGTGCTGTTGTTGGCTCTGCCTGAAGCCTTTTTTCAGGTTATTAACTAGTAGAGATTAGTTGCATCTGGTGCAAAAGTGGCAGCCACAAATCTAATTGTGTTGACTCACATCCTTGCGGCTCCCTTAAAATGCATGTCAAATCCAATTTGAGATGTCTTGTGGCAGTTATTCATCGCAAATTTACTGAAGTCCTGCAATCGATTGGTTAAGCTTATAATGGCACCACAACATTTGCATTAAACTGATTACCATTGCCTTCTACAGCCAAATACATCGACGGGTAACTCAAGGGCACAGGAATCAGTCCCGATGGTAAACAACACTGTTCTCTGCCTAGTAAGCACTTCACCTCAAACACACACAGCTCTCTCTAGTGTAATGAGAGTAAATTGGAACGCGGCAGAGCAATTAATCAATGGTAGCCGGCCTAGCAAGGCAGCTGATTACAAGTTGTGACAAGAAGCTTGAAATTGGTCCTTCCTTTTCCATCCATCTTAACTGACTTTCACCGTGTACACACATCTGTCTATCTGCAAGGTAACGCAGATTTCTCCTCCCGAGAAAATTCATTTTCCTCTTTGTAACTAAAATCTTATTTGATATCAACCTGTGCTATTTATGGTGGATTCACAGTCGCTGACTCAGACATCTTTTTACTTTTCATCAGGTGACAACCCATCTCATTCCGCACATTCAAAACATCTTGTGCACATACACACACACCTTTCTTCCATTCATTCATCCACAATAGACAAATGCCTGAGCTGAGCCTGAGCAGCAGTGCTGCAGTGCAGAGGGACTGACTCATGTTGCCACCAGGAAGGCAGAAATCACGATACAGAAGAGAGAAGGAGATGACGTTATCCTCCACCTCCATTACATGACTGAGTCAACTTTTGTCCAGTCATGGCAGCCGCAACCATTATTGTGCTTTAGAATGTACTTTCAGTGAAAATGAACACAGCACCGCAGATCGTTGGTCAGTAAACAAGCACCGCCCTCAGTGTGTACTATTTTGCAATACAGAATACCTAATTACCAGCACTGATGCAAGACAATGTATGAATATGCATGATCGCACACGCTGGCTGGGATGCTTCCATCATTAACACTTTACTTTCCATAATAACCCTACATGCACATTACTGCTCTCGACAAACATCTGCATAGTCATTCCCCCATTACATTACAGCACCGAGGGACAGCTCCCCTATGGCCCAGGCTCACGCTCATTTTAATGACTTAATATCAAAATACCTAACCAGCTCTTAACAAACCGAGACAGAAATGTCATAATTCATCCGGGATAACCATTTGGCATATTTATACAGGGGAGATCATTGTAAATGAGCCAAGTAGAGGTAGGATGGTGATAAAACCAGCACCAAGATAGCCAAAAGACCAAAAACTGTGTTTAATGCCTATGGCTGCGACTGGTAAGATATTTGAGTGAATGTCAGAACTGTTTATTTTGGCCATAAGCAGCATGCACATCTGTTTGTGCATGCAATAAGTAGCCACTTATGTTTGTATAACTAGCCGTTAGCCGTTGCGTTGTGCTGAGTAAGGCTGCTGAATCAAAGCCAACTACACAAAACTACACAAAAGTTTCTGCTCTACTGTGTGGACTGTACTGCATATCCCTTAGTGCTCATCCTGCATGACATTAATAAGCTGTGTTTGTAACCAGTCGCTATAATGGAGTATTATAATTACGCTAATCTTGGAAATTGGTGCCAGTCTGGTTTCACACAGCCACACATCGTCTAGTTTAACACGAGACACAAACATGCATGCATCCTGGAATAACGCAGACATGCTGTACATGATGTGGGTATTCCAGGCACATACACATAAGCTCCACCTACCTTGCTGAGCTGAACAGGCCTATGTGCACAGTGGGAGTGACTCTCTAACCCGGTGCACAGGGGCTCGCCGCCCTCCGCTGCAGCACACACATCTAAAGAGAGACCGAAAGAGGCAAGTTAGATTGAAGGTCCACCTTCCTTTAACAGCTCTTGCTCTTTGAAAAGTTGGGCTGTTGAAGGACACCAATAAAGTGGCAACATAACACAAACAACAGTCTCACAGCTTGTCCGTATGTTAAAACGACAACGGCATATAATGTGTGTCCTTTAAAAACAGATGGAGATGTGATGGTGAAATCCATCTTAAATGTAAATGTGAGGAGTTGCTCTGAGGCAAGATATTTTTAGATTCTGATAACATTTTTGATATGGCGTACAGCTCATTAAATCCAAGGTTCCCGTTCCAAACTGTAGCAGTTGGCACATGAAAATCCTTTATCTTCTTTGTAGACTGGGAAGTAAGCCAATGTGACAGCAGGAAACCAAAAAAATCCCGTGGACCTCCTATGGTGTCCAACTTGTCCTTTCTGAACCGGCCATCAACAAAAACCAAGACAGTAAGAGGATATTCAACCTGAATTTAATTGTTATTTCTCACACATTTCTGAATCAAGAAGACAGATAGCTTCCTCAAAAAATGTCATCAATAAATAATTTGTTTAATTTGTGCTATTTGGCAATTGCCAATTCACCTCTACTAGCATTGATCTCCCTGCCGCCTCAAACAGCCCATCATGTGCCCTCTAGAGACAGAGAAGAAAACTGCAGGCTCTTTGATCACACCATTTACTGTAACGAGGCATTCAAAGTCATTAATCCCTTTGAGTTTAATTAAAAATACACCAATGAGAGGCAATGCTAATGAATTACTACCATCAAGATATCAAGATAAAGGAAAGTGTTGACTTTTTTTTTTTTAAGGAATAAAAGCATTCAAAATACCTTTGCCACGTTTGAGGGAACGTGTGTTGCCCAGTGTGGTCCATTGAACTCAAAGCGGGCTGCTTATTGTCATTTTCATTATTTTGGAAAGGGCATTTCCCAAAATAAAAAATGCATGCATTAAAGTCTGCTGTTGTAGATTTGTGTATATGGATAGTGGAATGGTTTTATGATACTACTAAAATGTACATGATTAAGGTCGCATTCTAAGCAAAACATTATTTTACAGCTAAATGTAATCAGCTGAGTATGTTAAATATCTATTATTTCAAGCCTACATTTAATAGGCTGAGTATATTAAATATGTATTAGCTGCAGCCTAATGTATACAATCATACTGACCTGTCACACAAGTAAAACAATTGTCAGCTATATAAATGGTGCATTTGACCAGGTACCTCAGGTTGGTTTGCCAATCAAATGGTGTGGCGGGTTCCCCCCTGGGGGGCTGTCAGAGGCAGGGATACTTTCAATGTTACTGCAGACCTGTCAACATGTACGAATTTTTCGTATTCAACATGAAGCTTGATTCTTGAAGATGCTTGTATGCTTCACAGCGCTCCATTTCGTTCATTTTCTGGATTCAGTTTTGAGTATGTACAGAACAGATAAATAAATATGATCACTTTTCCATATATTTCAAATCGGGAGGGCGTGAAAACATTTCTGTGGGGGGGTATGAGAGAAATTAATTGGGACCCACTGGTTTAACCAAGCTGGCACATACTGCTTAGGTGACCGAACTCACTCCTTCCCCAACTAATATTGTTGATGATACTACTGACAGTTATAGAAGATTAAATATTATAGAAACACATACTCACTGGACACTTTATTAGGTACAAATCAATGTAAAATCATACAAGGCTTCATACCAGAGCTTTTCACTTTTGAAGATGTGTATGTTATTATGTACGGCGCCCGTTTACAGAGTACATTCATACCTGAGGAGGACTTGGCTCGGAGCTTGCATGCTGGAGGATCTAGGTAGTTGGCTGCACTGTTTTGAGGCAGGGGTCTGTCCCGCCTTAGGCACAAGTCAAGGGTTTCACCAGCAAACAGCGTCTGGATTAGTGTAAGGTCCAGACCAGACACGTAGTGACCATTCAGCATCAAAACCTCATCACCTGGACGCAAACCTAGAACGCAAACAGCAAACAAAATGTGTTGGAAGTGATGTGCCAGTCGCATGCAACACAAATGTCAGTGTTGTTGGTACCTTCACTGAAGCCCAATCCATCAGGAAGCACCTCACTGACAAAGATACGACTGTTGTTCTCACAGTCCATATTCCCCGTTACTGCAAACCCTGGAAGAAGGAAGACAACCAGGATGATAGGATGAAGATGAATCCGCAAAGAGGGTTTACGCTTCGAAATCTCTTGAGGCTCTCACCAAAATCGCCAGTGCCGTTCATTCTGCTCATACTCAGAGTAAATACATTAACTGGGACTACTTCCAAATGGCCCCCGACCTACGAGATAGTTTCAGGCACATGAATTACAACACAGGGATAATGAAGATGCACATGTGGTTTGTCCTCCTCACCAAATCACAGATGAGCTCGCCAGGAGCCACAGATCGAATCTCTGTGTCCGGTCCTGCCTGCCAGTGCAGACGCAGTCGATGCAGGTCTGGGTCCAGCTGTTTCGCCTGTTCACACAAGAGATTTTAATACTCGGCAGCTTGTGTGCGCAGACTCATCAGACATATTTTCTGCACCAACACTTGGTTCGACAGCTGCGCTATGGTAGAGGCGCGAATTATTCACAGACTTTACACTCAGCGATGAGCGGTAAACAAAATTGTCACCCAGGGGATTACAGCCTATCTGTCAGCATTATGGGACCTTGTGAAGTTGACATTGGATGAATATTTGTGTTGCTTTAAGTCCCCATGGGAGAGTAAAGTAACAGCATCTACTCGAACAATGCAAAGAATTAACAAGGTATGTAGTAGGGAAGGAATAAAATACAAATTTGATGGGGTACATATTACGTATTTGCTACAGCCTTGTTCTCAACCTCACCTTGCAGGCTTCAGAGAGGACGTCCGCGGCTGTCTGCTCCCTTCCAACATTAACTCGGGTTGTCAAGCCATCAGGCATGTGGACGCAGGTTAGCAGGTCTGTACCGCAGCTCATGCTATCCCACACTCTGCCATCAGGAGGCGACATGGAGTAGATACTGGTAAGCATGTCCATCCTCTGTGGCGGTGATGGGAAGGACAAAAAGGGACAGATTATGGGTGTGAGATAAGGCAGGGTTAAAAGCAAAAGGAGTACAGGAAGTAAACATGGGTGTGAGTGCACGCAAATCAGTGCAGCTCCATTCATCTAAAGGCTTGACTGTTAATAAAACTCTTCATAAAAAAATAAAGGAAGTTTCATCTGGGTATTAAGGCAGAGCCGTTTAGCCCTCATCTTTAATAAAACTGTTAATAAAAAAAAAAGGACGTTTCATCTGGGTATTAAAGCAGAGCCTTTTAGCCCTCATCTTTGGCTCCTAGGCAGCAGGGGGTGTGGAGTTGCCTCAGACTGAGTGTCTCTGGAAGCAAAACTGCCACTGTGGCGTTATGGGTCTGTGGGAGACACCAAATTACAGCCTGTGACCACAATTGTGACAGCACTAGATTTGGAGGAAGCAGTCATATTAAATGAACCAAACCTCACTGAATGAGGCAGTTTGGTGATTCAGCACTTCTGCTAAAAGATGACAGGACGCCGCGGTTTAGACAAGAGAGGAATAATGGCCTAAGCAACTGGAATTATGTGGGCACGCGCTAAAGTTTAAAATACACCAAGATTCAGTTACAATGCAGCGTGGTGTGTGTGACAGTGTGTGTCTGGAGCTTTTGGAATTTATGTGCGAGTGACTTTTTGTGTTTCAGAAACTGTGGACGAAAACCTTCAGCCACCCTGACAAAAAGCCTCGTGGACACGTAATACGAGCTGCAGAAAAATGTGAGACATTTGAAACCTTATTTAACAACACAACATGCCTGGTGTAGCAGTAGACATCCGTGCATGCACAACTAAAAAAAATCTTCGTTTATTTTCCTCGCCTCTGTGAAAGTGCGGCAGTCTTGATAGTAACGTACAGATCAGTGCACATCTGCGATCTCACTACATTGACTAACAGAGGCATTGTAATGTGGACCGAGTCAGGTGTGGTTTCTGGTGTCAGGATTCTGGTTGGACATGTACGTAACAGCGGGCAAATGTATTTTATGTGGACAGACAGTTTTCCAACTCTAATTGTGGATTTTTTTTTAATAAACCTGTGTTTGTGTGGGTAAGGCCTACAATTGAAGAATGTCTAAAAGTGTGTGAGGAAGTGTAAGTCCTGACTGGTGACTGCATGAGTTAGGAAGGCAAGGAAAACAGAGGGAGTGCTAGTGTGAGGCGATGCGGTGAAAGAGATGGCAGCATGTTGAGAAGAAGATTGTAGATGTTATTTTGGCTCGACAGTAACATGTTTGCTTCAATAAAGAGACTGCTGACTGACCGGCTGCCTTGGCAGCTGTGGTAATAGCACCACACACGATTAAAAAAAACAGACACACCAAGCCTTCAGTTTCCATCTAACTATTCTTGTGATTGCACTTTTCTTTCCTAAATGTTTCCATGGCAGCTAGTGATGAAATGAAAAAAACAGTGCTACTTCAACCCCCACCTCTACCCATCCATTTAGGGATGCTTAGTCACTAAGAATGAAGAAAAAAAGGCAACATAGTAACAGGTTGCATAACGACTAATTTGTGTCCCAGCACGATGGCGTGACTGGAAAACGAAGATTTTGTTGCCTCTGCTGATTAGCAGCAGCTGACTTAACACTGTACACCCATTCATGGTCAGAGGGTTAGAACAAGCTGGCGGTTGCCTGGTCAACATTCCACGAACAAGTGCCAGGACTGCAGAGAAGGCACGCGCTTCAACATCAACAAGTTCCCTCTTTGGTCTGTCTGCGTACGCCACTCATGTTGGCATTTAAACTGAAAATTCAGTCTTTCCTCAAACGCAAACTGAAAATTCAGTCTTTCCTCTTAAAAAGCAGAACACTTTCTATAAACCAAATTGAGAAGCAACTGACAGATGGTGGCAACTGGATAAATACACCCTTTCTGCTTCGCTTAGCAACCAAGGAACACAAATATTTGAGTTTGGACAAAAATAAACTGACCTTGAGAAAAAAACAACTCGGAAGTTGGAATTTTGGACAGTTTTCCTCAATTATATCCATGAAAAGCAGCACTACTACTATTTTCCCTAAAGCTCCACCTATGATACTTCTTTATACTATGGAACAGTGCCCAAGTACATAGAACTGCTGAAGGAAGCAACCATCAGTCGTAATTACAGGGAGAGGAGTTTGTCCATCATTGACAAGAAAAATAGCAAAATTTACACTTGTGAAACAAAAATAGTGGCCTCCTATTGTATACCTGATTTCAGGTACAGTCGTTCGTCATTATCAACTGCTATGTAAATTTCCACAAAGATCTTATATTAAGAAACAGAATATACAGCCACTCCTCATAGAATCAAGCAAGCGAACAAACTAACTAGCAAGCCTCCACTTTATTTGTTATTAACTTTCAAATGGACAGGGGAAGAAGGACAAAGCAAGAAGCTTAAAACATACCACTTCCACACAGAATGGGAGAATAACTTTGTTTCACTTTATCATGTTGGACATGCCACGGCTGGCTCCATGCAGTGTTAAGGCAAAGTAATTTAAGATAAATGTCTCGACAACATAACATTGCTTACATATGACATATGTCTTTCAATATTTTTGTTGACTAATGGGCCACGGTAGAGCGAGGCAGTGATGTTCAAACCGCAATGTAGTAATTCAATTCAATTCGCTGAACAGGAATACGATCTTCTTTCAAGCAACGCTCTTTTTGAGATAACTAGCAATTCACTTATAATAAATGTACTTTCCATGAGCACATCATAACATACTATTGTGAAAGGCCATGGGCAGTAGTAATCCGTGCTGTAATTTTATGATAATTGATAAATAAATTCTACATGCTGGAAACAGCTTCAAAAAAGCAACATTAATAGTTTTTAGGCATCAATCTTTATTCCCCATCAGTCGTAGGGCGTAACAGTGAGGGGTATATCATATGTCAGAAACTACAGCTGATGGAGACACCTTGATGGCCTATTTAGAATCGGCAACCACAATTCACCAATTACCAATTTAGATAATCTAACATCAAATGCCCCAAATTCTGTTCCACAGTCAGTCAGATGTTGGGTTAGCCAACCCACACATCAATCCCACCACGCACGTTTGGAATAAACTAGAACGCCCCCCCCAAAAAAATTGCCTTCCCAGAAGAGCGGAAGTTGATGTACTGTATCTGCATGGGGTGTCGCCTCCATATTTTCTTCCCCGTCTGATGATGAGTGTAATTAATGGTCATGTGACTTTCAGTGTTGCTCTCCTTATGTTGCTCAGTGGAGGCTGTCAAGCAGGGCACCATCTAAAGAACCCAAACAGTTGCACGCAACAATACAAATGAGGTAGCACAGTACATAAACACCCTTCACTTGACTTCATCTCACAGGATTAGTGGAAAATGGCTTGTTTGATAGAATCATTCAGGGGATTTATGACTCGAATGGGTGCCAAGTCATTAGGACAGGAGGAAAACTGTATAAACAAAAATCAATAGTCAGGCTATCCTCTCCTTAACTGCTTTCTAGTGTTCTTCCCGCCGTGAGATCTTAACCCCCACATCAAAAAACCGTGAATCAAGGAAAGATCTAAACATTCGACCCAGGGGAAGCGCACACACATTTTAAGCAACATTAAACGCATTACCCAATCAAAGATTGTATTGTTTCCCAAACCACTTCCGCTGTTTCTCTAACTTTCATAGGGGGTCAACTTTGACATTTGCCACATTCACCACAGACTATGATTTGCGGCATCCTGTGCAACTTCCTAACACTCAAGCACCATGAGCACTTTTTGAGCTGTATTTTCGTTAGCACCCAGAAAATCTCTCATCTCTTAACAAAAAGTTACCAGCTTTAGTTAGTTGTCTCATTGCCAAAGCTTGAAAAGTGCATGTGAAATTAGAGCCACTTAGGGGATCCTTAAGCCAACAATTCACCAGCGTCCTTTTGCAAGATCCCAACTAAACGTAATTATTTTTATTTATGCGTATTGTGTAGTAAAAATGAGTACTTGTTGTTTCAGGACAGTTCTGTCTAGATGCTACTTTGATGTCGGCATTTACACCGCTTAATCAGTCGACAATTTGAACATTCACACTTCTGGTCAACACTTAAAACTCAGTCATGCTGTGAATTGGGCCCCTGCCCATACCATGGTTTTGACACCTTTTGTACTGACAAAAGATGTTATATATGCTGCTTCGGCATCAGCCTGGCACCATGAAAGAAATGTCTGCTCTAATCTTACAAGAAACAGACTCACGCGGGTCAACATAATTCATAAGTCCACTAGTACTCATGATAAAAAAGTCATGATTTGGTGGAAAAGGCTGTGTGTTCCTGTCCAAACTCCTTCACGCTGATGAGGGCAATGGGGGTTTTAAATTATGAATCTAAGTTCCACAAACTATAGAGGACAAAGGGAACGAAAGGCAATGACTCACCTCTGTGTTCTTGGGAGGCGCACCATGCACTTGACATCCAGCATCGCCCTCGAAGATCTGAGATCAGAGACACGCCATTAAGACCAGAGACAACGGGGAAGCACTGTGAGTCATAAGCGACTGTGACTCCAGCCACGCCAGCAATGCAATATCACTGGTGGTCCTTGCTCCTCTGTCACAACTTCACGTGTGATAACAGAGCTCACTCATTAGCCTGCAGAGACCAGGTTGGAACACAAGCACTGACACGGACACAAAGCCAAAAACCGCAAGTCGTTCAACCAGGGAAAAGCATGCCCAAGTGTCAGTAAATCAATGCACACTATTCTACAAATCTTACAATAATATGGGTTTTCATGCCAAATGTGTAGCTCAACAGCAATCGGCGCTCACTGCCAGTCAAACTTACGTCCGATTATTTGTGTGTTATATCAAACTCATCACACTACAATCCCAAATGTTGTTGTGTTATTGTCGCGGATGAGACTTTCGTGGCTTTGCCGCGCGTTGATGGTGGTGCTTGTTAGTACCTGGTTGCCGGAAGGAATTGCTAGCTAAATGGCGGGGGTGTCATATGATCTTGTGCAACAAGATATGGACATTAAAACGGATCTTGTGCAGAAAAAATGTCTCGTGGACGCTAGGGCCCGAGATGATGAATACATTATTCACACACTAAATCCTAATGGAAGAGGATCATTTTTTCTGGCCTCTATTTGCTGTGTGCATTAGTTTTGGCACCTTGGAGGGTTTGTTCTATAGAACAACGGCGTAAACAAGAGTGCCCTTTTGTCATTCACACAGTCTCTCACTGTGGATGGCGGTGGGGCCGGTAGCATACACAGTGTGGAAGTGAAAGGATGGGTGACATAATTAGTAGATTGCAATATACTGTCGCTTAGTTTTTATTAGGGATGTCGGTGGGCTGATATTATCGACCGGATATTGGCATAAAAATATAACATCTGGAAATATTTTAATTGGGGTTTTTTCCCAATATTGCAAACATATTTTTTTAAATGCTGTATGCAAACGATGTTAAATTATTGTCTCGTTCCCGTAGACCCAATCTCACGGTCGTCTGGTCTTGTGAACGGGGTGCCTCGTGACAAAACAGCGTATGGCGTCACTTGTCTTCCAGCCTATCTTACAGTCGAGCTGTCGGTTCATGTTTCAGAATAATCCCTATTTTATTCCCCTGCAGTCTGCATAAGGCGGTCAGCTATCAGCTTCAATCACTGCCAATCAAACATCTTGAGGACAATATTCTGTATGTTATATCCTAAACATCGCAACACAATATCAGTGAATGTTATTGTGTTATTGTCGTGAATATGTCATTTTCTTGGCTTTGCTGCGCAAGGGAAAGGGTTTCCGACGTGATGTCACAGTCAAGATGGCAGCAGTTCAGAAAGGTTGCTGCGGACAACTTTTATTGCTGTCATGAGCACTTTTTGCAGCTTAGAAATGTGTCTATAAATTAGAAGAGAATGGACTATGAGGGACAGAAATGGACGCAGACTTCTCCTATTGTTTCTGACACTGCGGCAGTTTTGCTCCCTTATCTGACCCTTACAGTAACTCTCCCGTCCCTACAAAGTGGCTGTAGACAGCACTGCTCTTCTGTAAACTAATTTGAGAACGCATTAGAACGCAACTCTCCCACAAATCCTTAGACCGTCCTGGCCTACTTCCCACAGTTGAGTGCGAAGCAGAGTCTTACTGTATACATGCAGCTCTGTTAAAGGGGATGAGGGAGAGAAAAACAAGGGGTAGAGCATGACTCTGGGACAAGATGTTAAGTGCAGGGTTAAATGGGTGGAACCTGTGGGAGAAAGCTCTGAGAAGATGCGGGCTTAAGGAAAAATATGCAGACATAAAGACAAACCAAAGGTGAAACTGGGCAGGAAAAGCAAGAATGAGGGAAAGCAAGCACAACAGGCAACAGATCAAATGAAAATATTATATCCTTCAGTTTGCCAGCTGTCAACCCTTCAACAAACAGTAACACAGCTAAGGACACTGCTGAGGTAATGTAAAACAAATCTCGGTGGATTCAGTCAAGAGCGCTTGAGCACCCCAAACTTCTATAAAATAGATTCATTAAACTAATGTCATTATACGCCTCTTCTTAATCACAGCTCAGATGCAAAGAGCCAAAAGAGTGGTTCTAAGAGAATGTGGACCTTGGGAAAAAACAACCATGTAATATTTAGCATCTTTACAGCAACCATCTGCTGGTGTCTGCGGGGCGCAGGCAAGAATGGCGAATGCCATCTACCACATATTGCTATTCATAATTGATGTTTGTGCTGCAGCGCCACCTCAGTCTCCTGCACTGCGCAATGCTAACTGGCCCTCATTAGAGTCGGACTCAAGTAACAAGACAGGCATTAATGCTCAAACACTAATATGACCGAACAGGTGGTGAGATAATGGCAAAGCAATATGGGAATGTTTTGTAGCAATGGAGTCAGTGGTTTGCATCATGAAGAACTTGATTTGACGCATAATGACCTCATAGCATGATGGTAGACTCCAGATGAAACTCTTAGAAGTTTACCACTAATGAGCAAAGGTCCATAAAAACAAGCAAGCCGTTGTTTCCTTTGGTGTTTCTCTAAATAAGGTCACCTCATAGAGCGTATACACACTTAGTGGGGGATCCTTGTATCAATAAATAACACGTGTGCATGAGTGCTGGACTAAATGCAAACCTGAGAAGTCTTAAACGTGCCCCTTGGGGACATGGTTTAAGAAAGCGTTCCTGTGTTTTTGTTGATGGTATGTGAACATACGGGAAAGGAGGCTGGGCCAAGAGATTATGTGCTTCCAATTAAAATCTCCTTTGAGGGAGGCGATTATAGAGTGGAGCATGACTGTAAAACATCTTGTTTTCTTTCATATCAGAACCAGCAGGGTGGATTTTGAGGAAGCAATCACAACGGCGTTAGAAAGCTGCTAAACAATTCAGATGCACCGTGTGTTCTATATCAAGGGAGATGGTTTCCCTGTGCTAGACATCCAGCGAACGTATGTTACACATTCTGTGCGTACAGGTTCAATTTAAGTCGCGACAGCTGCAGTGAATTAGACCGCAGGGAGACAGCATTTACATTGCATTTTTCATCTACCTGCATTATAGATATCACCGAAAATGCACGGTACTTGATCATCATTGAAATGTTAAAGATAATGAATATTTCAACTGCTCCAGGCCATTAAGAGTGACACTTTCAATTTGTTCTCATACTAAAAACCTTATCATAAATAATCAACACTTCTGAACTTTTAACAGTTTGATGGTGGACTTCGTAATGTTGCTGCTGCTTTTGCATCCAAGAACTAAACGATGTTGCTTTGGTCTTTGGTGTATGTTGAGGATTTTGATCTTAAGCACGTCACCAGGTTTTGAATTTTGAGTTTAGCAATACCTGTGATGCAGAAGCCCTTTTACCCTTCTTCGTCAAGTTGTCAAGGCCTTTGAGGGAGGAGAAAAGGCCTCGCTTGTGCTTTCGAAAGGTCCGTGACAATGAGCGCCTCCGCAATGTGGCCTCGTCTCTGGAGCAAATCTGAACAATAGAACGAAAATTAGGACTTTGACAAATGAGTTCAACTTTTATACAATATTATATTGCATTAAAAAACGTTCCATTCTTAGCGCCAATCAGTCTGAACTACAGCATCGTTACTATGAAGGATAATACACGTAATATGGAAGAGGCAGTGTGCTTTGTACACACTTTAAACCTTGCACTTCAACCTACCTCGCCTGGCAATTGCTCGCCTAGCGTCAGCAATTGTGTAGAGATGTCCCGAACCATATTTTTGACTTATGAGCCGATCCGATTTTAATAGTCTTGCCTATCCAATCCTGATCCTTTTTTTGATAAGCTTTTGCTACAAACATGAATTTGTGGAATTTAAATAATGCAACCAAGGTATTGGTAGAATGACTTTATGACCAGCCCTATTGTTTGGCTTTTGTAACAAACCTCTGTGAGTCAGGTCCCTAATCTAATAAAAGATGCAATAAAAGTCCATCCAGTTAAGCACAACATTGGAAAAAAGGGGAGCGCAAAATACATTTAGGGTAGGACTAATCATTTGATATGGTTATCATAGAATATATTATTTTTTTTAACAAACTCTTCTACGCAATTGTAAAAACAACCAGCGGTTCAAGCTGCACTTTTCGTGCAAGTTCCCCACACCATTACATGGCAGTCCGGGGACAGTGAGGGGGAACTATTGATGTAGAGCCAAATATTCAACATCAATTTCAAACTAACCTCACCACATGTCTTGCTTCACTTTTAGCAATATTGCGTGTGGAAAACACTACGTTTAATTAGTTGTAACATGTTTTGAATGCAACAAAATGCACAACTTGCTGTGTTATACTTCGAGAATCCCAGCAACTGAAGTTCCATCGTTTTGTATTAATTTATGTATATGTCAAAATTTTTCCTGTCCCAAAATGAAGGTGCGCAAACGAGCTAAAACAGACATCAGATCGTGTTTTATGAACAACGGGCACAAACAAAGTTTTCTGTATTTATTCATCATGTCTGCAGTATATTTTCACATGGCTATGGCTTCAAATCGTCAGTGGGTCATGACCCTCAAAGTACCTGGACTGTTGCTGGTACACCTGTGAATACTCTCATTCGCTGGTAGCCCTTTCAGGAGACTCAGCCATTTACATTTGCTTGCTTGTTACTCCTCACTTGACATTCACTTGCAGCACTGTGTACACTTACTGTGTATTAGCAGCAACAAACATGCATACACATGTCAAGTTAATAAGGTTGGTAAAATATCTTTTTTGCTTATTGTGCAGTTAGTAGATTTATTATCGTGCCAGGCCTACTGATGGGTGTCCAAAGAGTATAGAAAAAACAGCAAATGTGGAAAAAATAAAGGTTGATACTACTACCAAACTACTAAAAAGGCAAATATTTGCCTTTAAATATGTGTATAATTTTTTAAATCATAAATATCAAAGAGTAGCTGGACAGCCCTGATGTACTTAGACAAATCTTATTGTGATACTGTTTATTATTTTACCAAACCAGTGGTTTATTTGGTCTCAAAAAATGTTGTTTGTTATTATTGTTTAATTTGTGGACCAATAACCATTTCAGAATGCACCTGCATTGTTTTGTGACCGTTAAAAAATACTTTGTCCGGTCTTATTTTTTCCCTGTACTTTTCTTTAAAAAAAAAAAAAAAAAAAGTTAAAATTTTGTCTCATCTAATTCTTGTAGACCCAATCTCATGCATCGTCTTGTGACACCCCCAATAAGCAATTTTCAATACCGGTGCTGGACAGGACAAGAGAAGTTATTAAAATCAGAGGAATGGCTGTGCCTCGGCCTCTTGTCTCACCAGTGCGTGGAAGGAGGAGACGGAGAAGATCCCCAGCCGGCCAAGGATGGTTTTGGAGGGACGACTAGCAATAGCCAGCAGGCTCTTTGGGTTTGGTAGTTCTCCACCCTGAAGACTGGCCAGGTAGCAGCGCATCCTAAAGAGATCTAAATTAAACCTCTCTAGGTTTTGCTCCCATTGTTGGATCTGAAGGGCCGAAAGTGGAAAAAATATTAGTTTGGTGAGTGTTATGGTTACGTTTTTGCGCAATGACAAAGTGGAGAGAATGGGGGAGGTGAGGACAAGGGGAGGGAAAGGAAAGGGAGAGTAAGAAAGGGAGTAAGGGTCAGCAAAGTGCTTTCCATCAAGCTGCGATTGCTTGCAGATGTTAGAGGCTGAGGGCATAAATTGTAGGGATGATATCTAGCAGAGCAGTGAGGGCGTGTGGGCAGTAAATGCGAGTTTAATTTTAACGTAAGGCGAGAGCAATGGTGATGTTGCACAGACTAGCAGTTAACCCCAACTATTTACAGTTGCACCCCACCCCTCCAATTCCTCTTTGCCCTATAGAAACTCAGATAAGTGCTCGTTTTGTTGGCGGGAGACTAGTTTTAACGAGAACGCTCCCACAAAGCAACCCTCTACAGCAAATGACCTTTAATAGGTCTCGCCTGCACTGCAAGTTCATTTACAATAATGGACCCCTTGGCGTTGTCCCATTAGGGTGCTTTCACTCTCATGGCATTCTTTAGAACTAGAAATATACCGAGGTGGGTTCAAAGTGGAGTTTTATGAACCAGTGACCTGTCAAACGTCTTGAACAAACAACCTCTTGCCAAAATCACCTTGAGACAATCCAGTACAATGTAGAAAAATACTGTACAGAATGACACTGGCTCAATGCTTCCCAGAAAGATGGGACGCCTAGAATTTAACACCCATGAAGATAGACATCTAGAATTTACAGAATTCAAGAAAAGATCTTGAAAAATACATTTAACACACTATACATCTCTGTGATGGTTAGCTAATTTAGTAACTTTACTAACTTTAATTGAATGGTGAATTTTACATAACCCATTGGAGCATATAAATAGCGACAAGACATGCAATGTCCGCTTTCATTGGGATAGCTGTGTCTTTCAACACAAGACTCGTACTCCGGTCCTCAGGTAAAAATGCTGACAGCAAACGAGCATCTTGTTGAGTCTTCGTGACGAAACTGAAAGCCAGTAGCATCCACTCTTCCGTCTGTCTCATTGCCAAAAAAGTTCAGATTTCCTTTACTTTTTAAGTCTGTTTCACAACAGCCTGCTTTCTAAACAAACATCCTATTAACTTAATGCCTCTCTTTAGTGCAAAAGTAGACGCTGATAAAGCTTACACTGGAGCACCGCTATATACCTAATGTTGTGGATAATGACTGTATAGGACACTGTGACCTGCAGAATCTGTAAAGTAATTCCAAAGAGTGGATGGATGGCTTGTTGAAGGGGAGGAAGGAACATCAAGCTTGTTTGCTACAATTGAAAATAAGCATATTAAATAGGTGATTTTTAAAAAGAGCCCTGTTCATAAAGTTTGGTTTAATGATTCCTTGTCAATTAGCAGATTTTGGGGGGGGATAAAAGCTGCTGATGCAGAATTAGTCAGGTGTTCAAATAGCATAAGTGGAAAAACAACGCAAGACAGAAATAATTTCCCATCTTGTCTTATTTGGGCTTTTGACATCTGGTAATGGTAATGTTTTACTTTTATTTGAAATTGAAATACATCACATAATACAACTCATTGTGGCACATGTCCAAAAGGAGTACCCCCCATCGGTTTCAAACCAATTTCAATGTATTTGTTCTAGGGGTGTAACGATTCATTCACAAGATCAATGTGTTGATTAATATTCCTATGCTCCAGCTACACCAATCCTTGTTCGCCAAATTGCCATCCCAGCCGACATATGTAGAGCTAACGATCGTTTGAAAGGTAATCAATCAATTTAATTGATACTAGAAAATAAAGCATTGGAAGTTGGCACGGCAGGTTTTATGTGGATGTGTGTTTAGCTATTTTATTGATTAAGACGTTAAACATTACCATTGTTACCAAACATTACCAACAGTTTCATTTGGTGTAAGTCGATTAGTCATGCCTGTTGACTGGGACATTGAGCATGCGCACTCTGTTAGAAGTCTGTGTGGATGTCCTAAAATATGCCATTTTTCATTGGATTTTGGGTGTATTTTCATTGGTATACATGCTCATTTGCTAGATAACTTCTTTGTCTACAATTTGGTAAGTCCAACTTGAAATTCATGGATGGGAGCGTCAGGACAAAATCAAATGTAGGTAGCGAGCGGTAAGTTTGTGCATGTTTGTGTTCTGGTTGAATGGGGGGCTTGTCGTTTTGGAACCACTGTTGTTCTGGCGTATGTTCCATTTTTTTCTTGCAATAAGGGTGTTGATCAAACACCTCCTTGTAGCTTTAATAGCGTCTGTGCAGACGTTACAGTATGTCACTTTATTATCTATCTGCACATGACATTTCATTCTAATCTGGTGGTGCCAAATAACGTCTTTAATACTTTGGTTAGAGAAGTAAATGAGGTAACAAATTGAAGTTAGTCCTGTTTTATCAGATTTAATTTATTCTTTAATTTTGCCTGAAGTGTTGGTTGCACTTTGTTCAGATAAAACGTGGATGCATCCATAATGAATGTATGCCTGATTATCTTACAAAGAGCAAAGAGAACTTAGGAAACTTCACCTGCACTGTCCACTATCCAGCTATTTATTTCACCGTCAGCCCGCTTGAATTTTTGGCTAAAAAGTTACTGAATTAATTTAAAGTTACTGAATCGCATGGTTCAGTATGAACCAATATCATGCTTGAATCGAATCTGCAACCACGAATCGCGATACAAGCTGTTAAAACGAATCATTACACCCCTAATTTGTTCACTTCCTGTACTCGAGATGTCCTCTTTGCAAGTTTAAAATACATAGGTAAGGTAATGTGACAATGTGATAAAACAGTAGTCAAAGTTCTTGTCACGATAAATAATTTATATAGCAGTAATAATAAATGATAATGATGAACAAAACATAGTTGTATTGTGGGGGAGCGCAGACACTGTGCTCACAAAGAAATGAACAGGCAGTAAAAAGGGTAATAGGGAAGTAAAACAGACAGAATAGGACGTAGATAATGGGTGAGTAGAGACAATTTCTGTATGTGTGTAAGATCATCCTCACAAAGCCAGACAGAGACAGAGAGAGAGCCAGAGAAGGGGGGGGGAGAGCAAACTTCAAAAGAAGTCTGTTGGCACTGGTTTCAACAACCATGGTTGGGGGTGGAAGGGTAGATCAAAGTTGTGCCCTGTTTGTTCTGGATAACCCCAACCTTAAATCCATCATCAGCCTCTGGGCGCCCGCATCAGAGTGCCTTGCCCCTCTGACCCTGTCATTGACTCCAAACCCTACCTGTCTGTGGGCCTACGCTGAGGTGGTACATGGGCTAATGGGAAACACATGAGCATGTGATCACAATGGCATCTGTATGCGACAGACGGGGTCACTTGGCTAGACATTCTCAAAGAACATGTTGGGGTTTTTTTTCATTACAATCTGAAAAAATAAGTCAACACGATGCATTATATACGCTCATAAACAACACCACGTCATCTGCCACCGACATCCAACACCAAAACAGGTAATATTGTTTGAAGTTATACTCCAGTTTCTACCAATCTATAAATCGTCCTATATCTTGTAGGCTGCAGCACAGTCCTGGGTGCCTCGGGTCCCCCCTGGCTATATGGAGGAGGAGAGCATGATAAATGCATGTTGAGAGCACATTACCAGGAAACATCTGGAATCCTAATCTGATGCTTGGGTAGAATGATGTTCCCATGGGCCCCTCATGAAGCATTTGGGGATTGATGCATTTAGGCCATTTATCCCACGAAAATAAAAATGCAGGCTTGTCACCACAGCAGTAAAAATCCGTTTCAAACAGCAGAGCGCATCATGAAAATGGCAAAAAACAATACTCAAATGCGGAGTCTATAAAATTAAAAATGTTACCCCTGTAGGAAACCAGTCCTATAAGTTGTAAAATTCAGTTGGGGTCTCCATATATTCAGTAGTGTTGAAAGATTTCTAATTATTCCAATTCCGCAAATACCACAAGATCAATAATTGTCATCAGCTCACCTGATTTTCAATGGCCTTGCGGTTTTTGGGGTCACTGACAACAGTCAGTTGAAGCTCAGCCATTTTCTTCATTTTTCCATCCATATCAATCTTCTGCAACAAGCCACGGACCTGGGTCCGCAGCAGGCGGACAGTATCCTCCTTTCCCTGGCGCTTGGCCAGCAACGAGGCACTGGCTGAGTGGATGGCGGTCACCCAGTTCTCTAGGTCGGTCTGGTTGCTGGCCTGCATGGAGATGGTTACCATAAGCTCAGTTTCATGAATTGCCAAGGAAATATCCCTGTTTAATATAAAATTTACCTTAATAAAATCCCCCTCAAGGAAATATCCCTGTTTAATATAAAATTTACCTCAATAAAATCCTATTAGATGGCAAAGAATGTCTCATCTATTACAATGAGAACATTAATTCCAACAACAAGCTATACTTGCTGGATCAATGCATGCAAAGTTGAGTCCCTTAGGTAAAAAAAGCAGCAGCTATGAACTTCCCCTAAATCAAGCCTACATTTCATTATTGTGTTGCTTATTGCTTATTGCTTATTTGGATTTCTAAACTTAGACAGATACACCCAAAGCAATTCCCTTGTTTGTTTCTCTGAGGCCATTAAAGCTCCTCACTTTATTAAGACGCTCAGTAGGTCTGAACACCGTAATGTTGAGTGGTGGGGGCTACGTGATAAAATATCAGGCTAGTGATATGTAGGTCAGTAAGCGCAAGTGGCAAACGTAATCAGAGACCTCTTTACTGCCAACTTTGGGCAATCTGTGTGCATACCTTCATCAGGCTGGCATTGTTCATGGCATATGCAACACTACTTTCAAGTAGGTCTACTGAAATTGCACAAAAAGTATGTTTTGTCGTGGTTTTTACCTGAAAGAGGTAGATATTGCCATATGAGTTGCTGAGGCAGAAGACATTCTCCTTTTTCGGGTGCTCTGGAACAGCTTGGACGATGCTGTCCTCGGCCAGAAGCGAGTAACGAGGTGAGAGCTCCTGCTCTTGAGAGCCTTTACTGTAAGTCTCATAGAAGAGCAATGTGCATCCTGAGAGGAGATGAAAGGTACCAAAATGGTTAGAGGATGACTGAGAAGCAGATAAGCATCAATTCTTCAGGCTGTTTGGCTTTTTGCTGCAGTCAAGAATTAAAGTTGAATGACTCAGCCAAGAGTAGCTGAACAGTAAACATTACTTTACGTACGCCACTTGAACAAAGATATTGGGACAACTGGCCACGCCGCTTGAAGGAATTATCAGAAGTATTGAAGCCATAACAAAGATTTAAGATTGCATCTGTTGACATTACTGCCCATTCATTCAGAAAATCGTTTGTGAGGTCAAATGCCGCAAGACTGGCCTGGCTCTTTGATCTTGTTGACGTCAAGGGGACCTTTGTTACTACTTCGGGTGTCACGACACACCCGGCTCACGAGATGAGCGATAACTGGACAAACTTCTTTACTTAACAAAGTCACTTTGCTAATCAAACATCTTAATGAGTGTTGAACTGTGACTGTCATGGGAAAGCTCTGCATCTCCATGTAGTTTTTTTTCCCCAAATAGCAAAACTGGGTCGGTCGGATATTTATGATGGGCGAGTTTGCTTTTTTGCCTTTGATGTATCGACTACCTTCAAATAAATTTGGCATACTGGCTCGTTTGTATTTGCATGCTAACAAATTCAGATTCATGGGGAATTGATTAAACAGATGAACCCAAGAGGTATTTTGTCCATTCTTTACATGTTATATTTATTTTTATCCATTTGTTATTTTATTACTTCAATGTAAATCACACCTTTCAGGGTGATCCAGTACTGTTTCCACTTGCGCCTTGTCACAAGCTCCAGCTTCCTGTCCTTCTGCAGAGTCACAAGAGGTTTAAAAGAAAGCCACCCGGCCCGTCTGACCACCCCCTGCTCCTTTTCAAACAGCAGGTCCAGCTGCTCCAGGGAGCCTTCAGCAGACTCACTACTGCTCTCCCCCTCGTCTTCACCAGTGGAAGGGTCTCTCCTCTCGCTTCCTCCCTGTCCACTACCCATTTCCAACTCCTTCATGAAGTTCTCATAAATGTTCTGGCGAAGGGCATCACTGGTTGGTTGAGAAATAGCTCCAGATGATTGGGTCCTAGGGGCTCCTGGGTACCAAAGGAGACTTGAGGCCTGAGAGGGGGAGCTAGTGTCTGCAGTAAGCCCGTCAACACCACTGTCAAAGACATCGCTCAGGTCCTTGTGTCTGGTCTCCTGACAGGACAAACAATGCAAAGGTGAAATGCGTGGGCTAGTGGACAAACAGGCATATGAGATAAAAACAATGTATTTCCCGAGATACCAATAAATAATATAATATTAAGTTCACAGGTTCATTTCTCCTAACAATTTTAGAAAAATGACATCTTGTTAGCCCAGAGGCAAACACACTTCTCTATGTATGTCAAGCCTTGTGAGCTTAAAAATGGAACAAAACTCAATCTGTGCTTTTTTCAATTAGCCGTGAGGCACTGCAAAGTTGAAGAGGAACTTTTGAAAACACCTACTCAAACCACTCAAACCTACTTCAAAGTCTGAAATACAGTTGCTTGATATTCCGGTAGGCAGGAAAAGTGGGGCAAATTTCCTGTGACGGTACCTGGGGAGGTTAGAACCCTCTAGGCTCAAACAATTTCACATCATTTAAGGCATGGAGTGGCGTCCCTATTCCACAAATGAACACTTGATGGAATTGCACTCAAGTGTAATGGAGCCTACATGTACTTGACTATACTGTATTGCTGCATCACTGGATCGCTGTCAAAACGTAGAATCACAGTATGTGACTCCGTGTTTGTGCCGTCATTCGCTCATGTATAACCCTATTCTTAATGGGAAACAATGGCAACATAAGTGGATTCAAGAGAAGCTGGAAACGAAAAGCACCGAATTTCATCAGCATGGTATCGGCAAGGATGGGAATTTAGAGACATTACTAATAAAGTGATGGATGCTGGACTCCAGGAGTGACATACTTGATTCAAATCAAAACTATGCCCACTTGACATGATGAGGCAGTTTGTAATTTGGTCTAAATTGATCAATGTAATGGTACATATACAATGGACAGTTTCCTTACAGTCTCTTACTGGGGGATGTCCCTTTTTGTTCGTGGGTGGCAGGAGCCTGCGTGTTTTATTATGTATATTACAAAAAAAGAAGAAAACAATATGTGCAAAAAACATGCATGTTTTTGCAGGGCACATATAGTCTCCAATTAACCTAACATGCATGTTTTTGCAGGGCACATATAGTCGCCAAATAACCTAACATGCATGTTTTTGGAATGTGGGTGTTGTAGTCAGTTATTCAATTATTTTGACCTAAATGACAAACGCCAAAACAAGTCCAGAGAATCTTAATTGAGTAATAGCCAAAACAACCATAAGTTCTTTAACATTAGAGGAGTGGTGGGGATCAGCTCGGAATCCGTCGAGCTTGTCAAAGGCTTAAAAGCTGTTTTCTTGGCTCTGCCTAAACAAAGCATGTTAAAATTATGTGAATAAACATTCAGTCAGCTGCTCTTACAGACACAAAGACAGGCTCAGTTAAAAGAAACGTTTGATACAAAAATGACAATTGTGGTGCATGTTGAACAAAAGTCCCAAAACATTGAGGAATCCAGCAGACACGTTGTGGTTATTTCCGGTATCTCCTCTGACCCGAGCCAGTATGAAACAAAAGTATCATTTCAAACAGGGAAAACAGTTTATCACACGCCTGCTCTGTGTTAGCTGCGAGATTAATTTTAAGAAACAAACAAAACCTGTGACACACCTTCCTTCTTTACAGTGTACAAAAGCTACTCTGTTAACTGTGCACTTGCATCACCAATGATTGGTCTGAATCTCATGTAATAATATTTGATATTTGAAGTGAACCCACCCTGAAATTATCACGGCAACTTAAACATCTGTACTTCATTATAGTATCAATAAACACGACTTAGCCCTTCTACGTCATCCTAAAAACACAGAAACAAAATAACGCCGCCTGTCTTAGAGTGTCCATATTGCGCCCAGTCTGGCGTTATGACGCTACAGAACTGAGGGACGTGTCACGGTAACTTTCGCCAGACACAAACTGTACATGGGATTTGTGATGACTGATGACTTCTATTTCATCCCGTTTGAGCAATCACACTGCAACTAGTTATGACAGAAACACAGAGGACACCACAATGAAATAAAAAGTCACAATTACCTGATACTTCCTTTTCTTGCGGCTCAGGCTACCCGTCCAGTCACTGAAACGTCGAATGTGGTTTTTAATTAAAGCTTTCTTGTGGAAGCCAAACTCTGATCCAGCCCTCTCTCGATGTTGTTCATGGTTAGGGTACTGATCCAAATCTTCACTTATGGTGTGAGCTTTGGGCCTTCGACAGGGCAGGGTGTATGATGAATACTGGCAAGCCTCGAGGCATTCCTCCTCTAAGGGAACATCCAAGACTGACGCAAGGGAGACTGGATATAGCTGCTGGTCAACTGGAGCTTCCAGTAAATGGGAGGACAGGACTTTGTCTGTAGGAAAGGTAGCAGCCTTTGTGGAGTCCTTGTAGAGGCCGTCGCTAGACAAAGGGGATGACTGCTCAGTGAAAGAGTCACGTTGGTTGATAGGGGAATGCACCTGTGTGCTGATAGCACAACATGAATGATCCTGGTCACAGAGTTCTGTGCTGGCACCCCAAGGAGAATCATACCAAGAACCATCCGAGCTCAGAGAGCTTCCTTTACTGGTTCTGGCAGTAGAGGAGGTAGAGGCTGGCGGCGGAGCAGTGCGGAGACCATCAGGCTCACTACTGCCAGAGCCGGGCAGACTGGAAGTGGAGGGGGATTCCAAATTAGCAGAGAACTTCAGAAGCTGTACAGGACCAGACACCTCATCCAGGAGGAGATCGCTGCTTGAGGTGTTGGTAAATTCCACCCTTAGACTGCCATCCTTCTTGATCACAACTCGCGGGCTACTCTGTTTCACTAAAACCTGTTCTTTGTCTCTTTGGCCATTCAGAGTGTGGCTATTGAGGTCTGCACCATACGGGTTATCGTCATAGTCATCAGACACATGCCGCCTGCGTATTCCACACCCTTTCGAGCGATGCCAGCGATGCTCATTCGGGCTGGCCCTCGCTCCCCTTGAAGAGTAGTCACTGTGACGGGCTGAGTAAGGCTGCCGGCTTTTTGGAGGGGAGAGACAACCTCGACTGACACATTTGGCCTTATACCCTGAGCTCACTGGTGCACTTTTCCACCATTCGTGAGGTGACAGAGGGTCATCTGTGGCTGACCCGACTTTCATCGAGTATGGCTTCTGTGTCCCAGAGAAGCCAAAGTTGGTGGCTTTAAAGCCCTGGATGCTGTACTGGCTCTCCGAATTTCCCATTGCTGCCTGGAAAGAAAAATAGGAACTACGTGAGATTATGCAAGGGGAAACACAATTTCAGCACACCCCATTCCATACAATTACTGAATAATGGAGATATTCCTGCAAACCATGCTAAGCAGTTCAATTTAAATAAAGTCTAGTTCCAGATTACTTTGGAAGGGGTTATAATAAATTCCATCTGTCCTGCCGTCTGACCTTTTTTCCATTTAATGCTATTATTCTAGAGAAAAGTGTGATGAAGAAGCTAAAGCTGTCAAGGTGGATGTGTGTGATGGAGTCCAGGACAATAAGAATAATAACTTCCAGACTGTCCAAAACACTGTGTGACAGTGTACTGTGACCGAGCAGCCTTTATTGTACTGCACTGTAAATGTGATTTTATAACATAAAACAGCACAACCACCATCAGAGAGAACCGGTTGTTTATTTTACGCTACAGTATGATTACACAATGGAATCAACATGTCTGTATTCATAAGCACACAATTTTTATTGGGTAATACAAGCAAAAGACTTTTAAGATATGTAACTCAAAATAAAGGCAAGAGAATGCCAACTTTAAGGAAGGAGGAAACTGAGCATGTGCCTTTTCTAAAATCGTATGAATGAAAGACAGTAGAGAAATGCTGTGTGCTACCTGTGCTTTGCATATACTGACTTCTGGTGTAAAATATCAGGGGTCTCAAACTTGTGCCCTGGAGGAGGGCCAAGGACCCTGCAGATTTTCTCTTCAACCAGTTTCTCCAGCAGCGGACTTTAATTGATGAGCTCCTTCCCTCAAATTGAAATCATTAAAATCACCAGCTTCAGTGACCGGCTGGAAAAAAAAACCCTGCAGGGTCTCGGCCCTCCACGGCACAAGTTTTAGACCCCTGCACTAGATGACGCTCTCAGACTCACCTGTATCAAAGTCTCAAACTACAGCTCCTATGTGATTGATCCTTCCGCCTCGTGTCTCAAAGTAATCCATTTACTTTGTAGCCTTGCTCACCTGAAACAGATGAGAGAAAAAGCAGAGAGGGGGAGCCTTCAATACCTTTGCTCAACACTGTAATCTAATTTGTCCAACATTTTGCACATCTTAAAAAATTCCCCAACACTTGACTTGATTTGTTTCTACCAGTGTTTGTAGAACAAATGTGACTTACTTTTGCGAGTGAAAGGTGAAAAAATGGTTGTTACTGTCACTTTTGCAAATGAAAGTTCCAGAGTTGAAAAGGTCTCCTTTACATAAAAATACACATTTATCCAGCGGTCAATATGAGCGCCAGGGAAATCCAGGCTTTTTAAGGGTCACTACGGTGCCATAATGCCATCCTGTGCTAAAAAGCACAGCAAGTTTAAAATTCTCTCCACCCACAAGCTTCTCAATCAGCCAATCTAAACTAAATACTGGAAGTATGTTTCCACCTCCCCAAACAAAATGACGTCGTCTTAGCTCATGGCTGGAAATGTTTTTGAATACTGGCTGCAGCTTACCCATTGGTTTATTTTGAAACATTGGAATCTTGACTTGTTCTGTGTTTTGTTACTGGCCACTGCCAAATTTGTTCAGGAGCAAGAACTAAAACCAGAAACAGCTGAGGAGTGCTCTTTGAGGAGGCGTGGGTGTCTTTGGTGAAGCAGTGTGACTTTTCTATGTGCTCTTACATGCATGTAACTCACACTCCCAGAAGCTTTGCAAAAAGTGCTAACTCCGTTAAGCCTTTGCAGCACACGTATGAGGTTACGGAGCAAGCGCTACGCTACCAAAAGCCTTAACCTTTGGGATTAGGTGAAGTGGTGTAGAATGAAGAGTTATCTGCTCCTGCTTGAATGCACCTTGATCACGGAGGTGAGATTAAATAGGGTGGTTGATTAAATGGACTACTCGCAAAAAAGTGGCTACTTGCAAAAGAGTTTAATATATGCATCTGCAGCAAAACTTCAGAGGGGCTTCAGCAATTTCAGTACTATGCAAATGTCTGTCCCCAAATGAATGGGCCGGTTGAAGATTTAATTATATAGAAAAGCTACAAGATGGTTATGCTTGCCTTCTTCGAAGACACACACTTGTGAGGTAGCGTCCACTTGGGGGCTGTTCTCGCATGTGGAAATTCATTTCAGAAAATGTTATTAAAGAGTTTCTCAGAAAATACCTCAAAAAGAAAATAAAAAAACAACCAAAAAAAACACAAGTCTAGGTGGCTGCTGAATCCATCACTGTTCAAATCCGATTCCCGACACGAGTTTGTGGTGACCGAGAGGTAAACCCAATTTAAAATATTGTTGAAACACGACAGTTTTCATAAAAATGAAAAACGCTGCTAGAATTGCCTCACAACAAAAAACTGCAAACCCGTTTTATATGACATTAAGAATATGTCAGCAACAAAACAACTGAAAACTTTAAATAGTATGCTAAGATACTTCGGCATGACGCACAATGAGCATGATCTTATTAAGCTCGCTTGGTTCGATGCCGCAACAGAAACTTGTGCATGACAAGTTTTCCACTCCACAGCACATCGTCTTTTTTTGGACTGTACCAAAAATCTGCCAGAAGGCCGACATCAACCACTCCTGCCTTCTTTATTCGCATGTTAGCACACGCTGTTGTCAACATGTGTGCTCTATACCCATCAGAGATTTCAAATGCAGACCGACATAATCTCATGTTTTTTTGCTCGTATCAACCTGATATCAATACCAATTATCTAATCAACACCAAATATCAATATCAGATCACGATACCGCTATTTAAATCAATTCATCTTAGACAAGAAATGGAGGTAAAACTTTGCTTGCCATCATCTAAAAACAAAAAAAAAATTATGCAAAACATGGCTGGCAAAACAGCAACTGAAAAATCTAAACATTGAGGCACAACATTAACCTCACCCTTTAAAGCCACAGCAGACACCAAAATATAGATGACAGCAACACATTTGAAAATATAGAAAAAGTTAAGCAAACCCACTCCAAAACAAATATGGCACACATGCATCGCCATCCTTCACTCACCCATGGTACTCACCCATGCACAAGTAAGTCCAACAAACTCTTCCATGATGCAAATTACAAACAAAATACATACTTTTGTTGTTGTGCAGCCAATGGAAACTGAACGCTATTGAAATGTTGCACCCCAAATGAAAACCGGGCGTGAGGTGGCCTGCCTTTGGGTCACATGGTTGCAAGCCAGCAATTCTAAACTGAGCAGATGCTCAATCAAGACAGCACACTGTATTGATAAAGAAGAATCCTGTTGCTTCTGAGTAACAGAAGGCAAACGGAGCCGTTGATTCGGTGTAATTAGTGGTCCAAAGAAGACTGGAAGACAGAAGTTCAAAACATTCAGAGGGACGGACATTCTCCCATTCCAGTGTAACCATTTAACAACTACTCACTATTGATTTCACAATGGTAAATCAAGTTATCAAATGCCCAACTTGTGTGTTTTCGCTTTATGAAAGCCAACAAATTTCAACAAGGGGCTAGCACAATATATAAAAAAAAAAAACAAAAAATAAAAAATAACAAAAAAAAAACGAAAAATGAAGTGTGTGTGTGTGTATAGAGTAGGTAATGAGGACTAACTTAACCACCGTGCATTTAAAAGTGAAGACAACGAAAGCAGATGCAAACAAGAAGCCTCTTTTTCTACCACCGCTGACACTTTTGCTTGCAAAGTCTATTCAGAAAAAGCAAGGATGTGAGTGAAAAGCTTCAAGGCGTGCCAGCGGAGAAACCTAAAAAGGCACACACATTTGCCTTCTGCTGCGATTTCAAACCAACTATTGTGCAACTTTTCAGGCGAACAAGACAAGCCTGCCTTTTAGCTAAAGCCACAGTTGAGTCTGAACCCTCCCTTCTTCCATTTCCCATCTCTCTTCAATAGATTTCCTACACGCCATCTGCTCAGGGGCCAAGGAACCCCGACGCTCTTCGACACACCCGGTGACCTGGCATTCTTCTCCCGCTGCCCTTGAATGACTCCCACGTCAGCTCCGTGTTTAGTCTGGCACTGTGTGTTGGGTCTGGAGTTGGGGAGTGGGCCATACCTCTGCATGGTACACACATTGGTTTTGGGAAGCAAATTTTCCTTTAACAAAGCCACTGTATGTCTGGACAGCTTCAACAGACACACACTCGATTCTGACCCTTTTTGTCATCTAATCTAACCCTGTCAAGGAAAAGTGGAGCAGCAAGCTAGTGACAAAGCAGCTTGGCAAGCAAGGCAATCCCCCCCAGAGCGTCAAGAAACCCAGTGACATCATCTTGCAGTTTCTAAATCAACATCACTGCAGTGCCGTGGAAAAATAGCTTGATTTACTTTACTTTCAGAGGCATATTTCACTTCAAAATGAGATAAATCATTTGCCAACATTAACATCGAGTGGCGACCAAACTGACCTGTGTCAACAAGGCCTTGTTCTTTTGGAGTTAAGTACGCCGCGAACAAGAAACAATGAGGTAATTGGTTATTGCTACTGGTTGTTTACACAGTCGCAATGCTTTTTCCTGTCAAATCGCCGACTGTGGGACCTGCCTCTTATCACTTTCTCTCAAGCATGCTCCTAGAGACGCTTTCGGACACGGCTTCAATTCAAGCTCGTGCAATGTTTTGGTGGGAAAACAGGATGCAAATGAGAAAACTTTTTATAGGTGCCAATGAGCAGACGCTTTCTTGCTCATTTTCCGTCATTTGAACCGCATCATGGTGAGCGCTGCCATTGTATAATTCCTTCACTGAAAAGCCAACATTACTGTGCGGTGGACACAGCTAGACCAACCAAAGTCCATCAAAGTGTTTGTTAAGTGTCATATTATAAAAAAACCTCAGCACATGGCTCCTGTCCAAAAGAGACTTGGTAGGCCTTCTTAAATATTGTAATTCTTACATGCATTTCACACACAAAACTTACATTATAATACAATGCCTACACATCTTCTCCCATAAAATGTATGATAAGCCATGAACAGTAGCAGAAGTGATGTCAAGACTATGAAAGGTCATCTGTTACCTACACTTACAAGGCAACTCAGTGAAAGTCCCACCTCTGTACACAGAGTGGAAAACACTTTATGAGATATGAGGTAAAGCAATTGGCTGTTTTGTTTGGATTCCATGAAGGAACTCACACATGCAAATGCACGGCAACAAGAGGATCTACAGTAAATGGCACTCAGCCACCTTTTAATCCAGCAAGCAGGACAAACAAGGGAGAGAGACAAAACAAGAACCCGTAAAATGTCTTACCTCTGCTGCACCGGTCTTTAATCTCAAAGCTCTTTGAGAGATTGCAAAGGCGAAATCTAGCGGCTGTTGTGTCACCTCAAAGTGGATTCTCCCGGCAAAGCCTTGTTGAGTCTTAAAGCAACAGAAACACGCTGCCTCTGACACACACACACGTACACTGGGAGACACGTGAAAAGTCCCTCCCAGCACAGAAGCAGCGGCGAATCACAGTCCTCCTGGGGTAACACTGGGTAACGGAGCACCGAGGGGGAAAGCAGCAGTGCAGGGAGGAAAAACTTCCAACAGAAGCTCTTTTTCAAAAAGCGAAAGAAGAATGTTTTACAGCTTCCATCAATTAAGAGCTTCTACTACTGCCAGTTGTTTTTCCTATACTTCCTAGAACCTTTTCCGCTGGCTTGGATTGGAGAGGGATGCAGGATTTGCTAAAGCCAAGGCAATTTTCCATGGCTGCCTGAGACCATTGGGCGAGACGAGCAGGCGTGTAACTGCTGCAGTGTTGCCTTGCAGGCACTGGGGAGGGCGTGATGACTGGAGCCCTTGTCTGATCCCAAATAGCACAATGACCCCAGGAGGAGGCCAAGGTGGCCAGCTACTGAGGAAACTGTGTGTGTGTGTGTGTGTGTGTGTGTGTGTGTGGTTTGACATGAGAAAAAAATAAAAGTTAAACTTGTTGTACGTCAGGCACTAACTTTCAAACGTACTGCAAGCCTTACAGAAAGCCTTAGGAAAGTAATCCTGTTAAGTTCTGGTGGAACAAAAGTTGGGAGTGTGTTTATTGTGAAAATGACGTGGATGAAGCATATGAACACTTTTTAGATATATAAAGTTTTCTACAATAAGCATTGTCCATTAATAGAAATGTGTAATATGCAAAATATATTCTAGATTATTCCGTATTATACTAAAACAGCATCTTGGGGCATTCTTGGGGCAACAGTATCGTCAGGAATGCATCCAAGAAAGCAGATTACCCTCAATATTTTACAGCTGGAAACGCTCAAAATCAGGATATGAGCAAGGTAGTTGAAAAGTTCAATCGATACTTTGAAAATCTGGAAGAAAGGATCCCAAACCACTTGTTAGCGGAAGAAGGTAATGAAGGTATGGACAGGAATCCCAACTCCATGTTCCTCACTGGTTTGACACAACAGAAATTGACATTGTCAGTAAAAGTAAAGCAAAAACATCAACAAATTGTAATGGAATCAAAATGCAAACTATAAAATAGGTTGTTGGCAGGGTTGTGGAACAATATGTGAAGCCAGGAGAATATACATCTGCAAGCTTAAACATGCGGCGTACCCCAGGGGTCAATACTGGGACCAAAACTGTTCAACCTATACATAATGACATCAGTGTAGCCACTAAAGACCTAAAGCTGGTAATGTTATTTGGCAATAGAAAGTATATTTAACACGCAAATACAATTCTACGTGTTATATGAGGCGACAAAATGAAAAACACACACACTCAAATTAGCATGCCCCGCTAAACCCAGCTAGCTTATACTGGCTATTGTACGTGAGCTCGAGCTCACATTTGGTGGCTAGTAAGTGTATCAAAGTTCTTTCACAGACACTTAACCGATGTTTCCGGTTTCCGCCTCAAACCTTTTGTCCAGGAAAGGGCTGATTAGTGTTTGTGAGATCATGATAGATATATTAGATGGTGACTTTATTAATCTCCGTAAAAAAGCTCTGAATGAGCGGTCCTTGGGACCTCCCCGCACCATAACTGAGCAGTCCAGGCACAGTGAGGGCGGCTACCGCTGTTGCTACAAAGCCGAATAGCCAACTGCCAGCATGAAATTTGCAGCGATGAAGAGGAATATCGTCCAACATGAAACTAACTTCACCAATGTGCGGATTGAAGCCTCTTTTGCGTACAGAGGGAGAGAGAGAGGGAGGGAGGAAAACAAACACGCATGCACATGTCAATTTATTGAGGCCAGCAAAATGGCAGATTTCTTTTTCCCATTCAAATAATTAATATAATAATTATCGTGACAGGCCTAGATATATACCAAAGTAAAAACATGTGTATGTTTGAATAAAATCAATTATCATTAACCATTATTAGTGGTGGTGCTTTTATGTTTTTTGGTTGGAAAAATATGTAATCTTCACCCAGTGACAGCAAAAAAAGGACTTTGAAAATTCTCCGGTAGTGGAATTTGGGAGATGCTTTTGAAATCATGTGACTAAGCAATAACCCAAAGGAGAAGCACTCAAGACCGCCAATGGTTTAAACCCCATGGAGGCCTCCATTTGTGTATGGCTCACATTGAACCAGTGATATGGAAAAGTTTGGGCATGAGTTTGGGAAATACCTTTCTCATGATTGGCATGACCTGTGTATGTAGGGCAAGGATCAATGAGCTTATCAAATAAATTCTGTGTTCCAATAATTAGTGCTCAAGTATTCAAATCAATAAAACACTAAGGATGCCCAAATTTATACACCTACCTAATTTTGTTTACATAATTATTGCACACTTTCTGTAAAGCCTAAAAACTTCATTTCACTTCTCAAATATCCGTGTTTGTCTGCTATATGATGTATTTAACCAAAATTGCTGATCCAACCAGCTAATGATTTATAAAGGAAAATGATCAGGGGTGCCCAAACTTTTGCATACCACTGGAACTGTGGTCACAGTCGAGAAGGGCTCAAGGAGAAAGGGCACAGCAATAGGATTAGCAGTGGCCAATGGTTGCCAAACTAAAGCTACTAAAGACACTCTCACGGGAGTTGGCTGGCTGAACATTAAACCCCATTTCCACCAAGCAGTACGATTCACTTCATGGCATATGATGTTACCTTTTCTACTGTCAAAGCAACAAATCCTCCTTTGTTGAGGTCACACAATGCCGTGGTCACAGTTCATCGTTTCAACCTACATGGTTGCAAGCATAACTGTGCATCTCGGTGGAAATGTGGCCTTATAGAGCCATGGGTGTAATGATGAGCACCTATGCCGGTACGCTATCATAACTTTTCATTCATCTGTGTCTGAACATCTTTTAAAGTCATGCTCCAGTCACGCTATAAAGGCAAGGGTGTAATAGGCATTCATAAGCCTGCTGCCTGGCTTGGATGCATCGGGTCCAGTTGGGCTCGCCACAATGAATGTTGTGGAGTAGTCTGGGCTGCTCTCAAAGCCCTTTGTCTGCAGAGGCTCAAAAGGTCGTCAACAACACGCTTGGTGGGAGTGGGGCATGAAAAGAGATGGAAAGAAAGAAGAGTGCCACAGTGATGCATATTCATACAAAGCAGGTGCTGAGCTTTCATTCCGCTCAAGCCAAATGTTAAGACCCTTAATTAAGATCAATTACGAACCCCTACAAAGACGAAATAAATCCTTTCGGTATCCATCATGATTAAAAGCAATTGGCTTGTTACAGCCCACGAATGACTATCCCAATCACTTCAACATCATCTTGTAAATGTGCTAGTAAGCCACAGCTAATATTTTAGAATTTAGATTTTACCTCACAATTGGGGATGTAAATCTCTGCGTGGAACAATTTGTTTCCAATCTAGTCACACAGGTTACGATGCGATTCTAAAAATTTAAAAAACAGAACGATTCCATGCGATTCAGTACAGTGCATAAACGATACAAGTTGAGTTCATTCTCCGGTTAATGTTTGTTGATGTGGACACACCAATTGTATTGAAGTGGACTTCTACCGGTATTTGTAAAAATAAGCACATATCCCTAAACATGCGGTCACTCTGGGATCTCTAACTGCCAACACTTTCAGGCATTGTGCTTTAAAAAAATACTGGGAAAATAGAAATAACTATAAAATGTTCTTTAAATAGATAGACATTTTGGAAATATGGGCATTATTTTAACAAAAAAAAGTAAGGTACAGTTTTTGTGAGCGGCAACATCTCCCACTCTCCTTGAACCATTGTCTAACTTTATCCCACAATGCACAGACAGACTACTCTTCTGTATTTCTTCATTTTTATTTTACCTCATATTTGGCTTCAAATGATGATAATAAGTGGGAATGCATAAAGGTAAAAAAATTGATAACATTATTGAGTACTAATGTGAATATCTGTTGAATTTGTACACATTTTCCAATAGTGTTTGCAAACAGCGACGTATAATCTTCTCTGCTAAACAAACTCCAGGCTCGTACTGGGACTCCAGGCTCGTACCGGGGGATGGTGGCTCTGTATTCATTGAGTGCTTTTAACTTGGCTAAGACAGGAACGATCCTGTCTTTGTTTTAAACAATACCTAATACATATCATAAATTAAGATGGCTATAATATATGCATTGCTACTGTTTACATCCATATTCACATTCAGTCAGGTGAATACGGTGAATGCGTGACAATCCTTTGGCCGGAGCCCAGACCATCACCTTGTTTAAGAGACGAACTACCCCCATACATGGACATATTGGCAGGTTCACACTAACATTAAAAGTACTCCGTGCTTCTCGCCCCGCGGCCCCAACATGTCAACGCGTCCCCCCGGGGGGGTCCCGCCCCACTATTTGAGAACCACTGAATTAATGTAAGGATTTATGGCTGCTCCTCCCCCCAGCCACCACCTTATTGTGGTGGAGGAGTTTGCGTGTCCCAATGATCCTAGGAGCTAAGTTGTCGTGGGCTGTCATGCCCCTGGTAGGGTCACCCATGACAAACAGGTTCTAGGGGAGTGACCAGACGGAGAGTGGCTCATTAGACCCTGATGATGACTAAAAACATTGGAATTTGTTTTCCCTCGCCCGGACGGGGGTCCCCGGGTCTCCCTCTGGAGCCAGGCCTGGAGGTGGGACACGATGGCGAGCGTCTGGTGGCCGGGCCTGCACCCATGGGGCCTGGTCGGGCACAGCCTGAAAAGGTAGCGTGGGTCCCCCCTCCCATAAGCTTACCACTCGTCGGAGGGGCCAAACGGGGTCGGGTGCAAAGAGAGCTGGGTGGTGGCCGGAGGCGGAGGCCTTGGCGGTCCGATCCTCAGCTACAGAAGCTAGTTGTCGGTACGTGAAATGTCACCTCTCTGGCGGGGAAGGAGCCTGAACTGGTGCGTGAGGTGGAGAAATTCCGGCTACATATAGTCAGACTCACTTCAACGCACAGCAAGGACTCTGGAACCAGTCCTCTCGAGAGGGGCTGGACTTCAATCCACTCAGGTGTTGCCGGCAATGAGAGGTGACAATGGCAATGACTATGACAATGGGGAGGAAATTCTTGTTACACCCCCCCCCCGCTCCAAGCCTGCACGTTGGAGTTTAACCCAGTAAGCCAGAGGGTAGTTTCCATACGCCTTCCCAGGACGTTAAGGAGTTTCAGTTTGGTGGCCGCAGGATTCGATCTCTGCTTTTTGCAGATAGTGTGGTCCTGTTGGCTTCATCGAGCAGTGACCTTCAACTCTCACTGGATCGGTTCGCAGCTGAGTGTGAAGCAACTGGGATGGAAATCAGCACCTCTAAGTCAGAGTCCAAGGTTCTCGCCCGAGAAAGGATGGAGTGCCATCTCCGAGTCGGGGATGAGGTCCTGCCTCAAGTGGAGGAGTTTAAGTACCTTGGGGTCTTGTTCACGAGTGATGGAAGGATGGAACGCGAGTTGGACAGGCGGATTGGTGCAGCGACTCTGCACCGGTCTGTCGTGGTGAAGAGAGCTGACCCGAAAGGCAAAGCTCTCAATTTACCGGTCGATCTACGTTCCTACGCTTATGACCTATGGTCATGAGCTTTGGGTAGTGACCGAAAAAACAAGATCGCGGGTACAAAATCGCGGCTGAAATTAGGTTTCTCCGGAGGGTGGCTGGGCTTTCCCTTAGAGATAGGGTGAGAGGCACTGTCATCCGGGAGAGACTAAGTAGAACCGCTGCTCCTCCGCATTGAGAGGAGCCAGATGAGGTGGCTCGGGCATCTGGTTAGGATGTCCCCCCGACGCCTCCCTGGGGTACGTCCAACCGGTCGAGACCTTGGGGAAGACCCAGGACACGCTGGAGAGACTATGTCTTTCAGCTGGCCTGGGAACGCCTCAGCATCCGCCGGGAAGAGCTGGACGAAGTGACCAAGAAGAGGGACGTCTGTGCTTCCCTGCTTAGGCTGCTGCCCCCGCGACCCGACCTCGGATAAGCGGAAGAAAATGGATAGATGGATGGATTTATGGCTAATTTAAGGCTTCTACGGTGCAACCATATCGCTCACCGTATCAGTTTATTGTTCACAAAGCCTGCAACTACGAGAAAAATGATAATCTGCATTTAGACAAGGCAAAGCTAATTATCTATTTAAAATGGTTGCATTCCAACCGAAAGTAAAATAACTCCGCAAAGCAAGTCTGCAGTTATTCTGATGGATTCGTGTGTTTAACTGAGGGCACGTAAACTTCCATGTAAATGTTTTAACAGCATGTAAATGATGTCCCATTTAGTCACAGGTTACTTTCAGTAATCCTTACTTAATGAAAACAAAATTCCTACGGGGAGTGGGGGGGGGGGGGTCATGCTTATGGGACTGGGCTGAGAAATGAAGAAGATCTAGTGTCAGGAAAAGAAATATGAAATTCTTTCCATGGTATGCTAATACTTTTTAGCCTTCCGCTAGAGAACATAGAGCCCGCCACTACTGGCTGGGGCTGTTTATGCTCTAGCGAGTGAGACTGCAGTCAGACATCATTTGTGAAAGACATCAGTGCAGAGGACATCGATTGATCCTAATTGGTCATGGTTTTAGTACCCTGCCACACCCCCAACAGGGATTAAAATCTCTGGCGTGCAGAGAAGCTTTAAGATTAATGGATAGCATGTCAACGGAATTGGGGGTGTGAGAATTGATGCAATTCACTTAAGACATCGCAGCTTAAATCAGGGTCATAGGTGAAGTCTTTGTTTAGTGGTTGTACACCAAACTCAAAAATGCCCAGCTTTTTTTTTTTTTTTTTGCAATGAAGCTTCATGGTGCATTAGAACAGTAGGTACATACTTTCCAAAATAATAAAACATATTTAATACACGAAGCATTATTGAGATTCGGTGTCACTAAGTTTACTATACACCTGATATTCGGTGTAAATAGCTTTACTATACACTATATATTGTATATATATATTTCTCCATCTATGTGTGTGAGCGTGTTTGCAAGTGGACACCAGAGGGTTTCTCCCAGTTGACAGTGTTGACGTTCATAACGGAAGGAAAGTGCTGCAAAAATTCTCCGATGCAGTTTAGAGCATTGTGTTGCCTCCAGGGGCTGTGAGCATCCATCCAGCTGCAGACTTGTGCGTTTGTGTGTGCATTTCCACAGACTTGGCATGTTTCGAGGGGCGGAGCGGAGGTATAGGTTAACACTACTTCAACGACGGAGTGTGATAACTGAAACAGCTGGAAGGCAATGATGTTCAGATTGGATGACTTAACATGTTTAATGGACAGGAGTAGGTCATTTTAGAGGTTCGGTCTGCCAGGCACATTTCCGAACTTGCTCCAGAGCATGTTAATAATGTGCAAACCAGGATGCCACCTTTGTAGCTAGCGCACGCACTTTTTGGAGACATGGCAAAAATGCGACGCACATATAAGTCCTGTGAAATAAACCTGCAGTGGACGCTAGTAAACATTTATCCATCATACAAGAAAACATCGCACCATTAATGCTATTTTACGTGACACTGACTGATGTCATCTGTCAGTCAAATCTAATATCCTATAATGTACGTGCTTGTCAACATATGGTGACTGCAAATAGACTGACAGACATGATATCAGTCCTGAAGTATCATAACCACCATTACGTAAGAGTGTAGTATCCGGACTACT
This sequence comes from Oostethus manadensis, assembly GCA_024372805.1. Classification (NCBI taxonomy): domain Eukaryota; kingdom Metazoa; phylum Chordata; class Actinopteri; order Syngnathiformes; family Syngnathidae; genus Oostethus; species Oostethus manadensis. Next base: position 6,261,168 of record QODF01000007.1, read on the forward strand.
AGGTATATGAAAAAACAATGCACATGAATACTTCATTTTATGTTATAGTTATGAAAATATGTGTTTGTTATACATAACAAATATCACAAGTTTACAAGACAGAGTTGGTTTCCTTTTCCACCAATGATGGGTTTTTGTTGTGCTTTGAGCTAATACACATAAAATAGGCAAATTACAAATATTTGAAATAACCTCTGCCCCCAGTTTGACTCCATCTAGATATTACAGATTTTTCTAAGATTATATGAGTCTAAAATGTGGAATATGAAAAATATGTAGGAACATGCTCGCTAAGAATGGAAATGTAGGCCTTGATGTTAGCCTTGTTTTTTTTTGTTTTTAAGTTTTACCACGGTTGGCTCGTTCCATTCACACCACTGACACTCAATTTTTGTTTTATTGGTTATGCCACTGCCGTGTCCTCCTAATATGATTTCCTGTATTTTCACATCCATTTCCCTGAAAGTTTGCTTCCTTGTCCTCGCTGGCTTCCCACCAGCTGTGAACTGACAGTGGTTACCATAGCAATGCAATCAAGACTCTTTAAATACAGACTTCACCATTCATGAGTCACTTTGCATTGACCTATCTATGAGGGGGAGGTGTGTAAAGGGTGTAACTTGAGGCGAAGTTGCACACACACACGTCTACTTCAAGGTGGGCTCAATAAAGCACAAATTGCATGAATGTGTGTGTAACGTTTGCCTTCTTTCACTTGCTTAAGACAGTTCAGGAATTGCTGTTTGTGACGTGCATGTACAGTTTTGTCAAACATCTAACATTTCCCCGAATGTCGGTTTTCTTGCTCACGAGGCTGCTAGCTAGCACTCACTCGTAGACCCCGCCTCCACTTATTGGGACAAAGAGGCTGACTGAATGAAAGGAGGTCTCACACTCTTGGTCATTGCACTGTAGCACCAGCAACAGATGCACCCACAGCCTGTGTGGTGAAGAGAGACGCCTCAGACGAGGAAATCAAACACGCATGCATGCACATGTCCATTTATTGAGGCCAGCAGCAGCAAAATTAGCTTTATTTTGTCGATTATCGTGACAGGCGTTACATCCGCACACTTGGGAGTTTCTAGCGTAAGGAATTTTTTTTGTTGTTGAGATCTCAAGGGAGAGGAGAATTGTAAGAATGGTACTGACAACAGTGCTGTATAAAAATAAAAGGTCAAAATTCACCCAAACCGTTTTTTTGAACTGCACCTCGTGAGGTCTCGGCTAGGTTGCACGCGTACGTGCATGTGTTTGTCAAAATACGGGTCTCCTACGCCTGACGAGCGCCCCGCTTCTTTGTTCGAGGTCATGGCATTGTCCATTCGAAGAGTGGAAGAGAAAATGGTAGGAATGAAGGTGGCGGGTTCATGCATATAAAATGTGTGAAAAGCACAGGGTCAGATAAAAGCGAAGCAGCATTGAATACATACAAACAACGCGCTCAAACACAGATGAGGCAGAGATAACTACATATCTCTTGATTGATAAGGCGATGGGGATTTCGAAAAATGTGCTTGTGGCAGAGTGAAGGAAAAAGAACATTAAGCTGTTAACCTTCAGAGAGGACAATTTGATCCCTCCAGAAACCTTTTCATCCGCCTTACTCTTACAACTTTTTTCTGCTCATGTGACACAGCACAGTGCACTTCTGCTGGAATTGGCAGAGACTGCGCTTTGTGAGCATCATCTATCACACTCAGTAGTGGGAGCTTCAGTGATTAATAAGATTCACTCACTCATTAGCAAAGCCACTGTAGTAGCCGCGGCGAGACTCTCTGCGGGCTCCCTAAGGATGATCCATCAGAGAACGTTGACCACTGCAGCACAATGAGTCAGCTGCTGGGGGGTCCCACACACTCACCACGGGTTTTAAAGCCAACGTTGGAGTAGTCATGAATTTGGGAGCAAGAGCGACACGTGCATGAACAGTAATCAATGTTGAGATTCATGAATGGTCACATGTGAAGTGCCCTGTTCTAATATGAAACACAGCTCCATTGAGTCCAGCTGGGCACAAATGTTTCTTTTCCTATTGTTTTTCTCGGTGTATAAACGAGGGTGCCAGATGCACTACTGCGGGTCATAGGGAATTTCTCATACTTCTTAAGACAATATTTTCTTACATGACTCTGCCAAAAAGAAAAGATAGAAAATGCTAGAGCTCATCTGTTGTCCTTCTGTTTAGTGTCACGTACCTATTATTTTGTTGAATTTACTGTCAGGCTACTTCAAAACCGCAGAAAGCTAAATTAAATGTACTGCCAAGTGAAAAAAATGGCAAAACATGCGATTTAATAAAAACAAAATCACAGATATAACATACCAAAGGAGCAGAAACAAATTCAAGGGTGAAGCAAATCATCCCAAGTGTCCCATACAGGGTGTTGCAAGCCAAACTGACACGTGGCTGTATGCAGCAGTATCCGGGCTAGTAGGGCAAACAACCAAGCATGGCTTCATCCCAGAACACACACACGCACACCTACTACACTAGCAAGATACTGCACCTGGAAGGGCCTTTCGTCTGCATCCAGATGCTTAGAGGGCATGTGTATATGTGTGAGGAAGGGGGTACCATCCATCACCGCAGCGGACACACATTAATCCCTCCCTGCATTCTTGAGAATGGGACGCCAGCGGGGGTTTGCCCTTGTGGCCCCCCACACACTTATAGCCCCCAGAAGCAGCTTTCTATGCAGCACAGCAAAAACGTTATCCAGAAATGCGGCGCCACTGCGGCAGCTGATGGATTACTGACACGTGATGTGGAAAAGGAAGACCGCAGGGCAGGTAACGGATATGGTCAAGACAAGACATGTGTTCATTGTGAACTGGCAATGGTGCTTCTTTGAAGAGGACCAATGTGCAGATTAAAGCCAGGCCAAGCAACATGAATGGGTCCGATCAGAATTCATAGTAAGCACGTATCTCCTGAGGATCTCTTCTCTAAGAAAATTAGTAGCAGAATTATATAAGCAAAGGCATCTGGCACGTCAGTAAGTGTTGCTGTCTCAGCACTTTCACCAGTCACTTGTGCCAAAGTCTTAACTCAGTGAGAGAGTGACGCTGTAAAACCATTAAGGGGGCTAAAACAGTCTGGGTCTGTCTGCTTGCTTTGCTCATCTTGGGCAAGGTCAAGATAGCAAAGAGGTTGCTGCTTACTCGCCTTTCAGAGTCATTGCAATGTCATGCAACGATAGGTCGCTGCATGGACCTCTTTGACTCAGGGCCGTGTACATGTTAGGTGGTGCACATTGACACCGATATGTAGCATTTTACACTGGTCACTAGGTGTCAGTAATGTTACTGTAACAACCTGTTGGTGTTGTGGCGTAATGTTCTGTTGTGGGAGAGAGAGCGCGGAAGAGACAAGTGTGAACCTACACCAGAGCCTTATAAACCTGACCACAGTCTGGACTGTTACATAAGCATCTTGGATTACCTGGAGGCATGTGTGTGTGTTTCACACAGTAATTAAATGTACGTATTGCAGCCTCTAATAAGGAAGTAGCCCACTTAAGAGTACAGCTCTGAGCCAGTAAGTCCTCGCATAAAAGTAGCCATCCTCTGACGTCAGCTTCCTCGTGGAGCAGATTGCTTATCAAACAGTGGGTGAATACCCAAAGCAATAACTGCTTGTGTAGTAAAACAAGCCTATTTCTGCAAAGCAGCTACAATACTGCTCTTGTGATTTAACAATGTGGTTTTTTTGCGGCTTCAAAACATAATATAGAGTGATACACATACCATTAAAGAAGATGTGGTCACCGATGCAATTTCACCTGCATATGCAATATATTTTTATGACACGCTTAATTTTTCAATTGTTTACACAGACGACGTGGGGGAAAATGATACTCTTTAAAAAATAAAAAGTAAAAAACAGACTTTGGGGGGAAAAAAAGAAAATGGAATAAAAAAAAAAAGTAAACTGATTTCGCAGGTCCTACGGGATACATTGTTTTATTAGCTTGGATTAGGCTGTCTCATTGGGGAGATAAAATATCGCGTATATCGTACAATGAGTGTAATTGTCTTCAGATTTTCGATGACATCATGTGTAATATTTCAAAATGCATCGTATTGTTTTTAATTAGCCTGTGCATGTGCACCTGCGAACATGTGGTGTTTGAGCGGCAATTAATCCTTCTTTCCGACAAGAGGAAACATTTAAATTTCAACATAGTGGCTGGCATTTTGCAACTCAAAGTCTGAATAGCAGTCTAAATGGCTGGAATTAAGATTAGGTTTCACCGTGGAATTATCACAAGCAATTAGCAGGGAGCCGCCATCGACGTCTAATCCAGAACAGGTGCTCCACAAAGACGCGCTCTGTTTAACCAGCAGCGTTAAAACCAAGTGGAGCGACAAAGGCCGACCTGTGTCGGCTGCAGTTTTCTCACCTAAACTTGTTTTTCAACTTTCGACTTTTCAACAGCCGAGCTTGCTGCAGAAGGGTCACAGATAAGATTGTTATCTTATTTATTTATTCACGGGAGCTTGGTCACAAAGGCACGTAATATATAAAGACAGCAACAAGCCAACATGGGCACCAAATGGCAACTTTTTATCAGTGCATGACATGGTTACGCCAAGCACCAGCAATTGCACCATATGTGAGGCACTTTTTACGAATGTGATTAAATTAAGGTTTATGCCAACCTCAATATTATGACCAGAATGTCAATGACAGTACCGGTCATTAGGCAGCCGTCATGCACACTAGACAGACAAAAGCAAAAATGGACTCTAAATAAGCACCTGTGTTTGTGGCGCTGAAAATTACTGACCAACCCTCAATTCCTAATGAGTGAGGTAAATTCCAGAGATTGAATTAGTAGTCGGCAGCAGATGTTCTAGCCTGGTGATGTCCCAAAGGATCAGACGGGTGGGATTTGACAGGCAGATGCGCTACCAGCAGGGGTCATTAAAGGTCAAGCTGTTCCATTATGAGAGGACAAGGGTGGTATTTATTCACAGCCTTCCCCTCCTAAATAGGGGTGGGCTTAGAACGGCAAGGGAGATAGATACTTAACCCTTGAGGCACACTGCTGATTACAAAGCGGCCTTTGTTTCTCTCATGCTTGTGGAGATGAAGCACACCCAAAGAGAGACAGCAAGAAAATTGCTAGAGAAAGCCAGACATTTACACATTGTCTGCCTCAAGAACGTTCATAAAAAGTGTTCCCAAAGGAGTTGCGGAAGAAACAGAGACCACACTTTTAAAAAAAAAAAGCAATTTCGAGTGTGAGACTGCATCAGATTGATTGTGACACAACCCTGAATTAAAAAGATGAATTAAACGTTGTTGTGCATGTGTTTTGGCGCTTGGTGGCAAGCCAAGGCATATCACATCGCTTGCCAAAAGCTACAACATAATGCATGATGGTGAAAAAGATCAGAAACAAGGAATGTTTTCCAGCCAGTGAAAACAGTCACTGGTTGGACAACCAAAAACATCAAGGCAACACTCAGAACTAATTCTTAATGCCACATTTGTCAGTTTAATTTGTAAAACTCAACATATGAGTCTGAAAAAAGAAAACAAGAGTGCAAACACACAAGGCCATAAACACAACAGGACTGCAGAAGTACATACAGCTTCTCACTCAAGCTCTTGAACCACAACAACCGTCTCAACTGACAGGAAAACCCAGATCCTGGCATTTCTCTACATTGTAATTATTAGTATAAGCCCGTGCATGCCAGCATGGACGTGTGCACCATAAAACATTGTTATTAGTGCACAGAGAGGCAACCACAAGTTTCCAAGTGGAGGTGATCTCTCCACGAGAGCAGACCACAGGGCTTGCTGCTGGAGCCTCAAATTATGTATGGGCGCCTTCACAAATGAAGACAAGAAAAAAATTTGCTATCAGAGATTGTTTAACTGCCTGCAATAACAACAGCCAGGGAGAAAAGGTGACAATAAGGTCAGTGTTTGTGACTGTATTGACAATGCAATGCCCTTCACTTCATCCAGGTGGATCTCAGTGGATTGATCAGTGTAATGGGGGCGCAAGCAATCAAACGTAGAGGACCCGCCTTCTTCCTGCAAGCAAGCCACACCCTATGTAAGACTCGCACGCAAGATACGATGACATGCGCTTCTACGACGGGCATGTGCCGGCCCGCCAGCTGACTGAGAGCCACTGACACCGGTCCCTCTATTCGGGACGAACAACAAATCTCATTGAGTTCAAATGTACAAGTCCTATTTGTCAACAAGACATGTTTTTGTACAGTCTGTTCTCCAAAACCACAATTGGCAACATATGCTAACCAGGGGTTGTTCTAGCTAGTCTATATTTTTTATGCAAAAAACTTTACACAGAATTAGCTCAGAATTACACCACAGTAGTCCGCAACAGAGGAGAACCAGATGGAATGGATGTTCCTTGAACACAGCAACAGATTGGCAACTTCTTACAATTAAGCATCCCATTGTATGGCAGAAACAATACCACACCAGTGTTAAGTTCACCAACTGGGAATTCAGAACTGCACTGATGAAACCGGTTCAAAGGCACAATTGTCTACATAAATGAGCATGACAAAATGCAACACTGACATTGCCAGCAAAGCACGAGACTTGAGGAAGCAGAAAGACACAAAGTACTTGGAGCACCCACAATAAAAACTCCATCGAGCTATATGGAGGACCAGTAGATATCAATTTTCTGGATACATATTAAAGATTATATTACCATTACGAGGAAAATTAAAGCTACAGTCCACATTGAAAGAACCATGCAGTTTTGATTATTTTCCAACAACATTGACTTTGATATCGTTGCAAAGGCCTGTTCCAACAAGGTATTATCATTTATGTGCATTTTCTGACACTCTCAACACCGAAGACAAAGGGGTTTGGATCGTCCTCATTTAAAAAAATGTTATATATAAAAACAAGTATATACATATGTATTAGCAATTGATGTGATACAATGAGGGGGTAGTATTAAATAAGCTCTGCTTCTTCCCACTCAGACATTTGGAACTACTGTGTGCATCCATCCATCTTCTATGCACCTTATTAGGGTTCACCATTCACACTCACGGACAATTTAAGAGTCACCATTTAACCTAACATGCATGCATGCATGTCTTTGTACCCGGCGAAAGCCCACGGGGAGAACTGCCAGGCGGAGATTTGAATCCATGTCTTCCAGATCTCCTGCCTATGTGGCCAACATGCATACCACTCGATCACCATATACCGAGTAGATATGCCGATATAGCCATCTCAACAATGTAACAATATGAAATCAATGCAATGGATCACTCTACTCATCCCTAATTTCAAGCTGGTTGTTTATTTGATCAAAGACTTCTCCTGCAATGTACACCAAATCCACAAGCATTCTATGAACAAATATCAAACTCATTGAAAGGAAACCCGCAACAAGTGACAAACGCATTGCATTGGTTATTACTGTCTTAACGATCAAAGATTGTTCAGCCTGTTCTCCCTGTGCGTGGGTTTTCTGAGGGTACTCCAATTTCCTCCCACATTCCAAAAACATGTATGTTAGGTTAACTGCTGTCTCTAAATTGTCAATTAGAGCATGAATGTGAGTGTAAATGCTTGTATGTCTGCCCTGCGATTTACTGGCGACCAGTCCAGGGTGTACCCCACCTACCCCCCAAAGTCAGCTGGGATAGGCTCCAGCATACCCGCGATCCTAATGAGGATAAGCGGCATAGAAAATAAATGAACGTTGTATTTGTGTTTTTATATGTATTAACAAGTGCTACTTCTAGCAGTTAAAAATAACAACTCGGCCAGAACAAAGACAGTAGAAGGTACAACGCCATATACCTGAGTTGGTTAGCTCCAAGTGGTCTGCATGTCCCACAGTGTTTGTTCGTTTGCTCCTGTTTGTCTGCTAACGTTGATAAAAAGGTTTGCATCCATTGTTGCACAGCTCTTGAGGTGGTGATGTGCACTCACTGGACGCTTGACACCAAAGGCGGTCTCGGTATATGATGGATACTAGTTTTTGTTGTGCTCTCCGTACTGTTACATTGTTGATATTATATAATGTCAAATATAGTCAAATAACAATAAGTCTTTGGACACAGGAGGGCTTTGAGGGCTAAAGGATCTGAATGAAAGCCTTTGTATTTGCCTTTGTTTTGTGATTTTGCACCATTGACTTTAATATGGTTTCATATTTTTTTTTATTTGCTTCAAAACTTCATCCTGTGTTTTTTTAGTTATGATTAAAGACAAATTAAAGTCCAAATTACAAAATTGTCAATTAATTTGCTTCAAAACTTCATCCTGTGTTTTTTTTAGTTATGATTAAGGACAAATTAAAGTCCAAATTACAAAATTGTCAATGAAATTGGCATCAATTCATTCATTCATTACCGATGAATGAAAGAATCTCCAAACTCCGAAGTCCATGTTTGGGGATCTAAACTAAACTCAAAATTCCTGGCTATTTATTTAAAAACCATGAGGTTATTTCATACAATTTTGGAAACTAAGTTGATCCATGCTAGCATGTTGGCCTCATAGTCAGGAGATCAGGGTTCGGATCTCCGTTGGGCAACTCTGTGTGGAGTTTGCATGTTCTCCCGTGCCTGCGTGGGTTTTCTCCGGGTCCACTGTTTCCTCCCACATTTTAAAAACATGCATGTTAGGATAACTGGCAACTCTAAATTGGCCATTAGAGTGTGAATGTGAGTGTGAATGGTTGTATGTGTGCCCTGCGCTTGACTGGCAACCAGTCTAGGGTGTACCATGCCTTCCGCCCAAAGTCAGCTGGGATAGGCTCCAGCATACCCGCGACCCTAATTGAGGATAAGCGGTATAGAAAATGGGATGGATGGAAGTTGATCCGTGCTTGGTAAAGCATTCTGGGTAGTGGCTGAGACTGTGTCGTTATGAATAAAACCTTCCCCTTTTGGTTTAAAACAAGGGTGTGACGTCAATTCCTTCTCAACGTTCCGAGGGGCACCAAAAGCAGCACATGTGAGCCACAGCAGCAGTAAATCATCCACACAGTCATTTTCCAATTGCACACACACACTCATAGTTAGACACACTGATTTTGCACATCCCCAGTCGTGAGTCATTTGTTCCACTTCTACCACACAGAGTCAGTCTAAACTGTGGATACTACACATCATCCACGTGGAGGGAGAAACATCTGGAAAAGCCACCAAATTATTTTTTCCAGCTCCCGATTTACATGCTAAACAAGGTCGGAGACATTTTGGTCAATGCATTTATGGAAATGATCTCTATAAAAGACAGAAAGTTGGTTGCTTTTGGACAGAAGCAACAGGGCCAGAGCACTATACAAACAAAGCCTTTCACCTTCTGGGCTGCAGGACCTTTAATAACATTAGCACAGAGCTGCTGGCAAATTACAAGTCAGCTTCTCCAATGACCGTTGAATGTCAAGTGCCATAAATAGCCTTTAGTACATGCATGCATGTGTGTTGGATTTGCAAAGGTTTCAAGAAATGGTTGCTGGCCATCCACCCATTAACAATCACAACATGTGAGTTTACACAAGCTGTTTGGGGTTGAATCACCTGGCAGACCGAAAAACCTAATTTGATGACTTTATGTATGTCATTTTCTGGTGTGGAAAACTGACACGTTATTTTTTGCAAACTGTGACAATGACTAAAAATGATTATCACCAAACCTGGTCTGTTGAGCAAGGCAGGTGCAGTGAGCGAGCAGGGCACTGAACAAGACGGTAACCCCTCAAGGCGGACAGAGCATACTGTGGGTTAAATAATTCTTATGCAACAGCAGAGAAGAGATTATGTCTTGGCACTGAGATAATAGTGGACCTGAGTGTTTGTATTAGACAAGTATCCAAAGATAGCCTTTAGGCATCATCATAAGGCATAAAAGGCACACACATAGGTCGCCTGCATAACTTAACTGCTTTGTGATGCATTTTATAGCCATTTATCCTGAAAGGTGGCAAAAACAGATCACAGTTGTTATCAAAACTTTCTTTGCAGTGAGCTGACATATCCTCTTCCGTTTGACAGCTTAGGCCTGATGGTATCGCTCCAGTAAACACATTCTTTGGTTGCAGTTACCTCTTTTTTGGAGAGAGTTAATTGAGCATGCTGCGTGAGCCAATACAAGACTGCCAGGGACATAAAGCAACCACAATGTGTTGACTCTGGCCGCCCGCCAAACGACTGAGCCAACATGACAAAAGTTTGAGGAGCAAAACAAATAAATAAATCCAGAAATTTAGTTAACAGGTTACTTTCACCATAAGTGAAGACAACTGTTCCCAAAGACACAATGTGGCAGCGAGACATCCCACTGACACCACCTTCCTGTTTTGTTATGAGTTACTTCTCCCATTCAATGGTGTTTCTGACCTTTATCAAAATGCTGGCACTCACAACTTCCTTTGGCTCTATTGTAACAGTATTGAGGTGAGAAACACTATTGAATTCAAGAAACAACTCCGCCCAACTCAAAACAGCAAGATAGTGGAGGTTGGTCTCGCTGCCACATCGTGTTTAGGGGACCTCACATCTTCTATGAAGGAAAAAGTAACCTTAAATGTTCATCATTTCATTCATTGTTAGTGTGTATTTATTTTCATTTCAAATTGTTTCCTGCCTATCACACTTTAATTGTAAAACTATACAAAGCGGTTTTGTGTTGAGCTGTAGAGGCAATGGGCGGATGTGAGGTGATCAAAGTTGGACGATCATCCATTCCATCTGGTTAAAGAGCTTATGTAAAGGTCAAGGTCCTACACAACAGGTGAAGCGCAGACGTCCTAGTTTTGAAGTCAGAAAGTCCATCTATCCATCTCCATCCACAGAAGAGCAGGTGGGACATGTTGGGAGTAAACGTAAATTTGCACCATCCATCACAGGGGACAATAAAAAAAAGACACGGTGCCAAGTGAAACCCTCTCAGCAAGCACTTTGGCCATTGCGCCAGCTGTGTTTGCCGTTCCAATAGGATAGTAAGTGACACCTGATGGCTAGTGGACCAAGAAAGCACACATCAATCATGATTTCCATTGTCACAGGGATCACCCGTGATCATCTCCACCAACCACAGGCTTAAAGCCGAGGAGCGGGGGGCTTAGATGGCATATTTCCATACAAACAAGATCAGTGGTTGCCCATACAGGGTGAGCAAACACCAATGCGCTTGAGAATTAAAGATCATGTTAACAAGGTTCTCTATCACGGTCAATATATAAACTCCGTTAATTCTATCAGTACACCAGAACGTTGTTCGCATTTCCATATAATCGTTTATACATTTCCATAATCACAGTATTGATTACACAACATGTAAATGACTTGGCTGAGGCAGCACCCTCAGTTTATTTTGAATTATGCTTTAATATTGCAGGTTAAGTTAATTGAGTATTAAAAGAATGGTAATGGCATATTTTGCGCCATCTTCTCAATGATTCTTTCTATGACAAAACCTGCACTCACAAGCCTATGTATTAGGTTTTATTTATCAACATGTAATAAAAAGCTACAGCAAAACCTTGCTTTGTGTCAAAAATGCATGCAGAAATTTTGTCTCGGTTATTGTAAAATATGGCGCGCGTCTTATTGTGGTATTACTACATACGTGAGTCACATTGCGCACGTAACATCCATCCATTTTCTATGCCGCTTATCCTCATTAGGGTTACGAGTATGCTGAAGCCTATCCCATATTTATTGCAAAACGTGCCTGTTAGTCTCTCAACAGTCTTTCAACTGTAAACTGGGACCAAAAGTCACCGCCACCCGTCTATGATGCCATCAGCAGTTGACTTTGCAGTTCTGTGCTAACTAACACGGTTATGCCACAAGCCTCTGCTTGTCTTATTGATCACGGCTGCAAAATAACCCACTATGGAGCCAAACAAAGTTTCAACTGCCAGCACTTTGATAAAGAAGGTGAGAAACACTACTGGATTCAAGAAATAAAAGGTGTCCCCCGTATGGATCTCACCTCGTGCCTTGCCGCTGCCTAACAGCCCTATTTGTCTAAGGAATCAAGTCTTCAATCAATGCAAATGAGACATTAGCTGTTTTTTTGTTACATGTAGCATCATCCATTTTCAGTTATATTCCTTTCCAAATGTTTACATCATTCATTTGACTTCACAGTCACACACTTATGGAATCACAGCGGTGCCAAAATGAAAAGGAAATACATGTGAAATAGCAGGAAAATCAAAAATACAAAAATGCACAAATGTGGTCATACTTTGATTCCATTTTGGCATTTCTTTTTGTGTATTGTCTGTGCTTTTTGCATTTTATCGTTGATCTGCTTCTTTTGTCTTTGTCTTTTCCATTTGCTTTTCCTCTTTCCGTTTACCGGATGCAAAGCGGTACCGGATTACCGAATGGAAAAGGAAATATCAATTCATTGACCCGCCTACAGCCTCTGCTGTGCGCGTGTCCTTCTGCCCGGGTGACCAGTCAATACCTGATCATACGATTCCTGCTTGCAGTGGCTTTGTAGTAACTATGTTTAAATGTAGCTTTTAGCGTGAGTGACCGGAACCGGGTGACAGACAGGAAGTAACATCACTATCACGCCACCATGCACATACTTTGTGTGAGCGTCTTAAAACGATGGAGTCCATATCAAAGCTGCTGACGTAGGCAGCTAACAGGCGGGATGGGGCTAGTCACCCTGGGAGAAGAACGCACTTACAGCGAGATGTTGCTTTTTCCATTTGGCGTAAAACATGCGGTAAATGCAAAGAGGAAAAGCAGATGGACAAGGAAAATCAACAATGAGAATAGAAAAAACATAAAAGCAAAGACAAAATGGATTTGCAATATGACTACATTTGTATATTTTTGTATAACTGATTCTCTTTATCGTTCCACGTGTATTTTCTTTTTAATTTGGCACTCCTGTGATTCCATACACACTGGCTTCCACTATGAGAGAGGCATCTGCTTATCCACATGTTTATCACTAGCTGGGTCTAATCATTTTGTCACTTTATCCAACAACACAATACTAGAAAGCGCTTCCAGTACGATGCAGTGCGTGTCTACACCACTACAACCACAATAACAAATATTTTGTCAGATGTGGCCGGCGCGTCACTGAAAAAAGCTACCCCCCTCCTATTATTTTTACACCAACTTCAGCTCCAATCATCCACATGGAACCTTTTAATCCTGCACCTTGTGAAAAATCGTTAAAGCCATTGCCCTCGTTTAATCTTCATTTTCTTTGCACAGCTTACAGACCATCCTTTTTTTGTAGGTGACCCTAAAGGCTGCCACTGAATTTAAACTGATGCGTTAATCTTCACCCTCAGGCTCGAGGCTGTTAAGAGGGCACAACCCGTCACACCTCGTTCAGCTGCTCTGGTGAGTTCGGACAGAAAGATTCTGTTTGTGCAGCATAAGATATACAAAGTAAAGTGGTTGGCATGTGTTGTAGTGTTGGTCCAAACAAGTTTCTTCAAAAAGTTTCAGAGTCGTTGAATTATGCAGAAAGTAAAGCATGGAAGCATCAGGAAGGCGTGCCAATATTATCGAGGTTGTGGAGCCCGTCATGTGTCTTTTAGGTGACCCGGGCTCGCTAAATGACAAGTCTCGGGCCTCTAGTTAAGTGTCTTTTTATAGCAACCTCTCCAGATGCTGCTGCATGAACACAAATATAATCCAAACCACAGCAGCAAAAAATAGAAACATTCAAGTCACCATCTCGCCGGCCTGACTCGATCGTGCACACTGCAAAAAAGAACCTGGAAGCCATAAAAGGACATTTCATTGTAACAATTCAGTACAATTGACCTCATTTAAAGTCACTTTAGTGAGAAATATGTGCACCATTTCCACCATAGAGGTTGCCACCGTGTGACACTAGCACAGATGTTAGCCATGCCTGATAAGGCACATGTACACATCACCATATATGGCCAAAAATACAGAGAGACGACACAAAACACTGTCAGCCTGAGAATTAACAACAGCTCAAACTTCCCAATGGGGCTGCAGCAGAGGTGGAACACTTCCAAAAAACTTGCTGGCCACACAGACCACCAAACGAAAAGAAAAGCTATTTTCCACCCTCCATTAGCCTGCATCGCTATGCATAATTCACACTACATAAACTGACATCAAAACAAAAGTGTGCACGAGGGACTCTCTTGTGGTCGTGATCTCACTGCTCCCTAATGTCCTTGCGCCACCCACGGAGGAAGAGACCGGCCATTAAATCCTTCCTTTCTGGTCACTCGTCAACACATTTGACAGCAGGCCTCCTCCTCCTCCTCCTCCTCCTCCTCCTCCTGTCATAAAAAAGGAGAACTACCAGAAATGCTCTCCGGCAGACGGAAATTACGGGTCACACTCAATGGCCGTCACACAACAACCACGGAAAAAATGAAATAATACAAACATCAAGTCGCGAGAGGCCGACAAAATTGTGCTCGCCTCAAAGATGTCAACCGCACGAGACCAAAATAGGAATGTGGTGCCATAACTCCTGTCCCACTAGATTTAGTTTCCCCGCTTAAAGCACCACACACACACACCCACACCCACAATAACAATTCTAGGAGTTGATTACTAATTCTTTACGGCCCATAAAGCAGCTGAACCAATCGGGCTTGTCTCTCCTGCCAGACTCCCGCCGTATAACTCCAGTACAAAGGAGGTAAAGAGTATTTCCACTACTTCAACGCCTCCTTGAGTAATCACCAATGATGCTCGTTAGGATAGAAAGATCCCGGGAAAGGGAATCAGCACACCTTGCGATGGCCTCCAAGCGGAACCTTTAAGGAGATGGCCCCCAGCCGGTAGCCGGTGAGTGTGGAAAGAAGAAGTAAAGTGCAGAAGAAGCAGAGGACCCCTCCATGTTGCCATGGCGCCAGAGGGCCAAAGATGCCAAAAGTGGGGGGCAGTGCCCTTTTGTTGGCTCACCATGGGGCTTGAGGGCCCAACAACAATAGATGTAAACATCTCAATGCAACCGGTGCTAGGATTTGCCCTCCAAGGAGACGGACCGACCCAAAACCCGATTCCTTTCCACTTTTGCCCGACCACCATGTTTATCCACCATGCCAACGGATGAGCGCAAAGTGAAAGCACAGAGACGCAAACCATTTCAAATTGGAGCGCGGACGTTCGAACTGAGGAGACATTCGGAGTTGGCAACTCACCGCGGGTGTTTTTCCCTCCTTTCGGACGTTCCCTCGGGAGTTTCCCTCCCCGCGGCACGCAAATCTGACTTTTTGTTGTGTTTTGAAGCAAATAAACGAACGGGCAGGTTAGTTGGAGGTTGTTACTCGGCCCGCTCGCGATGTTTCCACACGAGAGCGTGGAGGCGAGCCGAGGGTGAGCCGACTCCTCCCAGACATTGTGGGGTTAAACTCCTCCCTCCCTCGCGCCCTCCCTCCCTCCCTCGCGCCCTCCCTCCCTCCCTCGCGCCCTCGCTCCCTCCCTCGCGCCCTCGCTCCCTCCCTCGCGCCCTCGCTCCCTCCGGACCACAGAGGAGGGGGGCGCTTGTTTTCCGCCACGTGACAAACAGGAATTGGATTCATTTAGATCACTGAGCCTTGCCGAACTGCGCTCGTACAGCAGTCACAGGTGAAATAGTAACAATGTAGCACGCATCCAGGTGTTAGCAATAACATGAATTGGGTCGAAAAGCTCCAAACACGGACAACGGCCAGAACACAAAAACAACTGCATGAAGCAAATGCTGCAGATTCACAGACCAGCTGGCAACCAAAGGAGCCACACTCAGAAGTTCATTCATTCATTTTCTATACCGCTTATCCTCATTAGGGTCACGGGTATGCTGGAGCCTATCCCAGCGGACTTAGGGCGAGAGGCGGGGTACACCCTGGACTGGTCGCCAGTCAATCGCAGGGCACACATAGACAAACAAACATTCACCCTCACATTCATACCGATGGACAATTTAGAGTCGCATGTTTTTGGAATGTGGAAG
Source organism: Oostethus manadensis (assembly GCA_024372805.1). NCBI lineage: Eukaryota > Metazoa > Chordata > Actinopteri > Syngnathiformes > Syngnathidae > Oostethus > Oostethus manadensis. The sequence continues at coordinate 6,277,123 of QODF01000007.1, forward strand.
GAAAACAGAGCACCCGGAGAAAACCCACACACGCACGGGGAGAACATGCACACTCCACACCGAGATGCCCAACAGAGATTCAAACCCAGAACCTCCTAACTGTGAGGCCAATGTGCTACCCACTCATCCACCGTGCAGCCCCACTCACATATTATACTGTATATCACTACACAGTGGAACCTTGGTTAGTGTCGTTAATTTGTTCCAGAAAATCAAAATCAAACTGCGGCCCGCAGGCCACATCAGGCCCGCCGAGCGCCTCAATCCGACCCACCAGCCATTTCCACATTTCTTTTTTTGAAACCTTTAACTTGGAAACTACGACCGCACCACGTGGGCATGCAGACAAATATCTACGCACGATGCCCATGACGAAAATAAACGCCCGTATATTCCTGCCGCAAAGCATGCTGGATAGCATGTGGTACCCTTTCTCCCAGTTATTTTTCTCACATTTTTCACACATTATTCATTCATTCATTTTCTATACCGCTTATCCTCATTAGGGTCGCGGGTATGCTGGAGCCTATCCCAGCAGACTTTGGGCGGGAGGCGGAGTACACCCTGGACTGGTTGCCAATTAATCGCAGGGCACATATAGGCAAACAAAGACAAACAACCATTCATACCTATGGACAATTTAGAGTGTCCAATTAACCTAACATGCAAGTTTTTGGAATGTGGGAGGAAACCGGAGTACACGGAGAAAACCCACCCATGCACGGGCAGAACATGCAAACTCCACACAGAGATGCTCAACAGAGATTCGAACACTGAACCTTTTGACCGTGAGGCCAACGTGCTACCCATTCAACCACTATGCGGCCAAACAAAGAGTTAACATACTCATATAACCATTGTTTTATTCATCATTCATATTTTTGCTGCACCTGGACTACCCAGCATGCCTTGCGGGCATTTGGAAATGACAGTTTAAAGTTACTTTTTATGTTTATGCAATACACTCGCTGTGAATGCATTGTGCTTTCATTTTATTGCACCGTGAGCAAGTATGTCGTCGTGTTTGATGCCACCTATAAACAGACGCCAATGTGTTAACCCACCTTTGTGGCATAACAAATCATGGAAATCCAATGAATCCGTTCCCAAAAGGCAACAATGTTAACACCAAGCACGTCGTTGTAGTTTTACAATTATATTTTTACACCTAGCAGAAAATTCCAAAGTGAAGAAATACATACCAACCTCATATCAATAAACAAACAGCATATGACAACACAGCCTTAGCTTCTAACAAAGAAATCAGCTCGCTAAGTTACAAAATAGTTTGTCTAATAACTATTAACTGCTTTTTTAGTGCTGGTTCCCAGCGCACTGGTTTCCCACTCTCATGGTTCATCTGTGACTCCAAAAGCTCGCTGGGTCGAGTGAACGAACCGTTTGCATGAAGTGGGCGAGGTTACCTAAAAAAAAAAGTCTGAAAAAAAATGACCTCCATCTTTTATTACATTGCATGGTAACAATGGAAAACGCTCCGAAAACATGAACACCAGAAGAAACCCGTTCCCTTGTCCTTTTACAGCCGAAGAAGTGCAGAGGAAATTTGAAACGGCGAACCCGACCAGCACTGGAATGCATCATGTGCGAGATGGCAGCTGGGTTTTGTTCAATCTTTGAAACAAATAACAAACCTAAAAACAAAAGGAGGACTGCAGAGACCAAAAGAAAGACCTATGCGGGAGCGGCAGCGGTCGGAAGAAAGTAGTACCTTCATGTATTTTGAGGAGGTCCACCAAGTTTTGGGCCACAAATGACCCAAAGAAGACCAAGGCACAAGTCAGACTTGCCTGGAACCCGGAAACAGTTTTGGGTGTAAATACTAACCAATAGCAGCACAGTCATTTCATTGTAGTCACGTAAGATTATGTGTTTGTTTTATTGTGCTACTGTGCTCTGATTTAATGTTTTCATCATTCTGTCAGAAACAACGGTGATGACCTGGGTCATCCTACCCTCGCTAAAAGCTCTCCACAAAGCCTGCAACATGCAATCGTTGCGTTAAAATGTTTTGCAACTTAATTTGTTATATTTCTGCACCTTTATATTTATATTTTTACCAGTAAATAGGGTGCAATGTGAAGGACTATAGTGAGTTGCCGGTTTTCATTTAAATACGGTCAACACTTGAAATTTCCTGATCAGAGGTGTAACGCCTGCGACGGCACGACACGGCCACCCGGGACAATGGAAAACGAAACTGGCAACACTGGTTCCACCCGGCCGCAAACTTAATCCGGCACCGACATCATTTGGAATGCATAAAACACTTCTAAATGCATATAAATGACAAATGAACATGCAAGGTTACTTTTACCTTCATGGAAGACGTGATTCTTGATGTGACGGTAATGGGTAAGCGAGACACCAAACAGACACCACCTTCCTGTTTTGCCAGGAGATATTTCTTTGATTCAATATTGTTTCTCGCCTCTGCAACCCAAAAGTTTAACGCATGTTGATAAAAACGGTGAAAAACGCTACTGAATTGAATTGAATTTTAAAAAAGTACAAAAGAGACAAAAAGGAAGACGGCGTGCATGTCGTGTCTCCCTGCCACATCGTGTCTTTGATGAAGGAAAAGTAACTTTAAAAGGGAATCCGTCCTTTAATGCATCATTTATTTGCATTTACAACTGCTTTAGCATTTCAAATGATAAGAACTCATTTTTGGAAGTCAACCATTGATGACATCATAGACGGGCAGGAAGGTAAAATATAGGAAATATACCAGAAACCATTAAAACGAGGAATGAAAGGGAAAAGTAGTGTCTCGGGACAAAATGGAATGCAATGTATTTGTTTTTTTTCAGTACAATTTGAAATGGATGCTCTGTGATCCGGGGTGTACCCCGCCTCTTGCTCCAAGTCAGGCGGGATAGGCTCCAGCATAGCCCCTTGGCCCCGGTGAGGACACTAAATACATACACATAATAAATACAATTGTTTTATTAAATGCAATTGTTGTGCTTTTTTTCCCCCCAGATCAACTGTAGTTTCCTGCCTTCTCGTTCTCCATAGATAACGTCCCGACACGTCACACGGCCCAATGAGCTGATAAGAAACAGGTTTGGTCTCCTCAGACAATCTATCATGATGCATCTATGAACATTGCTATTCATGCAGCAAATATATGAGAAGCATTCTTCTTCTTTCGTTTTCTCTCCACACGCCATACTTTTGAATAGCTCCACCTCTTTGAACTCACATGAAAAAGCCAGGACAGGCATGGCAGGTCACTGATGTGATCAGCACCGTCACAGCCGATCCGTCGGGAGGCCGAGCACCCGTGCCTGTCCGTGCTGGCCATCGCGATCTGCAGCTTTCAAGTTCTTTTTGCCCTGCTCTAGCTTTGACTTATCTTCTCAGCATCTTACGCATCGGGAGCAGCGTCAAAAGATTACGCTGAGAAAAGGTGAGTCATAACATGCGGAGGACATCTGGAACTGACACGCCCCCGTTGATGAAATATGACTTCCAGTATCCAAAATTAGCCAAAGGGTTTAGTCATTCTTCCTTCACTATCTCTCTAAAACGAGTTCTCTCAGCACCCCCGGTCGTGCCATTAGGCCTGTCGTCACTTTGTTCTGCCTTAGTGAGCGCCGTAATAGGGTGGTAATTGTGTGTGTTGGGTGGGGACGCTAAGTGATCTTCTCACCATGTCATTCTTCCCACTGCACAGTATGATCCTGTTCCAAGCCAACACGTGGACTTAAAACGGCGACAGGCGGCCTCGGGGGAGGGGGCGGGGGTGGCCGGGCAAGTTGCGATAGTGGGTGTGTATGTGATTGCGACCCCCGTGGCAACCTTTTTCTTGCGTCTGAATGCAGACAACACGGAAGAGGCGACTTGCGGCGGCTCGCACCGAGAGGCAAAGGAAGTCGGTACACACAGGAGAGGCGAAGGAAGGGGCGGGATAAAGATAAGGCACGGGAAAAAAAAACCTTTTAACCAAACACGATGGTTGCGATCGCTGGCAGACCTAACTAACGGAAAATCAATGACGACAAGGTGTGACCCGACAACCTCTCACTCTCAATTTACACAAGCGGAAGAGCATTAGGTACACCTACTGATCGATATGTGTTTCAGTAAAGGGGTCAACTACATCCTAATTTTTCAGCAAACCAGAACACCTGGACAATCAGGCCCTCACACCCAACACTGACCACACAAAGGTAGACACACGGGACCAATTCCATATACGGTAAAATCGTGGTCTTGGAATGCCCCAGTCTGCATATCGTTCGGTTTTTGACCTCTGTTTTGGTACATCATCGTAGTTATTGTACAACAAACAAGTCCGATTGCCATTTGTATAATTCAACAGAATCGAGTGCCCAAACTCGCTGTGGAGTTGTGGACTGCGACTGCCAGTTGGCCCGGCGTGGGGCAAAAACTCAAACAATGGAAGCTGTCGACACATGTTGGAGTGGATCCCCCCCCTCTCCCCCCACCACCGAGTTGTTAATTCTGTTAGTACAGTATCTGTCCGTTTTTACCGTATTCATTTCTTCTTTCACGTATTTATTGTTTTTGTGCGGCACTTTGGAATCTGTGTTTATAAAATGTGCTATGCAAATAAAGCGGATTGGATTGGATCTGTTCTAGTTCGTTCCAAAAGTGTCCAACCATGCCATTATGACCCTAGCTTTTGCCACTGGGACACAGATAAGGGTCCGCCCCAGTTTGTTCCCACACCAGAAAATGCAAACCATTACATAGCAAGAAGAATAGGAAGGTCAGGCTGGAGTATGCCAAAAAGTACATACAGTATATGAGCCTGAACAACTGTGAGACAAAGCTTCTAGGGACTGATGGATTTCTGAGGCTCGTCTCGGTACTTTGGCGCTAATTCCAGCCTGGTCTTCGTATTCTCGTGTTAATGAGTGGTTAGTATCCTCTGGTGTAGCCATTCTTTACTGGTGTCATAATGTCTCTTTCAACAACTTTTGATGTGTTTCTTGGTCTTACCTGACATCTGTCATGGTTGTGCTGGCTATGATGGATGATTGTGCAATGGTTGCGATTGATCTTCAATCATCCCTCAGATTCACAATTGCCTGTTTTTCAACCAGACAGTTTTTAATGTTGTTTTCTAAATACAGTCCACACACAGCAAACCTATCCCAGACATATCCCCTAGCGTTATTTATTGATCGAATAAGTAATGTACGTGGACACACCTGTCACCGATCGGACATTGATCACACGGTTCCAATATGAAGTATATAACAAGTAAATGCGTTGAAATAAAAAAAAATTGCGTAAGTTTAGTTGGCATACACACGGGTTAGCGCAAAAATAATACGCCGAAATGTTTGCTCGGATTTTTTTGTTTAGCGGACTATCTGGCGCACGTTTTGTTGTGTTGATAACACGGTGTCTCAAGAACGTTAACACAAAACGTTTTTTATACTTTTACAATGATACTTTTACATGTATAAACCATTCTAAATGCATAGGAATGACAACTTAAAGGCGTAAGTAAACACTTAGAAACCAGGTGACATTTACCTTCACTGAAGACTTGACCGTTCCTATAGATGTTCTCTAAGCGCCACCACTTGCAACTTTCTTTGGTCCATTTTGGGTTATTGAGGCGAGCTCTAGTCCCACATCTTCAACGATGGTAAAAATAACATAAAAAATTCCATTATTCCTTTCATTCATCGTTGGTGTGTATATATTGAAATTGTTTCCTGCATGTAAAACTATAAAAATGTGTTACGTGTTACATTTTTTGCCTTTCCGGAGTCATATAATTGGATTTATATTCTTTCTTATGGGAAAAATGCATTTGGTTAGCTCCTCTTTTGGTTTGTTCAGATCATAATGAAAATACACATATGAGCAGAAACACTTTGGCTCGAAAAGGAGTGGCCTATTTACTCCCACCCCCTATTTGTAACACTAAAGTCTGTTATATTATGTTATATTACAATATGCAGCAATACACGAACAAGGCACTACACCTACAAACACACACTTGAAATACACATTATTATTAATGTGTTATACCTTGTACAGTTTGTGACATTACTCATTACTATACCATCATCATTTATCTACATACCAATCGTGTATTATACCTCATTCTTGGATTTACTATACAGTATGAATATATTTATATAATTGTAATCATTTTTATGATTCAATGATATAATGGTAATCAGTGTTGATGGCAATAATAATTAGTTTGGAGAGCACGTGTCCCGCATTAAGAGAGGCCAAGAACCTTGTGGAATTGTTGCCAAAGAGGGGCTGCGCTTTAGCAACACCACCGCTCCTGGCCAAGTGTCCTATACTGTGCATTAAAAAGAGAAGGTTTTGGAGGTCAGTTTCTAGGAGATCTCCTGCAACCGAGTCTCCACTTGTCTGCTCCAGTCTAGGGATGTTATTGTATGTGTCCTATACTGTGCATTAAAAGACAATGTTTTGGTGGTCTACTGCGAGAAGTTGGATGATCTCCTGCAACAGAACCTCCACTTGTCTGCCCTGATCTGTTGCTTTTATTGTACGAGGAACAATCCAGAAAAAGACAAAACATGGTTGACAGTATGCATATCTTTCATGCCATCATCACCTTTACGACTGTTTAAGACCAATTTAGTCCATAGACCTTAATTGGACCTTCTGGGACAAATAAATGACACTAACCAAGGTTCCATTACCGAATGCACCTTGAATATGGGGTACATAAATTTGATTTGCTCGTAGTCGGAAGGTACCGTTTCCTACTTACCAGTTTTCTGGAGAAAATCAAACAGTACTAAGTACCGAGCGCTTGGAATCGAAGCAAACACGGGGTCACCTGATTGAATTACTGCAGGATGGCAGGTCAACAAACAAACAAGAATGGAAAGCTCAGTACGGAAAATGGTGAGCCCAATGAGTCAAATGCAGTCAGTCACTCGAGTGTAATTTGATTCCTTGAATAAAAGTACCAAATAATCACCTGAGCAGCCAAAACAATGCCGTGTATCAGGAAGACCCTCTTGTCTGTATGGCTGGTAGTTCAGGTTTTAGACCAAATGAGCAACAATGACCCAGAGCTGCTTATTGAAAGCTGATCTTTCCTTGTTTCTTTGAACGGACGGGTAGGCTGTGTTTTGTTTCGAAGCGCTATGGAGGACAACGGTTTTGGAGGTTTAGCCCATGGTGGTTTGAGTCATTAAAGAAATGGAATCCATTTTGGCACCGGAAGAGGATGAAATAAGCACTTTCAGTTCCATTGCCTGCTGGTTTTGGAATCCACTACAGTCGTCTGTGTGGGTGTGCTTACTACTGTAGCAGAATATCCTGGTAGTAATACACAATGCAGACTTCGCTCTCATCCCAGTCCAGGGTGACAGACATAATAATCCCCGTACTAACTTAAAGACCTTAAATCCATTCAGGACTGACGGATGCACATGCAAAGTAGAAAACCCAGAAATCCACTAAATGACTATAACATCCGGGTTTCTCAACCAGAATTCTCCATCAAGGTGATGTTTCAACTATATTTAAATTTCGTACTAAAAACTAACCTGCAATTCTGCACATTTCCTGTTAACCCCAGTTTACTGCTGTGCACTGGCGGTGAAGTGCAAAAGTGAAGTGGTTGAGGAGCTAGTAACAAGCTGAGTAAGGTACCCAGTACTACTATGACTACTACAGTTTAACATCCCTGGGATTGGCAGACATAAGCGGGTGTCAATACAACCAAAAAGCCATGAAGAGAATGGGCAATAATAATAAAGTATTTTTTAACCTACAGCACTTTGTAGACATGGTTTTGCCCCAATTGTATTAGTCGAGGAATGAAGGATGAAAGAACATCTGAGAAGCAAATGATGCTTTTCAGGTTGTTTTTATAGTTTTGACATAACCACAAATCTGCTTTTCCAAAAACACGCGAGTGATAAAGTTAACAACGGTAAAACACATGACAACAGTCATGTGAAGGCTGTGAACAGGCTATGAAGAAAGCAGTGGACCAGAACCTGATGAGTTGGTCGGCTAAACGCTGAATTATGTTACAGCTAAGTCACTACACTGGCCCTTCCAATGGCGTCTTGATCCATTTAATCGCTTGCAGACCAAACCGTGAGGAGAACATTTCTGCAAAGTAGGATTCCTTATTAACAACTAGAATCTTTTTAATAGTTAGAGCATAGATAACCTGTTTACAACCTTTCAATACATTTTTTAACAATATTAGAGCTCTCTAGACATTAAATAACACCCCTATAGTCACCTTCACACTGGTATTACCCAATATAGTAGACATAATAATAGAAAATAAGACATAACGTAGTTTTAGCACTGGGAGAGTTCCTTGTTGTTGTTGTTCCGTTTTTTGGGTCTAGTACTCCTGTCTCATTAATGTAACATAATGTCAATCAGTGACGCCTAGTGACCAGTGTATACCAATACCACATAGCACAACATGTCTTTCCATGCATTTTCTGAATGTCTTATGTTTTAGTTCATTTTACCGTAGGCTCCAGCATACCCCCGTGACCCTAATGAGGATAACTGGCATAAGAAATGGATGGATGATGCTTGAAAATGCTTAATTTAGATTAAAATAAATTGTAAAAAGTCCTTAAATATGCATAGTTATTATTTATAACCAAGAAACAGCACCAATTTATTGATCAATGTAGAAAAAACCCTAAGAGAATGAAGATAGCAAATTTGAAGTGTGATGTGGCTTGACGATGGGGGTGAGCTTGACATGCAATTCTCCACCAAAACACATGAGCGTGAGCAACCACAACTCTGGTTTCTTTTTGACTATTTCCCCCAATGGTGGACAATGGTGATGGACATAAATCGCACTATAAAAGGTATTTGCAGAGCTGCATTGTTTTCTTATGGCGGACTTTTTGGCGCTTCCGCGAGAGGGATGACATATGAAGGAAAGATACCGATCACGGCTCTGTAATCTGCATCACCGTTGATGCAAAGTTAGAAATTTCTGGAGGCGCGCCGCTGAAGAGGTTTAGAGGAGGACGCAACCAGCCGGTGTTGTTTAGGCTGGATTTGTGGCGCTAGAGCAGGGGTTTTCAAACTGGGGGGCGCGCGCCCGCTGGCGTTATGACGAGGGTTGGCGTGGGGCTACCACGAACACGCGGTTCCCATGGATGTATTGAACTGTTTTGGTTTTGCATGCGGTACGGTCCGCTTGCGTACCGCTTCGGTTGTACATTCATTCATTTTTTCTATACCGGTATCCTTTTTAGGGTCGCGGGTATGCTGGAGCCTATCCCAACTGACTTTGGGCGGGAGGCGGTGTACACCCTGGACTGGTCACCAGTCAATCGCAGGGCAGACATACAACCATTCACACTATTGGACAATTTAGAGTCTACAATTAACCTAACATGCATGTTTTTGGAATGTGGGAGGAAAACAGAGTACTCAGAGAAAACCCACACACGCACGGGGAGAACATGCAAACTCCACACAGAGATGCCAAACGGAGATTCAAACGCTGAACCGCCTGACTGTGAGGCCAACAAGCTACCCACTCCGCCACCGCGCAGCCCGTTTCGGTTATATTTAATGCTATTCTTCTCATTATATTTATTACTAGAGTGATCTAAGCGCTCTGCGGGGAACAAAAGTCCTGGGCCAGTTTCCGCATGGACGCCTCTAAGTGTTGGACACTACTGACTGTGGGGGAGAGAACGTTAATAGCTCAATCATAGCAAACGCCAGCGAGAAGGCTGAGCTGGAAGACCGTCCCATCTCACTTTGGACTCCACTGTACAAACGATTATTACTATACCAACTCAGAAATTAAATACAGGAAGGTAATATGCAAGCTGCACATGCACATGCTCTATCTGTTCACTATGGCTGCAGTTCATCATGAGCAGCCTTTTTGATTTGTAGTATTTTGTAAACACAAAAAGAGTCTAAAGTGGAGGGCACTTTACAGTATTCTTCCCATGCCTATACCGGGTCAGTACAAGTAGTAGAATCTTGCTCAGATGGTACATAAATTGGTAACATCTGTGGACCAGATGCACCTGAAAGCTGAATTAACCTTCAGTTCATCTGAGATCACATTTTGGTTCCCCTTGGAAGCAGGCGGACGTCCCATTGGACTCCGTTACCAGGGAAGAATCTGTCTAGGCGGCATTACAGAGAGGCTGAATTAGCCAAAAGATGTATGACGCGGTTCATACAAAACTGAGAACATATGACAACAAGGCTTGGGGGGCTGAAACACACACACACACACACACACAGCATGTCACACCTTAAACATACACGATATGTACACAGTACAGTATGTATATGTATACGTGGCACACTGCCTGGTCAGAAAAGGTCACCAGACACATGGGTGGTCCTCGGTTACAATGTCTCCCATAATTTACCGTCATTTCCGTTGTTTATCATTTATAAATATTGTTTGTAATTTATGGCTAAAAACTAATACTTCCCTTTTTTTTTTTTAGAGTACAGCTTCAGGAAGTTCTGTTTGGATTACACGGGCCGCCAGCCCTCCACCATCACCGACGGGTTTCGAAAGGCTGGACTAACTGGTTGAAGCTAAATGATTAATGGATCGAGACAAAAGCGACCTGGGGGCGAGAGAGAGACTGACAAAGTGTGTGATGAAGAAATTATGAGGCTGTTCAATTGGCATGCTGAAGAAGACGACATGTGGTTTTAGTTCCCAGGAGCAGGAGTCGTCCGCCTGCCGGGGGCTAAATCAGCACATTACTCGGAATAGTGGATTATTCCAATCTTTGGGGGAGAGATGTTAGGACTTGATATAAGGGCTTTTCTAGTATGAGGTAGTCAAAGGAAGCAGTTCATTTGCATCTAAAAAAGGGGGGCATTCCTTTGATGACAATCATGTCTAAACACGGAAAAGGTGAAAGAAGCCATTTATGTCAAACTAGAAAGGCCATAATCTCCCACCGTCTTTTTACAACAACCCCCCAAAGATTATCTCATTTCATGAGGGCATGGCCTCGCTGTTTAGCCACCGGGCAGGCAAACCACCTGATGCCATGCACAATGGCGGCCAAAAAAATAAATAGGGTGACTCCACACCTGAAACTGAAGAAGTTTATTGCTTAGAAAAGTGAAACAACAAACCGGAAGAGCCCAGTTGCCTCCATTTCCTCTTTGCGGATTACCACGACCAACGTTCCCTCTGAGCTGATGCTGCTGTTTTGCAGCGCCAACCCGTTGCGCCGTTACCGATGGTGCGTTAAGGGAGCTAAATGCTGCTTTCTAATCCGTATTATGGGGAAACGAACGTCCACCCACCAAGGTCGGGGTATGCACACAGAAGAAGGTGAAATTGGGTAGTAATCTTTTCATTTTGGAATGTGAAAGGGTGATCTATAAAACATGCTGCAAAGCCAAAGCGGAAAGCCGAGTGAAAGGTGTGGAGTGAACGGCGTCAGCCGTTCGAGTTTTACTGCCGTGCTTTTATTTTGATGCCCGAACGTAATGGATAAAGGGACCTGAAGGGATCGGAAGGTCGGTTGAGAGTTAACTTTTTTATACAAAAGTAAACATGTACAACAAATGTGGCATCATTTCAAGTGTTTTTGCTGGATGAAATATTGCCACAGCAGGTCGCTTTAAAACAGAAAGTGAAAATCAAACAAGGAAATGAAAGTATACTAAAGAATATAAAGGGTTTTGAAATATAAATATAAAAATATCAATCTGTTTCTGTCAGAGGTTGAGCATAAAGTAGCTGCATTGAGTCCAAACGCTTGCTCCAACCAGCATGCTGAACACCACTGCCATCTATAGACCACACACTAAACAGCAGCCTGGAACAACACAATATACCCGTCATTACAGTACTTAGCACGCCCACGTTTTCCAATTTCATGTTTTATTGGATGGACTATTCTTTTCATTGGGGACCTGACTCACAGAGGTTTGTTACAAAAGCCACACAAAATTGTTGGTCATGCTGTGTAATAAAAAATAAAAAAAGTAAATTGCCTTCAAAGCCTTGAAGAATTATTTTCATAACCATAATCAATTCCATAAATTCATGCTTGTATTAATAGTTTGTTATTAAAAAAAAGGATTGAATCGGCAAAACTGCTTAAAAAATCGGAGAGATTTGATTGGAAGCCAAAAAATGTAGATCGGGACAGCCCTACTTTGGACACCCCGGCATTAAGTCATGCACACACACACACACACACACACACTGATGTGACATCTGCTGTGGATAGATGTTACACTGCCCACGCCCCAAAGGGGCCCACGCGTCACAGATGTTCCCAGCAAGGTCCTTCCCTTCCCTCACCCTTTGGGAGAGTTCTTATTTGAGTTCATTGGCAGAGTCTCGCTCAAATCTTACAAATTTAATTGGACAGTGTAGTTTTGAGGCCCTGAACATGGCGGCACCCAAAACAACACGACTGTAAATCAGTGGCGATTGCTCTAAGACTGCAAAGGAAGCTCTGCTTGCCCTAAAATGTCTCAAAAAGTGAGTAGTAATAGTAGCAGTTTTATTGCTACATGGCAAACAAGTTACCAGTAGGTGCAGTAGATTCTCAGAAAACGAACAAGACCCAGCATTCATGATATGCACGCTCTTAAGGCTGTGCAATCGGGCAATTAGTTGAAAGGGGCGTGTTCAAAAAATAGCAGTGTCTGCCGTTGACTTTACAAACTACTTTGTTCAAAAATTTTTTGCAATCCTGTGAATCCCTAAACTAATATTTACTTATATGAACAACAAACAAAAATATTTGTACTAAACAGTTTTGAATTCGTAAAGTCAACGGTAGACACTATTTGTTTTTAAAAAAACCCTTTCAACTGATTGGCCAATTGCACAGCCTGAAGAACGTGCATGTCATGAATGCTGGGTCTTGTTCGTTTTCTGAGAATCTACTGCACCCACTGGTAACTTGTTTGCCATGTAGCAATAAAAATATGCTAATAACAGTACTTAATCTGGTCAGTCACATCGGACTGCTATTATTGTGAACACTACCGTATGCATTAGAATCCCTTCATCTATGTTCAGAACCAGATACTTATCACAGGTAACGGACACCACTTCCTTCACCTTCATCCCCGCAGAGTCATGCTGTTTTAATAAAGCCTTACACGGTCGACACCGGAGTCGATGGAGAAGCACAGAGTGGGTTGTTCTACTGCGCAAAACTGGACGGTCATTGAATAAATGCTGGGCTTTGTCCCGCCCATAGGATGCTCAGTATCTCTGGGAGTCTGTGGGGAAGCGGGCTGGCCCGGACGCTCGGCTTCTGCGTGATGATTGGAAACGATCTGTTTGAGGCCGAATCCCTTTTTTGCCTGACAGTGAACAGAGCGAATCAGCAATCTTGAAGTGTAAACATCCACCCGAGCATTTTGCCAGTTTTTCTTTCCGTTGTTTTAAACTGATGCGGAGACTTTACCAATCCTTGCTGACTTTGTCGTTGTTGAAAACGACCGGGAACGTAGGGTAGAATTACGGTGGTGTGAAAAACTATTTAGGGAGTGCAGGTATCTTTTTGCAAGCACAATATGAACAAAAAAGGGAGAAAAGTGTGCCTGCATCAACTTTGTGTGTGCGTGACATTCAGATGGGGTTACGTAGAGGGGAGATGGAATGGTTTAAAAGTCAAATGTGTGTGTGTGTGTGTGTGTGTGTGTTACAGCCCATGAAAGCCTGCTGCCTGGTCATTAATAAACATCATCATGAATATTTAATTGGCACCAGCGGGGCGGCAGGGGGACCCTTGTGGGTGATATTGAGGATTCTAAGACACACACACACACACACGCACACACCCCCCGCACAGACAAGCACACACGTGCATACGCATACAACAGATTGGAGGCGCGACAGGAGGGAAGTGTGTCCGTTTGTGAGCAACGGCAAAAGTGTCAAGTGTGTTAACTCGCGCAGGAAGATGAGATTCTTCTCCACGTTTGACACCGAAAGCTCGCGATAAGTCCACGTTCACAAAGAATGTGCGTTATATGCAACACATTTACTGTTTGGCAAACTCAAGTAAAGTTTCCACGGTGTCTGAATAATGTGACTTTTGATAAAAGCAATGCATTTGCGTGGAAAACTGCCAGCTACGTAAACAACAATGGCTGTGCGTGACTTTTGGATATTTTCACAGTAAATCTATACCGCTGTACGAGATGCATACTGCATGGAATTTTGGGGTTCATACTTTGCAGCTTCACTCTATCACGGTTTTTCAAAATAAATGAATTATTACTGTTTAGTGGTTGATTAAGCCTATTAGTAAAAAAAAAAAGTAACTTTTTTTGCCTAAATTAAGCGTTTTTAAGCATAAAATGGCTAAAGAATCTAAAATAGGAACGCAAGGAATGAAGAAGACACTTTCAAATTAGTAGTCGCTACCTATCACGATGAGGTCTGGAACTGGGATAAGTACTGTGCAGTTACACATCACATCTTGTCAAATCCTTTTCCTGCTGGAAAACGTTAAGTGAAATGACACGTGAAACAGTGCCCTCTGCTGGATTCATTGCTGCAGCATTCTTTTCCTCCTACAGATGGCACCATCAAACCACTTCCAATTTAAGGTGCCTCAAAAAACCTGAATTACTGCAAAACAGTACTGTATCTGCATGTACATTTTTATCCTGATTTGGACCAAAACTGAAATGGATTTCTGCTTGGCATCCTTACTAGATCTCATGGTTTTCTGACAGTCCTGCGAGCAAACCTTTCAACAAGTGGCAATGAAGCTAAAATAACAACAGGGTGTTCTTTGGCGGTTTTGTAGGGGTTAATTTCTTTTTCTAACGAGGGGGGGACTACAATAATAGATTGTTTATCATCATGTTGATTATAGGTGGTCATTTTGGAGCAAAAATAAAGAACGCGTGAGAAGGTACTATTTAGTTACATATGTGGTTTTCAAATAAAAATTTCACGGCGTTATGTCAGATATACGACAAGGAACTTCTGTTTCACTCTCACTTACCTTACTTATTCACTTTAAACTCACTACAATGCAGGACGACTACAAATGTGTCGACATCGGGTGAGAATCCTGCGGGGGTAGGATGACATAAGCTTTGCTTCTTCCTACTCCTTTTGGACACGTGGAACTGTCAATTATATGAAGTGATGTATTCCAATGTCATTTACATGCGTGTTCAAATACAATTAAACCATTACCAACTGTCCTGTCCATTTTGGGCAAGTTACTTCCAAAATGTTATTACATTCTATTTTACTAGTTGGTATTGAAAGTTAATACTAGGTAATATCCGTGTCTCTGAAATGTAAGGGTACACTACCTTACCCCTTCCTTTTTTCTTATTTCTTTGCATGTTTGTCACACAAATGTTTCAGATCAAACCAATGTAGTCAAGTGATTTTACCCAAAACCTAATAACTGGTTAGGCCACCCTTGGCAGCAACAACTGCAATCAAGCGTTTGGATGAATTTTGGTCCACTCATCTTTGTGAAATCGTTGTAATTCAGCCACTTTGGAAGGTTTCCCAGCATGCACCGCCATTTTAAGGTCATGCCTCGCAATAGGATTTAGGTCAGGACTTTGACTAGGCGTGACTATTTTAGGAGCGTACATTTTACACCCTTTGACTAGGGTGTGTTTTGGATCAATGTCCTGCTGCTGAACCCAAGTTGGTTTCATCTTGAGGTCACAAACATATGGCCGGACTTTCTCCTTCAGGATCTTTTGGTAGACAGCAGAATTCATGGCTCCATCACAGCAAGTCTTCCAGGTCCTGATGCAGCAAAACAGACCCAGACTGTGATGATGATGTACTTTGTCTGGGTAACACACCTTCCAAAAAGTGCAACTTTCTCTTGTCAGACCACAGAATAATTTCCCAAAGGTTTTGGGGATTATGGATTTCTTGTGGTGGAATCATAAACACACGCATTTGCCCAGTGTCTTTCTTGTGGTTCTTGAGTTATGAACATTGACCTTAATCGGGGCAAGTGAGGCCTGCAGTACTTTGGATGCTGTTGTGGGGTCTTTTGTGACCTCTTGAATGAGTTTTCACTGCAATCTTGGGATAATTTTGGTTGGCCGACCACTCCTGGGAGGTTCACCACTGTTCCGTGTTTTCACCATTTGGTTCACTGGAGTCCCAAAGCTTTAGAAATTTCCAGACTGACTCATATGAATAACCTCAGTTATGTTATATTTTTCACGAAGGGCCATTTAGGTTTAGACGTTTTTTTCTCCCTTAATAATAAGTTGTATTTAAAAACAGCATTTTCCATTCCGTTTGGTTGTCATTGACTACTATTGAAATTTGTTTGATGATCTGAAACATTTAAGTGTGACCAACACGCAACAAAAGAAATCAAGAAGGACATTTCTCCGACGTTCCTCCGAACAACACTCATTCTCACCACACTACCTCGAGGTGCATTCACATACTCCACACATTACAGTAACATGTTTGTTATGCGTGAATGTGTGGTCTAAATAAACGGAAAGACAAAAAAAACAATAGGAAGATATTATAAGCATTTAGTATGCAGAAAAATCTCAGAAAACACACGTGAATTCAACTCAAATTACGTGTTGACTTCGACACAACCCCTCATTGCTCGTATTTACAAGGTTGAAGTGTTATTGAAATGTGATGAGGCTGGTGTTTGCCAATCAGATTTTTTTTTAGACATACGTCATTTAGCTTGATTTTTATTATTTGGAGCTGTTAATAAATACATATATACAATTCTGTCCTGTCTTTTATCTCTCTGTCCATAAAATACAGTAGAAACTGACATTTTTCAGGCATAGTTGTAAATGGTTATTAATTTGTGTGAATACTGTGATTAATCTGATTAAACAGTTGATTAATTAACATCAATATTTTAAATATGTCAATTTTTTTATCCAAATATTCTTCATTTTGTCTATTCAACTGCCTAAATAAAAGTATTTGTGGAGTATCAACCAGTGGTGCGGTGCCAATGATTGATGTCTATTGAAATTAAAAGCACCAACGGCCATTGACAAACCAGCCAATGACAAGGGAGATCCAGAAACCCGTGTCACGGCGAGAGGAGTAACATGTGCCGATTGACTTTATGGAATGATTTGAAAATGTCAGCAGGGCGCTTTTTTATAGGTCCCAAAAAGTAGACTTACTGACAATATAGCAGCTATAATATTTGCTATTATAGTTGCAGTAAACGCGATAGTTTTGCAACATGTTACTCTCAACACTGGTGCCTGGACATTAAAAAGACATTTGGAATAGGTTTTAAAAATAATGCATCAATTCCAAAATGACGTTACTGAAAAACCATTTGGTGGTAAGTGCGGAAGGTGGCACAGACCGACTTTGTCCTATGCGGAGCAGGGATCGATGTATGTAAACTAACGTGTCTCTGAATCCTGAGGATTAGTGTTGCTTTTGGGTTCATTACCATAAGCCCCTACATACCATTCAAGCAGCCTGGTGGGCACGCCTAACTTGGTTTTAGCCTAATCATTGTGCAGCTGTGTGGCTACCAGTGGAAACATAAACCAAGCAAACTGGTTTTTGTTTAATAGATCTCCACCTCGTTGAAACTGTAGAATGGTTTATTAGGGCCACGTTTAAAAAAAACGTGAGATTTCTAGATTTAAAATCACAATTTACGACAACTAAAGTCGTAAATTTGCGAGTTTTAAAGTCGTAATGTAACCTTTGACCCAGGTCAAGAGTCACACAAGCCCCCTGTGTTTATAGCTGTCTCGGACAATGCCTGTAAAATGAAGCATTAAAATAACCGAGATTTCGAGAATTACGTGGTAATTTTACGTTAATATTGTTTTATATTTACGAGAAAATATCGTCATGTTACGAAAGTAAAAACTGCACAGGATTAAATGTCGTAACTTCATTTTATAGGCATTGCCTGAGACCGCTATGAAACCGGGACGTATGTGGAGGTGCGGGGTACTAGACAGTCGCGATGAGACGATGCTAGCCCTGGCTAACCTGATTCTTGCCAAAACCTTGTCTGAAGCCAGTGGAGGCATGGGGGGGACAAAACAGACGCACAGTCAATGCACTAAACAGAAAGTCAGTCTTGGTTTTTTTGGCAGTGGACGAAACAGGTGTCACATTTGCGGGAAGACGCCGAGTCAGCTTTAATACGCAGCTTTTTATGAGGTAAATGGTGAGAGACTTATGAATGGAGCCTGCTCGAGAATAAGGGAGGGGGATATGTCTGCATTACTATTGAGGCTGAGTGAAGGCTCTTATGCAGCAGTGGAAAAAAATACATTTAGGGATGCTTAGTCCCTTCTCATATAGCACAATGTGACGTGCTGTGGCTTGCTCAGCATCCCTCCGCACACATTTTCCTCCCTTAATAAGCTCCCCTGCCACCCACATTAACACAAAGACTCGCTCTCCAGCCAAAATCAGCATTTGGTTGCTTGATGGCATCTCCTTGACAACCACTCCGTGTCTACTTTCACAGCATTCTCCCTGTCTCCTATCAGCCGCGACCTTTCAGCCACAACGCCACAATGACCCTGCCTTGCTCACCCTGCCATGAGAGGATGAGATGACCATCAGGGGCACCACAGAGCTTAATTAAAGTGAGTAAACAAAGAGTGCACATACAAAAGGAACAAATGTAAATAAAAAAACAATTTCCAGCATTGATATCCGTTACAGTCATCCCTCGCCACGAATTTCGCAGCTCCATCTACAACCGTTTAAAAAAAAAAAAAAAAAGAATACATTTTGAGGTTGAATACAGCCTATTAGTCAAAAACATATCAAAGCAAATTTGACTTTTTTTTTTGCCTTAATTAGGCATTTTAAAGCACACAAATGGCGCAATAAAACAAAACACAAATATAAAGCATTCAGAAGACTCATTCAAAGACGCTGCAAATGATATGTAGTAGGGGGTGTAACGATCCATCTTAACAACAATTCGATTCGTATCACAATCAGTGGTTTGTTTGGTTTTTGAACGATACAATCCGAAGAGATTCAGCAACTTTTTAGCCAAAAATTCATCCAGTCTGACCTGGATACTGCAGATAAAGTTTCCTAGATTTCCATTTCATTGACTTCTTTGCCTTGCCAGATTGCCAGAGACAGATATAAACACAGGGGACTTGTGTGACCTTTGTCCTGGGTCAAAGGTAAAAGAACGATTTCCGATCTTGTAATATAACATCTCGTAGTTTTCTCGTAAATTGACGACTTTTTATCTCGAAATCTGAAGTTTGTATGTGGCCCTGATACGCCGTCGTAAAATATAGACCCAATATCCTCTGAAAAATTGCATATTTTAGGACGCCCACACGGACTCTTCTACCAGAGCGCGCACGCTGAGCATCACATGACGTAATCCGTGCGCCCCAGTCAACAGGCATGACTAATCGATTTAGGACAAATGAAACTGTTACAAGGGTAACGTTTAATGTCTTTATCATTAGAATAGCTACAAAAAAACAAAACCCCACATCCATATAAAACCTGCCGTGCTTTATTTCCTAGTATCGATTAAATCGGTCGATTACCTTATAAACGATCGATGGATCGATATATGTCGTCTGGAACGGCAATGTGGTGAACACAGAACGATGTCGTTGGATCATAGGAATGTAAATGGATGCATCGATCTAGTGAGTGAATCGCTACACCCCTAATATGTTGCATTCTACACTGCTGAAAAAGCGTTACCAACGTTTCTGAGACACAAGCACCAGACTTGAACGACTTGAGAGGCTTTTACGGCAGGTTGCGATGATCTCACAAACGGCACAAAAATTCCGAATAAAAATCCCCATTGAAAACACGGGCTACTGTTGCAGCCATAACCTAGAACAAACTAAAGTTGAACTCTGAACCCCCGATGTCACTTCCTGTTCACCAACATGACTAGCCATGACTATTATTTCATATTTAAAAGGTTGGAAAAAGGTTTTTTTTTTTAGGAATTAGGAATCCTACTTTGTGGAAAATGTTTTTTATTCCAGTCGGCTCTGGAACCAATTAACCATACGAGGGATTATTGTAATACCATTTACAGTAGGGATGTCTTGATCCACAATGTTTGGCTTCCAATCCAATCCAATTTTAAAATAAGCATTAAAAAAAATGCAACAAAAGTATTGCTGAATTTCCTTTTTTCTATTACACAGCATGACTAAGAATATTGTTTGGCATTTGTAATCCCGACATCTAATTATTCAGACGCCAGACTAATCATTTGACAAGGTTATACTGCATATCCATTTGTGGTGAAATTTAGAATATATGAATCTTTTTTTGGACAATCTCTCTTAATTTATTGACGACCCTTAGTAACAACCAGCGGAACTTCCCATGCAAGCTGCCTGGCACCATGACAGAGGATTGCGGGCACAGTGAGGGGAATATCCTGCATCCAATGCGAAACTAACTTCACCACGCTACCCCGCCAACATGTCTGCGTGGTGGTGTTCGTGGTATGTTTTCACGTAGATGAAATTAACGTAGGGCGAATATTCATGGTGTGAATCACAATATGGGGGAAACTATGACGCTTGTCGATGATTTTCACTTCATATGCTGATAACTGAATGGGGCGGTGTAGCTTATGCACAGTATTTGTATATCCATCATCAATGTATTTTGCTAGTGTACTAGCTGGGGGTGGAACTATGGCGCGTGGCAGAGGTCTGCGCTCTGAGAGTGATGTCAAAATGGTGGCAATTGAGATTGTCCATTTATTTGCTTGTTATAGAAAGCAAGCAAAAAGATGTGGTCAAAGGCTTTCCTACACGGTTTATACTAATTAGTCTCACGCGTGTTGCATAATGACAACACTAACAGCGCCAATATACAAACAGTAATAAGCGTGGGGTGAGGTATTCTGTGACAAGCATATAAACCACTCATGAAACACACACACACTAACTAGAGTGTAAATACACAGTGGCATGGCCACTGGCCATGCCACTCCATGATGGGACCACATGCTGCTCCCATCATGGCGTGAGTTTCTATGCATTTTGTGTCCTCATCGGTGTAAGATTCATTACCAGATAATCAACTGAAATGTGTGGATGTCTTTTTCTTTTGAATCCAAGCCCAGAGTCCCTCTGGAGCTTTTGATTATTTAGCTGTTCATTGCTGCAGGCATAATAATGCAAGTGAGGCAAAATGGCGTGCAGTACTTGCCGCAACCA